>WHPX01000144.1:77500-96925 GCA_011057435.1 Actinia equina
AAACATTCTGAAATAACCATAAAAAGACATTCGGCATCGCTGACTATTCGAGCCGGAAAGATATATTCTCGAAATGAGTTTAGTAAATGACAATATATTAGTCATATAACGCTTATTAGATCTTAACCTTGATCTGAATTTCAGCTATTCTTGGAAGATATTTGTCATAGTAAAGAAGAAAATAAACATTGTTACAAATGCGTTTAGGGTTTTCTTATGGTTTTGAGAAACCAAAAATGAAAAAGTAAAAACCGCTGATAAAGAAAACGTTAAGAGGAATGAAATGCTTGGAAATACAAAAAAGCGAAAAGAAGATTTAAAACATGCTTTTAAAAATCAGTAAAAACGAAAAAAAGGTTTACGGAATTCGAGTTTCAATTAAACTAACCTACATAGCTGATATGAAAGTGAAAGTTTTAGCATAGAGCAAAAAGTATTTTAAAAAATCAAGATTTTCTTACCTTGAAAGGGGAAAAAAACCGCTTGTTGTTTAAACACCATTTTGTCTTGTCCGTTTGAGAATGAGTAAATCTTTTTGTCGTCTTTCAAAGGAGCAGTTAAGTATAGGATTTCTCTTCAAAAGTCCAACTCCTTTTAGTGCCGAGTATGTTGTAGTGAACTGTGGCTTGTCGGAGCTGTTATCTTTGGTCTGACTGGGCGTCTACTTGAGAGCTAGGGCGCGGTTCCTTCGACAGATAACCTGGTTTTCTACAGTCAATATCGCTAGTCTCACAAAAGATTATATAGCGGTAGCGGGGATGATATGACAAGGACAAGTGAGCCAGATTGGTGCCTCTTATTTTACTTCTGGGATCAGAGTATACGTATACAGCGTAGGAGCAATGGATGTCCTCAATAGTGTAGTAATTATGATTTCCGATTGACACCCAAAGTATTTACTATAAGTATGAACCTCATTCTTCCCCATGTGGGATCATATCCTGACTGCCATCCACACTTGCTGAAATGCAGGAAATTGACGAAACAGGAAGCATTTTGATTGGCTAAGCACCTTCAATATCATTAAGGTAAGAGCCAATCAAATGCGACAGATGGCTCGTTAATAGGCTCGCCTTGATAAAAACTTCGTCTTTTGTTCTAGCACACAACTGATGTAGTCGATAATGATATTTTAAAAACTTTCGAAATGAAGTTTTCATTTTAAACTGATTCGAAATTTCAGACTCCAAGTATTTAAGTTATCTCTAATTGAATTAATTTTCAGACCGAAAGCACAGAAGGCAGAGCATCAAAAAACCCGCGAAGTGCTGCAAACTTGTCGGCTTATAAGAACCACCTTCAAAGTCCGGGAGGATGTATTTCGAAGACTGTGTTTAGAAAAATAAATTATGTCCAACCTTTGTGTGTCCATCGTCGCAATATCCTTCGTAGTTCAAACAATCTGGAGGAAAAAACAAAAAAACATTTCAATAAGAAAGGAATTCAGTAATTCAGTAATTTTCAAAGTAACCCTTAAGGAATCATAAATATTATTTGTTTTCCTTCATGTTATCTTATCTATAGCCCCGATTTATTTATATATTCGATCTCTTCGATAATCTAAGATATTTTTTCTAGAAATAACACTAAGTTGGAAACATTATGTAGACGTAATTATTGTTGGAGATTTAAGCTTTCCATAAAGAATGTAAAGTTATTTTGATTCAAACTAAAATAACTTGCAATAACAGGATCACCGATTTAGGAACATCAGCTGGCTCAAGGCTTCAAAATGCCTGCGAGCTACGAATTGCTAAGATTATTTTATTGATACAGAAATCATTCTTATAATCATTCTTCATTTTGATATGGTTTATATTCGTTTAATTTACTCGAAATTTTTTTAATAAGTTGGTGAGCTACGTATGAAACTCCATTTTCAGCCCTTGTTACAGATATGGCTTCTCAAAACGAATTAGTTATTTTGGAATTGTATGACAAATTGACAAAGTTACGAAACTAAGGCTTTTCCAGTTTGTTTTTCGTGGCCTAATTCTTAGAGGGAATGCGTTGTCCCAAATACAACTGACAGAAACGCGAAAGAAAAACCAAAAAAAAAAAAAAAAAAAAAAATCAAAAAAAATCAAAAAAATTAAGATAAAAATTATCGCCGATAAAAGATTAAAAAAGGGAAAGTGAAATAAGGTTATCAAAGGCGGGAAATCGAACTTCAAACGACAAGGAAGTACTTTAATCTGTCGGTAATACGGTAAAATCTGGAATCCATGAATGAAGTATGAACTGTTCACACTTGAACTATGTTTTCTTTATCGATTGAGAATCTTGTAGGCGTAACGAGTATGTTATGACATTCAAAACACCACGAACTCTTTTATTTAGGAAAACATTAAGTAAAACAAGACGATTTACAACGTAATTGAGTCGAAAACTATTGGTATCACAGTCATAATCCGTGCAAGAGTTGTCGTTTTGGATTGATGGTAGTTGGTGAGTTGTTAGTAAAGTGCAGCTGAGAGCCATGCGGGATATCAGGCCTCGTAGCATATTAAAAGGTAATTAAATGGGAACCTATATCTAAGAAATGGTTTGATTAATCGAAGGAATGAATTGAGCTGTCGTTCCACGCTCAGTATGTGATTGTCATTACTTACGATTTATATGTTGTTTTTTTTTCCAATTCGTTTTGTCGTTTGGGATTCTTTTCTTTTTATCTTTGTCTATTTGTTTATTTGTTTATTTCTCTCTTTGTTTCCTCTATCTATTCACTTATCAATTTATCCGTCCATCTATCGAATCATCTTCTTTCTTCCTTTTTTTCTTCATCCATTTATCCATCCGTCCATCTGATCATCCAAACATCCTTTTTTTTTCCTTCCGTTTTCATCCATCCATCCACCCATCTTATCCCATCCATCCATCCATCCATCCACCCACCCATCGATCCATCCATCGATCCAACCAACCCTCCCTCCCTCCCTCCTTTTATCCATCCATCCATCCCTCCTTTTATCCATCCATCCATCCATCCCTCCTTTTATCCATCCCTCCTTTTATCCATCCATCCATCCATCCCTCCTTTTATCCATCCATCCATCCCTCCTCTCTCTTTCCCTAGTTTATCTTTCAATTGTCTTTCTGTTTTAAAAAATTAATCAAATATTTTACAGCAGCGTCATAAATACTTACACAGGAAGATACTGATGTTATTAAACAGTTTACAAATGATATATCTTTTTAGAAGAAGCTTGTCTTCTAAGGAAGCAACACCCCCACACAAACATCCCACAGTTACAACAACTGACCTCGTCTAATCTCCCCGGAAAAACAGTACCAATGAAATGGAAAAATCGCTGTAATATTCCAGAGAATAGTGTTAAAATTATCCTGAAAATATCAATATTAATTTTATCAAAATTTGTATAAAAAGTGTGAGAAAAAGTTACCTCTTTTGCTGCCTTAAAAATTAACTAATTTTTCTCGTAGACATATCAGAAATACTAGTAATAATAATAGTAATAATTATATATATATATATATATATATATATACAGCCATTTGCAAAAATTATGGCCGCTTCCATATATATGTACAAGTATATCAAAAGCATATCAAAAATTATGGGATATCATCCCTGATATTTTTTTTCGAGTTGTCTATCACTAAGGCTTTGTGAAAAAATATAAAGAAAGATATCTCGCCGTGTCTGATATACTTTTGATATACCTGTATGTATATTTTTCTCTTATTCTCTCCATATCAGAAATAGTAGATTTCAAACTGTTTGATGAATTGCACGATTTTGGCGCACAAATGATGACAGCGATATCGTATTTTGGCTTCCTGAAAACCCGAGCAATAGGAATAATAAAGTTGATACATGCAAGTGTTATGCATAGAATATGAAATGTAGTGGTAGTGTGTGAGTGAGTGTGCTAAATTGAGAAGAGTACATATATTCTGAATTATTAGGATAAGAGTGATTTTTTAATATTAACCATAAGTGTAAAGATTTAAGATTATTTAGGGATATGAGAGAAAAATAAGTGTTTTAAAAACGATTTTTTTGTAACGTTTCAAAGAAGACATAACATTGACGTTTTGAGATTATTTCCAGAGACAATAAATTGAGCAAGATGGAACTTCTTAAATTGAGATCAATGCAAAAAATATATAAAAAACACGTTGATAAAAAACATTTAAAATCTTAGAGATGATGGTTCTTTGAAGCATACCGAAAATTATTTCCAGAGAGGTTAATCCCTTAACGAGATTAAACTTGTTAATCTAAATGACACTTTTCCTTAAAATACACTTTTTGATATCAAATAACACCATTTTTAAAAAGGTTTTGGAATAGAATAACAATAGTTTAAAAATCAATAGTTAAATCAAGTCAAATTAAAAGGCAAGGCAAGGCAAGGCAAGGCAAGGCAAGGCAAGGCAAGGCAAGGCACGAGTTAAATCCCAAAAACAACGACACGCATAAAAAAAAAGAAAGAAAAACAAACAAACAAACAAGACATGCTTTTAAAAACAGTTCAAGGATTGATTGAAAAGAATTAGCTGTGTGTTTTCTCCCCCGCAATTAATTAATAGCTTTTTGCATGGAACTCAATTCAGTTTACTCAATAATGAAATTCCGATTAACGTCTGCACAATTTTTTATTATTCAATGAAAGCGGGTGATACACATTGGAGAGTTTTAGATTTACGTTCACGGCAAACGTGAAACGTCAGTTGACCAGTAAAAAATTATTTTAAATTACTGAAAAAGAATCGCAAAAAAGTCCAAGTAGTAGAAAAACAAAAGAGTATTTGCGCTTGGTGAGAAGGTTTGTAAAAGGTAAAGTAAAATACAGGAAAACTATGAAAACGTGCTCACGTTTGCCGTTTGCGGTGAGGAAAAAAAGTCAATCTAAAACTCTATTAACGAGAAAAAATCCTCAAGAATCTGCAAACAACTGGTCATTTGAATTATCTTCGTGGTTGGGGTTGAAGATAATGGCGACCTTACCACACAAGTGGAAAAGCACGTGTGAGTACAGCAGTTTTCGTATGAGTTTGAAACGATACGTGTAGTTTGTAGTCGTATACGGTTGCCTTGCCGCATCTTACCGTAACCGTAGCTACGCGTTGTGATTAGATGAATAACTGAAATATAATGGCGTCGACCGTGAGCATATTGTAAGCCAGCACTGACGAACGCTTCCCACACATACGAAAACCATTTTTGGGGGTAAGTCATTTAATTCATTAATTTCACAAAGGTTATCATGGTTTCTGCGATTGTGATGACTATGGTAATTGGCATACATATCTTAACCGTCTAGCTGGCGCCACAAGCAAACGCATACATCTTTTTTTACGACATATAGATAAATAGACATATACGGATTTTCTTTAGTCAGTGGTTCTGTTGGTATTGGAGCACGCATGATGTTGGTACAGAGTCAGAGTCCGGTACAGTTGGTCTTTGATTTAGGAACTTTCATGGAGTACCAGCACAAACCCCAACTTTATCTGGGTTCACCTCGTATCCCCAGACCGGGACGTGGGATTTAAATCGTAGGTGAATTGGGGGGGGGGGGGGGGGGGGGGGGGGGGGGGGAGGGGGGAGTAAAGGGAAGTTGAATCCAGAAAAAAAAATTACGTTCTCAGAGTTACTATAACCTACATTTTGGAGAATAAAAGTGGTTCAAAAACGCCTAGCGTATCTTATTTCTCAATTGACATGGTTTTCTTTGTTATTCACAAGGCTTTATTTTTGCGGCCCTCGGGATGTATATGGCTATTGCCTCCGTTCTCATTAATTAACTCTTACTCTTCTTAACCTGCCCCAGACGAATACATCTTTTGGTGTCGACACCCTTTTTAGAGCGAGCGTACAGTGCACTCTCCTGCATTCTCAATTCAACGGACATTTTTTTTTGGTTCCTTCCATTTGATCCGTTGTCATCTTCGAAGAGAATAGTTTTCTCCGAGCGTCCTGGTTTTTTTCAAAAAGAAATAACACTTCTAGCTCCGATGTTTAATCTAGTGGACAAAAAAGCGCATTGGAAATCCCGCCACCACTGTTCAAGTCTCCACTATTCATTATCATATCATTATTTTATATATTAGTTTTTCAAATCAATGTGGGAGTAATATACACGGTTAGAAATTACGGCTTCTATCCCGCATTGCTGTCAGTGAGAACTTGGCAGTCTAAAAGCATTTCGACAAGGTTGGACGACATTTACGACAGGCAGTCAATCATTACACAGTTCAGTTTCCAGCACAGCCCGAATGTCTCGACAGCTCACCAACGACAAGAAAATTGCTCCGAAAAGGAATTTGCGTGGAATAAGGAAGTACAACTCAGTTGGACAAGGCTGGACAAATTTTTCGACAGTGACACATTTACGCAGACTTCCTTAAACAATTCGACGTCTCGACGGGTTACCGACGAAAAGAAATTACTCCGAAAAGCTATAAGCGTGGGATAAGGAAGTCGTTATTTCGAGTGGGCGGGATGAAATTGCCAGAAAGCAACGCACGAGGTCATTAAGTACTTCTTCAATTACTTTGACTGAAAATTGGCGAACATTTGGCCAAGAGGCAATTTTGATCGTGGAAAATCTGATTACTTTTGGGTGTGTTTCAAGGGTTTTTTAAACCATGAGGAAATTTTTTAAACTCACTACTTGATGTACATTATAGAGTGCTTTTAGATATACTCAGTTATTTTATATTTTAAATGAGAGTCGAGAGAAAAAGTAGGTGCCTGTTCAATTAATGAAGTTACTTCTATTTAAAAAAAATTGAGTGATAAGATGAATAAAAGGAAATCGCTTCTTAGAGGAGGTCACTTAAGAGTCAAAGTCATTCAAGGATAGCTGGTTAAAAGCCTTTTCTAAGGGATTTGGTCGCTTCAAAGAGGTGGTCGGAAGGCTAAGCTAAGGAAGGTGGTCGCTCCGACACTAGTGGTGAAAAGACTTATTTTAAAAAGGTAATCGCTTCTTAGAGGAGGTCACTTAAGAGTCAAAGGCATTCAAGGATACTGTTATGATAAAAAGGTAAATTATACACCGTGAAAAGATGAAAAAACACACTAGTTTTTAGCTAGTTATATCTTCTCAATCAAGGTTAGGTGGTTAAAAGCCTTTTCTTAGAGATTTGGTCGCTTCAAAGAGGTGGTCGGAAGGCTAAGTTAAGGAAGGTGGTCACTCCGATACTAGTGGTGAAAAGATTTATTTTAAAAAGGTGATCGCTTCAAAGAGGTGGTCGGAAGGCTAAGCTAAGGAAGGTGGTCGCTCCGATACTAGTGAAAAGACTTATTTTAAAAGGGTGGTCGCTTCAAAGAGGTGGTCGGAAGGCTAAGCTAAGGAAGGTGGTCGCTCCGATACTAGTGGTGAAAAGACTTATTTTAAAAGGTGGTCGCTTCAAAGAGGTGGTCGGAAGGCTAAGCTAAGGAAGGTGGTCACTTCGATACTAGTGGTGAAAAGACTTATTTTAAAAAGGTGGTAACTTTAAAGAGGTGGTCGGAAGGATGACCAAAAATTTCAGGCCAGAGCTTAATATAAAATTTTAGCTAACAGAGGTGGTCGCTTCACCCACGTGGTCGCTTCACACAGGTGGTCGCTTCACACAGGTGCTCGTTGTATGCAACACTTCTTAGATTTCCATACCATAAATAATAAATTTCAATACATAATTTTTTCTTTTTAATATGCTTTTTTAAATATAAGTATTTGTTAATAGTTATTAATTATTACAGCGGTTCTAATTTGTACTATATTTTATAATTTTGTCAAACGAGTAGAACTGGGACTATAACCTTTATCCTAGATTGGTAGCGCATCCTAATTTTCTATAGTTAACTACTCTGTTATAACGTTTATTCGTTATTCGTTATTCAACTTGTAGATACTTCGCACAGAACAAGGCACAGTTTTAGGCAAAACATTCTTCCATTTCAAAACTCTTGTGAATATAAATTTCCGAGTTATATCTACGTGCGTTCATATCGTTCGAACTGTCGAGTAGAAAAGAAAGGAATATTACTAACTCTAGTCTGCATATATTCAAGCTAAGAAGTTTATTCGCAATTTATTTTAAGAACTGGACTAACTACGACAGTAAATCAAGAAGCAATAAAAATTCTCTGATATAATATTGAAATATTCTAGCTGTGAAAAATATATATAGTGGCTATTTGCGACGCGTTTTTGCGATAGAGAGATTTCAATCAACCCGAAATGGAGTAGAGTTCAAACCATATATCCGAGGAATAGTATTTGAATGAATCAATTGAAAACAAACAAAAAATAGATGAGTTTAGTGCTTTTTTTTTTGTGCTATCACAAACGATCGATGGCAACAACATTGTGAGTTTTGAAGGTCGTTCTGGTGATGTTACAAGAGACGACTTTTAGCGCAACACTGTTGCATTAAAAGTTGACATTGTGTAACATGTCGCGCGTGGCAACACAAATCGATGTCAACAATGTGCGTTGCGACTCAAGTTACATGAAGCACTGCAGCGTGTAACCTACAGCGCAATTTGAAAAATGTTGCGAGACAAATTGCAGCAATCGTTGCCAAAGTAGAATTCCTTTCTACTTTTGGCAACGATTGTGTCTACGTTGCACCGTCTAGACACTCTTGCAACTTGTGTCTCAACGCTGTTGCGACACAAGTTGCAGAGACAATTGCTCCGTGTTGTCGCACCTTAATGAGGTCTAATAAACCAACTACTTAATTTCACGGGTTGAATGAAATTTCTCTGCCTTGTTTCATCTTTACTCAAGTCGTATCCACTTGTTTGCAGCGGCAGACTAGTCTGTACGTCTCGAAATGTCTGATGAACTGAGCCCTGCTCGATCACCACTTTATAAAAAATCTTAGATATTTTAGAAAATATTTTGGCTTTGAACTGATCTATTTACAAATTAACTCCTCTAATTTTATTTTCTAACGATTCCCTGATGATTATCGAGGCCATTTTACAGTTCCGTTCAGCGACCATGAATATTAGTTTCATGTCGAGGTTGTAGTTGCCGCATACAGAGCGTTTCCACGTGACGTCACAGCGGCCATTATGGGGTACCAAAACAATACATTTTCTGTCCCCCGGGAATTGAACTATGGCTGTCTTCTCACGTGAGTGAAAACGCTCTATAGCAAAACTACATCATGCGAGACAACTACAGACTCGGCTTGGAACCATTATTCGTGATCAATGAACGGAACTTCAAAATGGAGTATTTGTGTGCTAGGCAGCACTCGGCATAGTTTTTCTTCTGAGATTCTGGAATCGCTAAAGAAAACGCGGTCCCATAGCTCCATCATGAAGGAGTAGCTACCTAAACTAACTGTAACATGGAGGCTATGTAACTTGCGATAAACATAGTGCATTGTGGCCTATCTTGGGTAGTAGAAACAGTTTTTGATCACCATGACTTTTATAAAATTGTTTGTACACAAGCCAGACCACAAATTCACCAAGTTTATCAAACTCAAAAAAAAAAAAAAAAAAAAAAAAAAATTCATAGCCTACATGTCACGATGATTTTAGGTAACCTCGCCTTCATGAGGGAGCTATACGACCGCGCTTTCCTTAGAGACCCTCACAGTTTTAGGGCTCAGAAACAACAACAGCTATCTGCAAAATTGGAAAATATTGACCTAAGTAACTAGTGTGAGAGTAAGTGGTCTATTTTTGCTACTTGTCCGTTTACACGAGGGTCTTAAAGTAAGAGTAATACTACAGGTGGTCGATAATACAGGTGGTCGCTAAAATATTTACGGCATTATGGTAGACTGGAAGTTTCAAAAAATAGTTTTCAGAAATCATATACGTTGTAAAATTAATTATATAGACCCCTTGCATGCGACGTTCAATCTCCTGAGAATTGGAACCTATTGTTTTGTCCCCCAGATTGAGCTGCATACGGCAAGATCTTTGCAAGTTTGAGGGACGGTGTCCAAAACATAACAAAACGTACCGCGTATGAAATGTCGGACACGCATGAGAAACGTTCTGGCACTAAATTACAGGGTTCTACCTGAACAGCAAGTTCTATACGAAATGTATCAACTGTCACCTAAATATATATGTTATATGAGAAAATAAGATAAGCTACATTAGTAAAAATACACAGGTGATTATTTAAATCTCGCGCGCTGATTGGTCGAGAAACTTACACTATCACACGATAATCACCTCCAGCGATAATCCAAAATGGCGGCCAGCCGCTTATTGCTGTTACCGAAAAAAAAGTCTTTAATCTTCTTTTTTTGAAAGAATCACCTCTGTATTTATACTAAAACAATTATTCACCTCAGGCTCAGTGAATATCGAAGAATATGTACCTCGCTGCTCGAAGACTCGCGTCTCGGTAAATTTTCCCCGATAATCACTTCGCCTTCGGCGAAATAATTGTTAAAAACCTGCACTTCGTGATCACGACACGCATCTACCACATGATCATTTCAACTACACTACACTAGATTCATACAGGTCAGAATTACTAATATATCAATCACGTGATTTTCACGTGACTTTTCGAAGGCAGCATTATATTGACTGACGTCGTCACAGGAGTTCTCTTATCTGCTGATGCACCGCTAAAGGAGTCCATACGGCTTAATATTGACCTATTGGCCGGGTTCTCCACCTCAGTTTCTTTGATAGGATTTAAAATATTCGCCGCGTTTTCTTTCTTTTCTTTGGATTCGTTATCGAGTTCGAGAGAGTGCGACATCGAAGTGGTACTCCCGCTACCAACGCTACTGATTCCAGAATCCCCGAAAAAAATCGCTCTTGCTCGTCTTCTGTCGGGCGAGGGCAAGCTTGCAGGTCTCTTGGCATGGAGATTTCCCGATAGCTTTTGCTGTAAAGCTTCGTGCCCGTTATAAATCACACTATTATCGCTACGTTGTAACCTGGGCAATGAAGGGGATCCTTGGCGTTTGCTTCTCACAGACGCCTCAGCGGGACCGCTCCCGATGTCACTTTGGGATCGCGAGCGAGATTTACCATCTAAATCCTCCTTCTCATTTACACTTGTTTGTTCGTTCAAAGAAAGACCACTCGGTTTCCTATCACGTTTTTCGTCGAAATTCCCAATACGGTGAAATACTGAATTTCCGTTATCGGTGTAATCTTTTAAAGTTTCTTCATCTGGTGTAAAATCTTTGTTAATTTCGTCAAGATGCGTGAAGTCTTCGGGAGAGTTTCGTGTGTCATCCGGATAGTTCGATATATGCGGAGTGCTTTCGGTCGAGTCGATACTAATTCTCGGTGCAGCTGCGTAAAATACCAACCCTTCTAAAGCCGTGGGGACAGCGTATAGCGAATACTTTCTTCCCGCTTGGTCTTCTACACGTGATATAGGCCGAAGTTCTACCTCCGAGGGTTTTCGTTTGCCAAATTTGCTGGCGTTTTGAACTTCTCCTACATCCGACGAAGGACTAAAACGACTTGCACTCGTATCGTCAATAAAAGACGATGTACGAGAAGAATCTTTGTGGTGTTCCGCAGAGATCGGTTCTAGGGCCTCTTCAGATTCGTGCCAAGTGGTAATGAACGGCGATGTTGCAGTATCGCGCGTTTTTGTAGTCGGAACATCAAACGACGAAGGAGTGTGAGGTGAATATAATAGGCTGTCATCAGCATTTAGAGGATAATCACCATCAGAGAACGAATATAGCCTCTCCATTTCTGGCACAGAAGAAATCCTATCTAGACCAGAAAGTGAATTGAACCGATTCAGTCCATCAAACGGGTATTGTCTACCGTTAGGCGACGTGATAACCCCTTGGTAATCAGGGTAACTTGTTCTCTCTTGTTGTCTTTGTTGTGGCTTGGAATCAGAAACATGCCTCAAGTATAATTCAGGTCTTTGGCGTCTCTCCAATAACGATTCATTGCGCTCTACATTGTAGTGTGATGACGATCTCTGGTTATACTCCGGGTGCAAATAGCTACTATTTTGAGGTAAATGTTCAAAAGTGGCACTTAATGGTAAACTTATCGCTCGAATGATATGCGGCGAGAGCGGAAATCCTTCGTAAAAATGATTCCGGCGGCACTGACGCCGGTCTGTGTAAAGATTGTTTATCTTTGTGCATTGAAATAGATGTAAACGTTTCTAAGCTACTCATTTCCGGTTGTTCTTCAGATATAGAAGGGAGGCTGGCATTGGAGACAGAACCAACTGGCGTGCGTCGACCTTTCAAGTACTGATCCTTTAAGTCCATGGAACAAGTTTCTGGATAATCAGCTTCATGAACGCTTGAGATCAGCGCGGCGACACAATTCTGTGTCTCGTCTTTTCGATAGGGTTGAAACCCACGCTTCTCGGTCTCCGCTGATTCAGCGAGAGGCTCTTTAGTTTCCTCTTGAAAGGAGCTTCGCCGCCTTGCTCCGTGTAGATCATGATCTTCTTCCTCTCTTTGGTACGAGGCATTAACGTAACCTGATGGTAGTGACTTAGGACGAACTTTTGATTTCGTCCCGAGTTTTTTTCCCATCAGTCGGCGATAACGTATCTGTACTATTATGCACTCCCTCGGCGTCTATCATCTCCGACGAATCTCCGACACTTTCCGACAGTGCTGGTAAAGTTGGCGAGGTGGCTTGATTCAAGACTTTTGCTGGGGAAAGCCTAGAGTGGGTTGAAGAGCCTGGTTCAAGATTTCCACTATCGGCAGGTTGTTCGGCCATGTCAAATGTAAAGACTGCGTGTTGACGAATAAGAGGAGATGAACCACGCCGCTGGCTCAAATGACCGTGGACGGAGAGCGAATCATCCGAGATTTTGGACGTCGAGTCGCTTCTTCCTAATTCTTGCGACGACTTTGTAGGATCACTTAGTGTTTTCCTGGATTCTTTTCGAACAAATTCTCTCATAGGTGTCTCTTCTAAACTCAAGGTTTGGTTCCCGGAAGAAACCCGGTTGAGGTTCGGGTGTTTTGGAGCACGTGACATTTGGTTGAATAGAGATACGCTTTCCCGTCGTGCATTGCGCGCCTGGTCGGTAGCTTTGCTTTCAATCCCTTGTTCCGTGCGATCAGAATCTGAGCGCAACAGGACCTCCGCAGAGTGTGCCTTCATGTAATGCTGACAGTTCTCACAGCTTAGCGAAGAAAAGAACTCCTTTCCCTTTTCTTTCGGTTCGCTTTTCTCGGTGCTATTGTCGGCAGATAGAGTCTTGCGTTGCTTATTTTTATTCAGTGCCTTATTCTGCCAGTGCTTGGCTGTGAACCCCACAATATAGAGACTACCCCGACGACCTCTGCGTCCTCTCGGAGAGCCGGCAGAGTCGACTGATAAAGATTTAGCAGGGATGCCACGCAGCTTAGCGATTGGGGATTTAGGATCTGTGGTAATGCTTGGCTATGACTGAGCTTGGATGACACAGGTGACACAGGTGGGGTCGATAATTGCTCTTTCAAGTCGGAGGTTGACTCAGGAGGGCTTGTAGGCAGCGCAACTTGTGGAATGGCCGTCACTTGTGCTAGTAATTGGCTTCTATTGCTTGATATTTCTTTGAGTTCCATATCATTACTACGAGCACTTGAAATTGCTAGATTGCCACCTCTGAGTGGCTGAGGTGGTGACGTGAGGGACTGTCTAGGGGTGGGACGGGGGACGGACGCATGTGGCGTGCCATTGAAATTCCTTGGTGACCAACTGCGATAAGAGTTAAGTTGAGCTTGGTTTGGGCTCCGTCGATCTGAATTACGCAGGGATCTCCGCGTTAAGTTAGCAATGTTCTCATCATCATCGTCCTTCGACCCGTCACGCATCAGTTGGGTGATAACATTTTTTTGTATTCGTTGACAGCAAACGGTTGCGCAACACGCAGCGCGCTTGCCGCTCCAAAGATCAGCGGTCGCTTTTTTCGCGGAAGCTTCATCCGGGCCTTAGCGTGAGAGTATACAACGAGAAGTTACTCACAATGACCGGTACGGGGAGAGCAATCATTAAGACACCGCTGATTGCACAAAGTGAGCCTATGATTTTCCCCTGTAGAGATCTTGGCACCATGTCACCATATCCAAGCGTCGTCATAGTAACAACCGCCCACCAAAATCCATCAGGTATGGTCTTAAAATACGTGTTAGGCACGTCTTTCTCGGCGTAATATATCACGCTAGAAAATATAATCACTCCAATGGAGAGAAAGAAGACTAAAAGGAACAGTTCGCTACAGCTCGACTTGAGGGTGTGGCCGAGGATTTGAAGTCCATAGGAATGGCGGGAAAGTTTAAAGATCCTGAACACGCGGATCAGTCTCACTACTCGAAGAACAACAATTGTCTTTATGTTTGACTTACTCAGAAACAATTGAAGATAGAACGGTAAAATGGCGCCAAAATCGATCCAGTTCATCGGTTTCTTGAAAAATGATAGTTTATTTGGACAGAATATTAACCTAACGACCAATTCTAGTGTGAAAACAGCGACGCAGATGACTTCAATTATGTAAATCACTTTGAAGGGGTGGTGTTCTTGTCGTTGAAGTAGGGAATAGTCTCCAAGCAGAATATTGCGACGGAGGTGATGATGAAAAAAAGGGTCAGGAACGCCACAATCTGCAATGAAAAGAGATAGGGAAATGTAAACTAGAACTGAGGAAAAATTGATAAAAAGTTGTAATAATGATGTTAATAAAGCTAAAATTATATATCTATTATCTAAATATTTAACGAGAGAAAGGAGAACAAGTCGAACAGGCCGTCGGTCTGTCCAGTCTTTCGGTCCCTCAAAAATGACAGTATAGGTGTACCCCACAGATTCATCTTCGGCCCAAAGAGAAAAACGTAAGAGAATTACGAAAAATATGCGTAAATATAAATTAATCTAATAGTCCCATTCACAGTTGCCTTCACCATCTTGAATTCACCTTTTCGGCGCTACCTTGGATTGTGTTACGGTCACCAAAAAGTTCGGACATCGTTCTCGGATTTCCATACAAATTCACTGACTTTAAAGAGAAAATTTAGGTAGATTTCTTAAAAGCAGTAAGAAAAAAAAGTTTCAATCAAGCCAGAAAAATGATTATTTACTTGTATTTAGAGTGACCGTAACACAATCTAAAACAATTTATACACCGTGACGGCTAATGCCGAAAAGGTGAATTGTACTAAGTTTAAGAGTTATTATTCCAGGGATTCATACAAATCTTTTAGTACACCCCATTAAAAAAAAAAAAGAGATAATCACACATATATCATAGTCTTATCAAAACAATCCAAAATTTTCTTTTAAAAGATAAGTATGAAGGCCAATAACGCGGGGTGCCACGAGAGTCATTTTGGGACCAAGGAAAAAATAATTATTACAGTTTTCTACTAAATCAAATTTGTCTTACGATTTTCTTTCAAAAAGATAAGTATGATGTGGAGGGGCCCACCCGGCCAATTATGTGGGGTGCCACAGGGGTCATCTTCGGACCAACGTAAAACAAAAGATAATCAAGATAAAGCTAATTACAGACTTACAACAAACTGAATGAAAGTCAGAAAAAATATTACTTTGAATGATTCATTATTCAAGAATTTAATTATGTGGTGAGCCCCACTGAGATATTTTCGGACAAAGAGGGAACAAATTGCGAAATGATCACGAAAACAAAATATAATAAAGTTATATAGTTAATTGAATTTTGCTTTAAATTGTGTCCCTACATTGATTTGTTTTACTCAAAAAGAAAAAAAATCATAAGAAACATGATATAGATAAATGTATATATATTAAAGTGAACCTATGAACGTTCATTAATAAATATAATTACAAAATGGTGTGCCCCACTGAGAGAGATTCGGACCAATTATAGTAAAAGAAGAAAAATAACATTGATATAGGGATATTTCATATTTGAAAAACTATAGGAGCAGATGTATGTTGCGATGTTTAGTTTGAGTGCATGACGTCACAGACTCCTATAAAAATTCGTTAAAATACAATACTTCCCATCCGAATATCAGGAAAAAACTTTAACCAGTGATTACTAGACCTTTAAGGGTTATTCCAGTAAAGGTTTCAGCCGAATTAAAATTTGGATGATTTTCGTGCTAGTACCCCTTTAAAGAAGACCGTCTTTAGAAAATGGACGTCTAATATGTCAAAGTGTTCTTGCCGAGAATATGTGATCTATTATCAAAGAGCTTAGCTAATAAGTTAAAGGCGCCGGCTTCCGAAAGAAAAATCATTTCCCCTGAGAAACCTCAATTAAAACGATTCAGACGATATATTATTTAGTGTGTTAATAACCAAGCAAGCGCATCTGTTTGTACAGCGATCAAAATAAGGTAAATTCTAGAATATCGTATGTGTTAATAATGGTACTATAATGATTTGAACGTTAATTAAAACATTGTCGGGTGCTTTATAATTCACCTTTTCGGCGATAGCCGTCACGTCGTAAACACTTTGTTGGATCGTGTTACTGTCACCAAAAAGTTCGGACATCGTTCTCGGATTTCCGTAAAAATTCACTGAGTTTAAAGAGAAACTTTAGATAGATTTCTTAGTTAGCTCTCTTAATAGCAATACGAAAAGCTTCAAACAAGTTAGAAAATTTTTTTACTTGTATTTAGAGATTTAACTAAACAAACCAAGCAAATAGTTCATTTAAAGTCAGTACATTTGTACGGAAATCCGAGAACAATGTCCGAACTTCTTGGTGACCGTAACACAACCTAACATAATTTATACCACATGACGGCTAGCGTCGAAAAGGAGAATTCTTATTTCTTTCCCTTTTTTTTTCATTCTTACGTTCATTAGTTCTTTCTCTATGTTTCATCTTTTTCTCTATTATCCCAAGAACATCAGCTCGATTTTTCCCGTTGTGATTCCCAAGCTTGCTTTTCTTCTGCGAATTACGATTCTTTTTTTGCTTCCCTATTGTACTTATAACACCATGTGGTCTCGCCTCGAAGCGCGCAAAGGAATATTTGTCAAAACGAACAGTTCCTAATACCCAGTCTCCTATTTATAATGTCTCACGGTAATCAAAATGGCGGTTGGTGACTAATTAAGACAACACCGATTTCGCTTACTTTATTGAATTTATGCTTTGTTTAACAATTTTAATTGCTGATAGGCAAGAGGAAGCTTTTCTGGTACAAGTAACATAGATTTTTCAAAATAAAGGTTGTATAGTCCAAAAGATTAATTCGAAATACGACTCCATTTTGAAATTCATCATGAAAACTTTAGCGATGCAACAAAAATGCTTCTGACTGGTTAATAGTAACCGGAAGTGCGTGCGAGAGATCACCTGGCCAGCAAAATCTGACAAGCTTCTTACAGTTAAATATGCTTAAGAACTTCCAACAATCCCCCAAGGGGTTTTCTTTCTATATAGAAATCCTTTCCTCAGTAATGAGGAGGATAAAAAGGAGAGATATAAGTGTTTTGGAAAATTGAATCACCTCAAAGAAAAGACTGAACAAAGAATTCTAAAAAAAGCCTAACATTTATGAAAGGGTATAACAATAAATAACAATGATTTTACGTTCATTATTGTGTTCATTAATAAGCCTTATATTCTGTCTCCTCTTCCATAAAAATGAAAAGAAAATGATAAGTCTAGACTTCATGGAGTATTCGCGGACTGAAATGATATATAGATGATCTATTCTTTGTTTTGACTCCGTTCCCATAAAGAACGTTCTAGACGATTTTTTGTGTGCCCGAAGGAAGAAATAGAACTGTAATCGCCTTAAAGTTTACATGGTACATAACCATTATCTAACAATGAATAGGAATAATTGTAATAATAAAAATCGTAGTTATATCGATAATTTATATCTTATATCTAAAGGAGTACTAAAAAGAAAACAAAAAGAAAAAAGAGAAAAAAATGGAAGAATGAGATAAAAAGAAAAAAAAAGAAAGAAAAATGGAAAAAAAAAAAAAGGAAAACGAACGGGAAAAAACAAGAAAGAAAAGGAAGGAAAAAAGAGTAATAATTCGAAAACAATTAAGAGACAACGTAAGTACTTAAAAAAACAATATCAAAATACTCAATACATCTCGCCAGTACGGCTGCCGTCTTCCAATATCAAACCTTCACGTCTCAAGCAAAAGAAATCTTTTGTTTCATCCTTCGAAAGAGACATTCGTCTAGGAAAATCTGGTATCCTGAAAAAAACTTTACAAGTAAATTCTTTTACCATTATTTATTATGGACAGAATCGCCGAAAAAATCGCCGCACAACTCGCTAGTGTAAACGGGGCTTAAGGATCATTCCAGTTCGATAAAGATCGATTTTTTTTATATTTCCTTAACATTGAATGCGATCAGTAAATGCAATCACCCCTGGAAATTTAGACAATAGTAAAATTGAAGTAAAAGAGACATTAGTCTACAGAAGGCGCCTAGTCTGTGAGAAAGATTATTGGGGTAAACAGAGTGGTTAGGTGCGTCAGAGAAAGCTATGATATTATTCGTAGACATTGAAAAATTGAACAGACGATTGTCGCTATGTCTTTAACCTAAAACGTATGGAATTACATAGAACTTTCCGTCATTAAGTGAGTGAGAGAAGAATTTATTGATAGCATATACATGAGGTATCTTATAGCACTTTTATCATTTACTTAATTATATCTATGAATGTCAAGGTACTATTTGTACACTTCGAGCTCGTTGTATAGAGCATGCGTGTACATGGCTATCGTGTAGCTTATTCGAATGAGGATAAAGAAAGAGAGAAGGAAAGAAAGAGAAGAAGAAGAAGGTAAAGGAGAAAGCAAGAAAGAAGAAAGAAAAGAAAAAAAAAAAAAAGTAAAATAGAAAGAAAGGAATGTAGAAAGAGAAGGCAAAGAGACAAAGAGAAAGAGAGAAAGATGAAAGAGAAAGAATTAGGAGAAGAGATATGTAGAAAGAGATTGAAAGAGGAAGGAAAGAAAGATAGTGAATGAAAGGGAAGAATGGAAGAAGGAAAGAATTGGAAGGTAGGATAGAAGGAAAGAAGGAAAAGATAGAAGATAGATAGGAAAAGTGAGGTAAAGAAATGAAGGAATTAGGAATCTAAGAGGAAAGAGAAATAAAAGATGAAAGGATAGAAGAAAGAAATAGAAAGAAAGAACGGGGGAATGAAAGAAAGAAAGAAAGAGAAAGGAAGCAGAAAAAAGGGGGGGGGGGGAGTAAAAACACACAGATATAGATAAAGAAAGAAAGAATGATCACAGCACTCAGTGGAATGATGACAAAGCAGGAAAGAAAGAAAAGAAAATTATGTTAACTGATAGAAAGGATGAAAGAAAGAGATGACAAAAAAACAGGGTGGGGGAATAATGCAAGAAAGAAAGACTCAAAAAAAATAGAAAAATGTTTGATTTAAACGGAGTGTATGAATTGGTGTAGAACGAAGAAGAAAAAAAAAAAACTAGCATGAAAAAGACATTTCAGAAACCAATGGACCTAGTGTCTAACAGTCTCCTCCCACCCTAGTTCTCGT
>WHPX01000145.1:0-364821 GCA_011057435.1 Actinia equina
GACCATTTTTATCTGGAGGTTTTTTTGTGGGAAATTTTTAAATTTATTATATACCTCTGGTTTAGCACAGGTACCAAGTAATGGATCGAATACAGTTGGGAAACAGGAAAATGCATCTGATCTCAAGTGGAAAAATATTATTTCCAAGTAGATTTGGTCCTTCAAAGACAATCATCCTATTGCAACTCTGTCGAAACGAGTCCTGATAACAAAATAATTAACCTAATGGTCTTTCTTTTTTTTTTTGCACTTTTGTTGATAGTTTGGCAACACCCAACAGAAGTAGACAATATTCATAACATATTAGCTACTGCTGCTGTTAGATTTAACACCAATCAGTTGGATCATTTGTTCATACTTATTCAACAGGTAATAAATTGTCATTAAACCAATAGTTTTACACCTAATTCCATTTCAATATATGACGTGGGAAAGTTTGTTAGCCACTGGCTATTAAGAGTTATCCTCAAAAAACTGAAAATAAGACGTAGTTTTACAATAAGTATTTGACTTTCCAAATTTGTACATACATTTTCATGTTATGTGATATGGCTGGCTGACACAGTGTTTGGATCTTACAATGGTGCCTACTATAGAAAATTGAAACTACTGGGCATGGCCTCGACCTAGCTGACCCTGACTTTGATCAGTCCCTGTTAAGGTGTTTCAGGGTACCAATAAACTAGAAAATTAATAAAATATCACATATTCAATTCATATCACATAACTAAATTAAAAATAGCTAATTATAAATTTTTTTCTGGAATGTAGAGTTGGGGAACTGAAAGTGACAAAATGAAGGAGAAGCTACTGGGACTTATTGGGCGCATTGGCAAGGAAGCTCGAGTTGGAAGATAACAACAAAAGTGCTAGATTTGTTGTGGAGTTTAGCTCACCTTCCTTCTTTGACAACGGATATGGTTGAGCAGGCTCTAAAATCTCACATTGACATACTGAGTGACTCATTTACTGTCAGAGAACAAATCAAAAAGAGTTATGCTGTTAAATGTATCGAAGATATCAAAAAAGGAGTGTGGGTAGTACCTGCTATTAGACAATTGCTCAAGATTACAGGGAATGATCAAACAACAGTACAATAAGCATGACAAGGTACATTATTTTGTAAAATAATGATGATAATAATTAATGATAATCATTGACATTACTTGCCTTAATTTGACAGGGCATCCTTCCAGAGCTCAACAAACATATGATTTGGTCAAGCTTACTACAAATAGCTTAGTACACCTGCCATCATTTGTCTGTATCTACTGCAGTACCGTCAAGAGTAGATGCAGATACTCCCCTAGATGGACACTATACACATTATGACTCACTCTACATTCATCTTAAATTTTTGGGGTTTCTACTACAAGAGGCTGATCTGTACCTGCCATGGAGTAGAGCAAAAGACTTGTGGGATGTATTAGTATCTAGCCCTGATTGCTGCGAATTTGATAAAGAGGTAGATGACAGTATATTATTTGCTTGTTGATTCTTTATGTAAAAACTTGTTGACAAGCAGACACATTCCAATATTGTCATCATGATGATTCCCATCTTTGGAAGTATGCATAAGAATTGGAATTGAGGGCTTGTTTTAAGCACAAATATTAAAAGTAAGAAGAAGTTGAAGGAATATGAGGACCTTTTCTTAAGCTTACTAAAATGTTATGCTTATTACCCTCTGGTTGTCACATACATCTATTTCTAAAAATGTTGTCATTCCAAGTTGGAAAGAAATTTAAGTTATTTAATCTATTATTGGATCTTGGAATGACCTTTCTACTGTCACCTGTTGCCTTTAACTGCAACTACAACCTTTTTAGTAAGTACAGGTTTACAATACGTAAGTATCATCAGGGTGGAAGGCTTTATTTTACCATATAATTTATGGGCTTTTGCAGTTATCAGGCAGATAGTAAAATGAGATCTGCTCTTTCTTTCTTTCCCTCTTCCTCTTTCTCTCTCTCTCTCTCTTTCTTCCCATCTCTCTTTCTCTTTCTTAATGCAAATAATTACTAGATGCGGAATAATATCTGTTTTCTTTATTATTTTACTCAATTAAAAGCTTTATTTTTATCTATCATTCTAGACTGCCTTTGAATGGTTTACTAAAGGACTCTGTGACTTAGAGCCTGACACCCAATCACAGATTTTCAATAGTAAAGTTCTAAAACTTGATCCAAGTAAACTTACAATGAAAGGTAAATAATAATTACCAGGATTCATAGTAATTTTAGTTAGTAAGACTAGGTAACTTTGGCTTATTGTTTCTAATCAAATTGCACCAATCTCAAAGGTCTATGTGATTTGTCTGGTAAAATAAGCCTGAGTCAACTAATCTGATTAAAATATAGCAATATAAAGTCCATATTATTAAATGTGTGGGTGTTAATTTAATAACAGAAAAATAATTAAATAAGTAATAGGAACATCTAGTTTAGCTAGGCTAGTTTAAATAGAGTCCTGTAAAAAATAAATATAGTTACAAGAATATAATAGAGAAAAAAGAAAAGAAGAAAAATAGTAATACGCGAAAGAATATTAGTTAGCGCTTGAAATGGCATTTTGCCTTGGTATTAAACTCTTTGAAGGTAGAACTATTCCTAATATCTAAAGGTAGTAGATTGAAAGTACCCTCTAAATTAATACGAAAACTGCCCTGATATTTGGATAACTGTGAATTTCCCTGGCATGTTTGAATTTGAATTCGCCGAGGAGGTATTCAGGGGCTAAACCATGGATTGCTTTAAAGACTAAGATTGATTTCAAATAGTCTCGCCATTTCTGCAGGTCAGACCAGCTGAAAACATTAGATAACTATTTATAATTATGATATATTAAATGATTATGGTATAGACAACTAATAATTATGATATATTAAATGATTATGGTACAGACAACTAATAATTATGATATATTAAATGATTATGGTACAGACAACTAATAATTATGATATATTAAATGATTATGGTACAGACAACTATTAATTATGATATATTAAATGATTATGGTACAGACAACTATTAATTATGATAAAATTAATGATTATGGTACAGGCAACTATTAATTGTGATATATTAAATGATTATGGTACAGACAAGTTCTATTAATTATGATATATTAATTGATTATGGTACAGACAACTATTAATTATGATATATTAAATGATTATGGTACAGACAACTATTAATTATGATATATTAAATGATTATGGTACAGACAACTATTAATTGTGATATATTAAATGATTATGGTACAGACAACTATTAATAATTATGATATATTAAATGATTATGGTACAGACAACTATTAATTATGATAAAATTAATGATTATGGTACAGGCAACTATTAATTGTGATATATTAAATGATTATGGTACAGACAACTATTAATTATGATATATTAAATGATTATGGTACAGGCAACTATTAATTATGATATATTAAATGATTATGGTACAGACAACTAATAATTATGATATATTAAATGATTATGGTACAGACAACTATTAATTATGATATATTAAATGATTATGGTACAGACAACTATTAATTATGATATATTAAATGATTATGGTATAGACAACTAATAATTATGATATATTAAATGATTATGGTACAGACAACTATTAATTATGATAAAATTAATGATTATGGTAAGCCAGGCAACTATTAATTGTGATATATTAAATGATTATGGTACAGACAACTATTAATAATTATGATATATTAAATGATTATGGTACAGACAACTATTAATTATGATAAAATTAATGATTATGGTACACGCAACTATTAATTGTGATATATTAAATGATTATGGTACAGACAACTATTAATTATGATATATTAAATGATTATGGTACAGACAACTAATAATTATGATATATTAAATGATTATGGTACAGACAACTAATAATTATGATATATTAAATGATTATGGTACAGACAACTAATAATTATGATATATTAAATGATTATGGTACAGACAACTATTAATTATGATATATTAAATGATTATGGTATAGACAACTAATAATTATGATATATTAAATGATTATGGTACAGACAAATATTAATTATGATATATTAAATGATTATGGTACAGACAACTATTAATTATGATATATTAAATGATTATGGTACAGACAAATATTAATTATGATATATTAAATGATTATGGTACAGACAACTATTAATTATGATATATTAAATGATTATGGTACAGACAACTATTGATTATGATATATTAATTGATTATGGTATAGACAACTACTAATGATTACTGATTGCATTTCCTAAACCATAAATAGTTTTCCACTAAAAAGATGATTGATGTTGTTGCTATTTCTCATGAATTAGGAATACTATTAAATAATTGAACAACACTGTCCAGGAATGCCTTTGCCTTTCTCCAATAGAATAGAGTAGAATAAATTATTAGAAAGTGAAAGATGACTATGAATAACCTCATTGATATGGTAATTTCTTATTTTTTGAATAATGGAAACTTAGCTAAAGTTACCTACTGAGTTTTTTAATGATTTGTTAACGTTATTAGCGTGGCTTCTGCAATAAGCATGAAAACCATGCAATGCTTGGATAATTGGAGGGAGTCAACGAGCTGAGATTTATTGGATCTATATTTATATTCAATATCTCAAAATGTATCTCTTGGATGGAATAATGATTAAATGATTGATTGATTGAAAATCCCTGATTACATTATAATAGTACATTCTGCATATGCCTCTCTTATGAACTAATATTTTGGTTATATGATTTTTAAAGGATTTCTATGCTTTAAAGCTCTCTCTGAGAGTGTTAACCTGAATGAGCACCGTTTAAAGAAAACTTCAAACACTTACACAGTTGAGAAAATGGAGTTATTAGGGATGGACTACTTGTGGCAAATTGTACTTGAAGTGCCATCTGAAGAAATTGCAGTGTTGGCTATAGAATTGCTCCTTAAACTAAGCTACACTTGGCTATCTCCAAAACTGAAAAAGGTAAAGGAAAATTGAACAATAAATTATTACAGTAATGATAAAAAGGTAAATAATACACCGTGAAAAGATAATGTTTCGGACGCTAGTCCTTCGTCGGAGTGACTCCGATTCATTACTGTTTCATTAGAAACACTGACGCAGCTCACTCTAGTTTTTAGCTAGTTATATCTTCTCAATGAATTATTAAATATTTTTTTTCCTGCATAGTCATTCTAGCATTTTCACACTAATTGAGGACACAATACAATCATCACATGTTGGTTTTTATGGGTGGAGGAATTTGAAACCAGAGAACCCATAGAACAACCCCCATAGCATGGTAGAGAACAACACATTAGTGTTAAGTTAACAAACGTACATGCCAGCTTGATAAAGAGGACAGATATCTATTATTTTTGCGAAGTTGATGCATTGGCAGCATAGAACACCCATGCTACATATTTTCAATATAACATTTTAGTTTATGAAACAAGAACAACATCTGACTCGGAAAACTCTGAGCTCCAGATGGGAATCAAACCCATTGCCTAATTTCATGCCGCGCGGGAGACTGGCACTAGCGGATTTTTGCGGACAAGTCGAAAAACAAAATGGCGGACAAAATGGCGGAGAAGCACGAAGGCAAAGAAAAAGTAACAAAAACTCCAGAAGAACGCCGTTCTTGGCACTGGTCGTGTGCCAGCAAGTATTGCAAGAGCTCGTGGAAAAGCGAAGAATCTTATTACACATTAACAAAAATAGCTTCAGCTCCTAAAGCAGTTCTCGAGTCATATTTGAATGTCCTTGGAAGAGCGAAAAGCGAAGTGAACTTCAAGCGTCATGTTATTTGCAGCAAACATTGGGAATTAGGAGAAAGAAAGGATTACTTGGACGCACCAACTATAAAGTTTGCCTCTGTGGAAGTTAAAGTACAGAAAACGGGGAAGGAACACTGGAATTGTGCAGCAGCATTGTGTACAAACTCGTGGAGAACAAGAAAGGACAATTTAACCTATTACCGTCTTAGTACTATTTCTAGTTGTCCAGAAAAAAGGCGTGAATATGGAAAAATCTTAAAAAACAAAGGAGTCGACTTCAAAAAGACTTTGTATGCAGTGAACATTGGAGCAGTGGATACAGGAAGGATATCGAGGACTTACCTGACGTGCCATGTACTAGTGACTATATAGAGAAAAATGTCACAAAGAAAGTAACTCCAAAATCCAAAATTAGCTCAGCAAAACGCGCTATGCACCAGCAACAGACAAAGAAGGTCGCAAAAAGGAGGAAGTTGAACTACGGAAGTCAAATTGATACAACTGAAATCTTAGTAACAGAGCTCAAGGAGCTCAGAGAAAAATTGACAGAAAAAACAGACCAAATAGAACAACTTAGTGAAGAAGTGAAGTTATTAAACAAACAAAATGTTTCATATGAACAACAACTTAGATTCCTTTCTCAAAACAAAGAAAATTGTACATTTTCATATGCAAACCTGAAGAATAAGGAGAAGAGATTTGAATATATGACTGGGTTGTCTCTATGTGACTTTGATTGCTTGTATGAATGTATTGAGCCTTATCTAACTGCTATGGTTTATCCTGACTGTAAAGCCCACCACAGTGCTCAAAGAAAGCTGTCAAAGAAAACTGAACTCATGTGTTTCCTAACCATTTGTAGACACACGCTGCATCTTGGTATAATGGCATTTATGACAAATACAAGTGAAGCAACACAATCAAGAATATTTACTGGTTGGGCAGTTTTTTTAGCTACACTTTTTGATCAGGTAGATCTTAGTCCATGCCCTGGTGAGGTGTCTTCATTGCTGCCAAGTGATTTCTGGTCATCAGGCTTTCAGGACACAGTATTATTAGGTGATTGCACTGAAAACTGGATTGCCTCGCCTGAGAATTATGATGTCAGCAATGCCACTTTTAGTTCCTACAAGAACCATGATACTGGGAAAACTGGCATTTGGATAACCCCATATGGAGGCCTCGTCATGTGTACAGACACTTACCCAGGTGCTATAACAGACAATGACTTGACATCGGATTGTGGTGTTCTAGACATGGTCAAGGAGAAAAGCAGCACAGTTTTAACTGACAAAGGATTTGGCATAGAAGATCTGTGTCTCTCAAAAGGCCTGCTGCATAACAGACCACCACTCAAATTTGATGCTCAATATGAAGAAAGCGAAATAAGCAAGAACTTTGATGTAGCCACTCTGCGTATCTATAATGAGAACTATATCGGACGTATGAGGGACTGGTCTATACTTAGTGCATGCTGGCCAAAAAATAGATGTGATATTCTTGGCTATGTTTACAAGATTTTTGCCAACATTGTCAACATTCTGTTTAAGCCCATTGGTCCAAAAGAGGCAGCTTCACAGAAAAAGTCAACAGATTTGTGCACCCCTTCATCTGACAAAGGCACCACCCCACCTTTATCATTCTTTATTTGATTCTACAACTAAATTATAGTATGTAAACCAGTAGTTTAATTGTCTTTATTGGCAAAATGTGATATCTGAGTGGTTAAATTTTGTCAACTCTGGGTTTTTAAGAAAAAAATTTCAAATATCTAATCAATAAGTAGAGTAGGCCCTAAATAAACCAGAAATCAAATTTGAGACAACACATACATACTTCATATAAAAGTGTTTTAGAGTGGTTTTCATAAACCTGTGAAATAAATTTTACTTATTCAGAGTGTTATATTCAGATTCAAACTGCAATAGAAAACAAAAGAATTAGAGTGTAATAGTGCTTAATATACTAAAATGTTTTTCACAGGTTTATAAAAACCACTCTAAAAATTGATAGGTTTGATGGAATTTGCTACTGAATTTACCCAATATCTGAAATTTCTGATATTTTCAAATGTTGGTACTGAACCTGATAAGTGCTTTCCTAATTTGATAAGCTTTGGATCTTCGAAGTATGCCCAGCGATCTGGTAAAGGCTTGTTTTCATGTATGTGTACCAAAATATCCATCATAATATCAGACAAAATATGATTTCTTGCAATAGGAAAATAATTTGCTGCCCCACATTCAGGTACATAGGACATCAAGTAAATCAAGCTTGTATCTGCACACTCCATTTGCAAATGACATTGGACAAGGTGGCTGCCAGTTACCTTCAGAAGAAAAAACATTGTTTATTAGCTGAATGAAGCATTGACTTCGAATTAGCAATGTAATAATTAGAAATTATGAAAGTGGCCTAACTGATATTTTTTGGACAAAAAAGAAGTCAGCCAATACCATTTCAAAAAGTTTACAGAAAAATTGAAAAATCATCCAAAAGTGACTTAGGTCACTTTCATTTGAATGCAGATTAAAGTTTTTTTGTTGTTGATGTTTTAATAAAACAAAATTATCAAAATAATTATTATTGTATTATTAAATCAATATATGCATAACAAATTTAATTGTTAATGCTTTTCTTACTTGTTTCAATGGAGTTTGCATAGCTTCCAGTTTCACTTTCTTTTCTTCCTCATTCATTTTTTCCAGCTGTTTCTTGTTTGGTAATGAACGAGTCTTTATTTCAATCAAAAACTGTTCTTGACCATTGATTATTCCATCAGGGCTCGCCCCAAATCTGTCATCTGATGGATGCTTGAAGTATCCACACTGAACTGTTTCATAGTTACTGTCATTACTGAACTGATAAAGTGCATTCTTCTCCTCTTGCTTACCTCTTATAAAATTTGGCAGCTTGGCTCTTTTGGATTCAATTTACTTTCATCAATTTTGTTCTTAATAGCAAACCAGGCATTATCAAATTCCTTCACACCACAAAACCCAAGTAAAGCAGGTGTTTTACTAGCAGTAATAACTCCAATTCTGAGTGCCCTCCAATGCTCACTGCACTGTTCAACTGGTACATAATTATTTCGCTGAAGTAATGAAACTTCCTGGCCTGTCCTCACTGGCTGGCTTTCAACCCTGTCAGGATTATTCTTGCTGCTACGAGTGTCTTCAATTAACACATTTGGTCTCCATACTACCTCCGTTTTATTTGTAAACCTTGGTTTTAAAATATCAATATTATGTTCTTTGCCTGTTGCTCTTTTTTCATACTCCAGTTTATACCTTAGATGTAAGAATAGACCAGATTTCTTTTTATACTTAGAAAGTGTAGAAAAAAAGTGACTTTCAGGAGAATGGGACATTGTTTTCAGCTTTGCTTTCACTTTATCTTCCATGTCTATCACATCCCTCCGATACCAGTCACTGTATTCACTTCCTTCATTAGCTTTGATAACTTTTTTCTTTTTTCTTACACTCTTCATATCTGATCTTGCTCCTCTAAGATTTCTAAGGTATTTTAATCTTATTTGTGTTGCTGCAATATTAGCTCTAGCTGCTCTCTTCCTGTGCCATACCTGCAGTTTCTCAGTACATGTCATGTGAAGGTGCAGTTTATTGTGATCGGTGTAAAATTTCAGCTGTAGCAAAAGGGCCAAGGCATGGCAGCATAACCCACTCTTTCCTACAGCACATCCACAATGGGCTTTGACAGGATTATCGTCAATGAACAACATAGTAACAGGACGTGACACACTACCCGTGAAAGATTTTAGAATGTTCTCTTTTATATACAGCAAACGAGAAGGTTCTTCTTTAAGCACTTTAACTGACATAACTCGCCTTGAAGAAAACATCCTGTAGGCCTTCCGGTATTGACCTTTTGCTCCGGCGAATTTGGCTTGTTGGTATTTCCGAATCATATTATCATCAACTCTTGGGATGTTGACCTGTTGATCCCGACCAAGTACCTTCCACTTAGCAGATGCAGCAGGTATTTCTGAGGGATTCATTGAAGTTTGAAAGCTGTATTCTTCATTTATGTGCTTGACTTTTTTCGTAAACAACTCGGGATATTTCCCTAATGGCACGAGTCTTTCAACGAGTTCTTTTTTCTCTCCAGTGACTTTTAACTTCAGTTCTTTACAGCATTCTTGAAGACGGTCTTTACTAAGCTCTGTTAGGTTTTCCTGGCCAATATCCTTCCTAATTTGCCCAAATTTATCGATAGAATTCATGGAGAACTTTTTTTTC
The DNA here is from genome assembly GCA_011057435.1 of Actinia equina. Lineage (NCBI taxonomy): Eukaryota > Metazoa > Cnidaria > Anthozoa > Actiniaria > Actiniidae > Actinia > Actinia equina. The sequence continues at coordinate 10,072 of WHPX01000145.1, forward strand.
GCGGTCTCCTTACTGTCCACCATCTTTGATCCGGATTTTCAATTTGTCCGCAAAAATCCGCTAGTGCCAGTCTCCCGCGCGGCATGAAATTAGGCAATGGGGATCAGATTTTTCTGAGTCAGACTTTGTGCCAATCTTCTTTTATATGTTATTCTATTCCTTTAAAACATTAAATTTTAACAACTGTCAGTGAAAATCTGGAGTGTCAAAACAAATCCGGAGTTACACAGGTCAAGCGTAAAAACTTTCCAATAATTTTCCATCAATTGTAAGGCTGTCGATGCAAAATATACCGATATTTTATAGAGTATTTTACTCTAATGATTGCATCTTTTTTTCCCTACCAAATGGCATGGAAGGTTCGACCTGGCACGATTTTCAGTAAACACTGAAGCAGATCAGATGTAGGGAAAAATATGGAAATAAGATACGGAGATTGATTGATGCTACAGAATCGATACGGAAATGCTTGTAGCTGTGATACTTATTAAGAAAGTGAAGTGAGGGATTGGATGGCCGTACCAGAATTTTCGAATTGTTAACTCCCAGAAGCTCCTCAAGAGAAATGAACTAATTAATTGAACATCAGTTAGTTCTTTTCGGCTTATTAGTACAATAACTGTTGTTGGGTTATCAAGGCCACCGGAAATGTTTGTCATCTCTGACATCTAAAATTACCTGATAAGTAAGCATATTCTGCTTAAATATGCGTAATTCTACGCAAATTATGCGTCTTTGACAGGCTTTCCAGCAGAAAATGCTTAAGTGGTATCTCAATGGAATTGTTTTGCCCAGAATGTGCTTACCGTCCGGTACTTTAAGCAGATCATGCTTACATTCCCGGTTTTTACGCATGACCTGCGTAACCCCGGATTTGTTTTGACACTCTGGATTTTCACTACCAGTTGTTATAATTTTAATTATATTATTTTTAATCACAACTAATATGATTGTTCGCATGAGTGTAGTAACCCTGATAATCACATTTTCACAACAAACTTCAACACTTTCAACACTTCAACCATTTACTTTCATTATAATTTCCTCTGAATAAATGATAATCTGATTGCTTAACAGACTTTAATCATGCTCCGAAGATTCAACTAATTGAACTCCTGCTGGACTCAACTCAATCAGTTGCATTGCCATTATTAATCATTAGTTTTTAATATTTTCACTTTATTGATTTAGGATTCTTTGCATATTCACAAGAAATTCATTTTAGAATGTTACAAGCGTCTTGAGGTATTTTGACTTGTTAAAACATCTTTCAGTTGTTTATTCAGGTTTAATGTTCAATCCAGGGGGTGCCCTGCAGTGCACTGGACAACCCACTAATGCAGTAATACCAGACAAATGCAGTTATTACTCTTAGCATTTTTTTAAGCAAAAGAATCATTTACAGCTATGCGTATATCTCAACTATTTACATTTCAACATTTAGGACACCCCTGTAACCAATTCCTGGATCCGCCTCCACCATAAATGTTTTAAAGTATAAAGAGGACAAACTATAGTTTGTAACTAAATGATGTTCATTTTATCTTTAAATTTATAGTATATCATGTCTTTACTTGGTCATCACACAATGACTCAGGCAGCATCTAGTGTTACCATGGCAGCAACAGCACCTATCACACATGATGTAGTCATTTCTCCTTCTCTTCTTCGGTATGTAAATTTTTTGCTTACTAGGTTGATGAAATACCAGGTTCTCTCTAGTGTTGAAAACTTGATATCTTTCACCAGTGGAAGATACCATATATCTTTCACACATAAAGATATCGCTGTTGACATTATAACATATTTAAATAAAGAATTTTCGAGCTTTTGTTTTATTTAAATTTCATCAATATCCATATAATAAACAGAACATTACATGGCCCCTTGGAGATAAAAATTTTATCTTGGGTTCAATTTAGACATCTCACTCGTTTACTGTGCTCACTTGTGAGAGATCAATTGAACTCTCAAAGATAAAATTCGTATCTCAGCAAGCCCATGTAATATCCTCTATATTAGTTCTGTATATTCATGGCTTTCACGTTTATCATCAAAAAGCTAAAATCCAAAGTAATCACTCCATAAAACTGTTTGTTGAATAATTTGTTGTTTGCACTTGTGTGAGAAAAGGTTATTCGGTCTTTTCGAACCAAAGTCGTTTCGACCCAGGTCTTTTCAAACCAGGTCCAGGTCTTTTCGAACCACCTATAATATATACACTTTGATCCACCTATAAATCTAAAGCATGTAACACATCCTATATGCTACATACATAGTTAATGTAAAAGAGCATAGTTTAAAAAGTTGTATTGTGCACAGAATAAGAGATTATGATCAAAAAAGAAATCAAAACTATGCGCTTGGACGACTACGAATTTGGCTGGGCATGATGATTACATCTGTGTCACAGACTTTTTCAAACAAATGCCTTTAACCTGTCTTAAATAGTAGGACATTTTTTAAAATTCTTGTTTACAGTTATCTAATAACTGTTTCTGAACATGAAGTGGAAATATCATTGGCTAAGTTTAGCATATAAAATGCTAACTGATTTTGTAATCGATCAAATCATTTTGGATTGAAATAATGAATTCAAAACGCCATTCAGTTGTGATTGATTAAGCTTATTTATATGTGTTTCACATACTTGAGTATTAAAGTATCTCAAACCTCTATTATATTAGCTTGAACTTTGCCCGAGATATAGTTTTTGTTGCTCTTGGGAAAACTTTTGATGACAGAGAAAGTGAAAGGTAAAGATATTATTTTTTGAATAATTTTAATTATCTAAACTATTTTCTTGTCCTTTGCCTTTAGTACGAACCAGTTACTCAATATTGAAAGACTTCTCATGATGGCAGAACACTACATAATCACTGTGGAGGTGTGAAGTATATTTTGATTTAGTCTAAACCTACTTTTGTTATATCACGAATCCTGCACTCAGATTCGCTGAGCTTACTTAATGTGTCCTATTTTTTCAAAATAATTGTTTGTATTCATTTTTTTCTATCAATACTGGTAATTATTGACCTAATTGACTTAAACCTTTCGATTGAAAAAAAAGGCCATTTCTTAAGTGTCAGTGTCAATTAGCACCTTATTTGATGAATATACCGTCTAGTACATGTAGACTAATGTTTTACTGTTTTTGCTTTGTCAAAGGATCTTCATGCAGGTCCAAGAACTATTCTTCCTCATGGTGCATCATTTCATGGTTACCCAATTACTGTTAATATCAATTGTGATGTTCCTAAACAAAATATGACATTACAGGTACTAATCCACTGCTAGTTTTGTATTATAGCCCAATCATTTTACCAGCTAAAGTGGTCATTTTTTGAGCCCCCCAGGGGCTTATTGTCAAGAAACCAAACCACTGACATGAGTCACACAGTGCAATCAAATTGTGACCTGTCATATCTAACATAATACTGAGATATGATTGCCTAAGAGAGAATCAATGATTTCTATTAAAAATTGTTCAAAACTGGTTTGTAATTGGTCTGGAAAATGGCCATAGTACACAGGAAATTGAGCTGTGTTGAATATATAACAAACCTATTTGATATCATATAAACACTAGACTAGTGTTTTACTAAAAAGAGTTAAACTAGTGTAAAGTAAAAAAATGTAATGTTGGTATTTCATCCTACAGTTGAAATTTTACTGCTAACAATAGTTGAGGTCCTATTTTGTGGACATTGTTCAAAGTATATCATAGAGGAAACAGGGCTAAAAACTAGTTTTCAGTAAAGGGATTAATCTAACTTTGCTATAGTTACAGGCAAATGACTTCTCATTGCACATAGGAGAGGGTGTAATATTTATACCTAGTACATTGGTAATATTTTAACATCATGTATTAAAAAGACCTGCAACCTCACGAGATGTGCTGTGTTGTTAATTAGATTTTAAACATAATTGTTGTTTTTGATTTCTTTAATTTGTTTGCCTAAGCCTCCTTTGGATGCACAACAAAAAAACCTGCTTCACATGTCTGAATGTGATTATTATTAAAATTATTAATATTTTTGAATTCACACTGTCTTCTTTATCTTTTTCCTAGTGTCATAGTAATGAATCTCTGCGCTCTGTTCGTCAAAGAATATCCAGTAGGCTGAATGTAAATCCAGAGCAAGTACAAATATTCAACAATGAAAAGTTGGTAAGAGAGCTACATTTGTATTAGAAAAGTCATGAATAATTCATGAGGAAAACACAATAGAAATCATGACCATGAAGGACGTTTTATGTCTGATATAGATTCATCTTCATTTGCATAAACTTAAACTTGGATTTTCTCTATAAAACTTGGTTTCATAAAGAATTCGATACACTATGAGAACAAACATCGTGCACTGAGTTTTTCGCAGATCCTGTTTTATTGGGTCTAAAATACATTGGCTACGCCTTGTGTTATATCTGATAAAACACTCCGGCTCATATATTAAACATTACTTAAACACAAAAATAATTATGTTTAATATTATTTGGATTTGAGATTATACCTCTGTTAATTTAATGTTTAACTATTCAGCTGATGTTTTCTAAAGACTCAAAGCTTCTTTATCAATTGGAATTTGAGGAAGAGCAGCTTATTTTTGTAAAAACTTCAGGAGCTTCTGTTACCATGGTTCCCACAAAGGATGAGGTTGAGGTAAATATCTCTCTTGGCCAAATTGTCCAAAGGCTTGATTAGCACTAAATGTAGAATTAAATAGCCCTCTTGAAGTTTAAATTTTAATCTGGAAATAGATTCCGTCATTTAAGCATGATTAGTGTTAATCTAGGATTAAATTGTGGGATAATTACACACCTAGTCAGCAGTACCACTACCACTTACATGTACCACTGCAGAAATAAAAATCATTCACTCCTGCTGTGTGCAGTCATAAAGCAGAATGTTGGCAGAAACCCTGGTAGTGACCACCTTCAGTGCCTACACCTCATACTAACCACCTCTTGTTCTAAAACTCATTGTGAAGCCCCTTTGAGCATATGTATATGGAAAAGAGCGCTTTATAAATAGATATTATTATTATTATTATTATTAACACGAGAACTGTTTGGAGAAGAATGACACATAGCGTAGTGCTAGTCAACATTTCTTGAGTGTCTGCCAATAACCATGGCAAGCACAGCACAAGTTTTTTCATTTCTTTTATAAAAAAAGAAAAATTTCAATAACCATTGTTTTGGATAGGAATGACGCCAATGAAGGTGTGACACATTTATAACAGCCATTTTTATGATATAGAATGTGAATGCTTTCTTATGTTTCACTTTTATTTTTTCCTAGATGCAAGATATCAAAAGTGACGTGGTAAGATATTGGGTCAATTTTTCTTTTAATTGTAGAGTGCAAACAATATAACCGTGATACTAAATAGCACACTTTCATGCAAATTCTATTGTTTTCTATTGTTTAATTAGCACTATTTTGTAATGTTTAGAAAAAATTGGTGTTTCACAGATTAATTGTTTGCACTCTATCATTACTCTATAATTCCATATAAGTAACTATGTATTATTTTACAATTCTCTTAGAATTCCTGTCCAAGTTAAAGATTAATCATTGTTTCAATTCGCATTTTTCTTGGGAGAAGCAATAGTTTTTATTTCTTTTATACAAGTAATTAACACGAATTACAATTAAACTGGAAGTGTGTAGGCATGCTGTGTGCTCTCATGAACCACATGCTCCTAACCAATCAGATATAGAAAAGTTATTTTATAATATTTATATTATCAGAGGAGACAGCTTGAAAATGATTCATTTAAACAGCTCTATTTGTGATCTATTTGTTGTTTTTTCCAACAGGCTAGTGCTAGTGGATGTAGCCGCCAGACTTATGCCCTTGAACAAGTAAAGAGTGCAATATTCGAAATATTAATTAACAGTCATCCAACTTTAGCAAACAGATGCATGCTAAAATAATAAGAAGTATAAAACGGTGCATGTGTCTATATGCTATAATAACATAAATATGTAAATATGCTGGAAGCTGTAGAGAAAAGTGAAGCATAGCCAAGTTACTTTGACTTGTTAGCTACAGCTCCCAGAATACCACAGTATATAGACATGTACACTATTTTATTTACACACACCCATCATTCAGTAATTCACTGTCAATCTTATGGTATTTGCCCATTTTTTTGGGCTGGACCTACAATTATCCTAATTATACACTATTCCACTGTAGGAGCGCATAATGCCTGGTGTAATTATGGCCACAGAATGCAGAGCTTTTAATAAGCTATATCAGTTAGCTGAAATAGAAGAACCCAGGTAAAATTAATCAATAATTTCTCGGAAATCCTCAATGCTACGTACTCAAATAGTTTTGCTTGCATTTATTGGTAATGATGAAAAGGTAAATTATACACCATGAAAAAGATGAAAAAAACTGACGTTTCGGACGCTAGTCCTTCATCTTTTTCACGGTGTATAATTTACCTTTTCATCATTACTGTTTCATTAGAAACGCCGACGCAGCTCACACTAGTTTTTAGCTAGTTATATCTTCTTGCATTTATTAGTATAGCCTTTTATAGATTTTAAATTTTGAATTATATTATTATTTGGAAGACCAGGTTGGAAAAAAGCTGTGCTTTACCTGTTACAACCTCAGGATATAACTAGCTAAAACTAGTGTGAGCTGCGTCGGTGTTTCTAATGAAACAGTAATGATGAAAAGGTAAATTATACACCGTGAAAAGACGCGGTGTTTTTTCATCAGTAAGTTTTTTCATCTTTTCACGGTGTATAATTTACCTTTTCATCATTACTGTTACAACCTCAGTAAATAGATTGTTGTCATTGTTGTTAATATTATTATTTATTGATCTCCTTTGACCAAACATATATAATCAAATGATCTATCATCTATAACTTTCAGTATTACCTTTCGTGTGCAAAGACTCTTAATGTTGCTACCCACTGATCCTGATGTAAAAGAAGCACTGGATTCCATTGGACAACAGGTCCATGATAATTTTATGATTGTGTATTTACTATGTAGAGTGCATGTCATATTTCCATGAAGCAATCATCCTTTAGTAATTATTTCAGGAAGGACTTCCAATTAAACCTCATCTACCACTAAATGATCCTCTTTTAACATGTTGATATGTTTGTTATTAGTTCACGCTTAATTGTTCACCTGGCAATTTTTCCATGGATGACTCTAGCAGCTGTGTCAATCCTACTACCACTACCAATCTCAAGAATATGTTTAGATGTACTGCATCAGGAATGTCACCGTTTAGAGTACTATATAACCTTGAGGTACAATGTTCATCAATCTCTGTAACTTATTTATCACATAACTATCAATAATGATTATTTACTTTTTTTCTTAGGTTCTCAGTAGTAAGTTAATGCCTACTCACTGCAGAGATGGTGGAGCAAGTGCAAAGGCTTTTAAAGAAAACTTCTTGGAAGCTTCAGGCCTTGAGTAATCTAAATTTTCTTTTTTTTCTGATGGTGTTAGTATTAATCAGTATATAACCATTTTTATTTATTTCTTAGCATGGTGGTTAGTATCCTTCAAAAGGACATGTTTCCTCATGATGTGGATACTGAAATACGACGTGGCTGTTATTCAATATGTTTACAGCTTGCAAGGTAACATTCCATTGAAGTTCAAATAATTTCAATCTATCATTATAATTTGGGTAGCATGGGTGGCGTTCGTGGCTAACGTGTCGTCTTTCACCACTGTGAGTCCAACGGGTCGGGTCGCTGGTTTGAGCACTGCTGTCATCACATGTGAATTGAGTTTGTTTGATGTGTTGTTCTCTCCTATGCTACGAGGGTTTTCTCCGGGTTCTCCGGTTTCCTCCCTCCGTAAAAATCAACATGTTAGTTAAGCATTGTGTGCATAGAATATTAAATGTAGTGGTAGTGCTTGTGAGCAAAATGTGTCCCCAATTAGTGCGAAAGCGCCAGAACGACTAAACACTTTATTTACTTATTTATTTATTTATTATTTATAATACACTCTACAAAGCCCGATTCTTATTGGAAAAGAGGAGTACAAGTAGTTCATAAATTGTAGTCTGAGTCCCAATTAAGTTGCTCTTTTTAAAAAGTGTATTATAAACAAAAAATCACATAAACTTCTTGTACAATTCGGAATTTATGAATACGCGTGATGTTTTGAAAGTTGTCAATTGAATTTTGATATCTTTGAAAACTATCACTTGACCCATAAATTCCACATTGTACTCGAGATCGCGCGATTTCCTATACTAAGACAAAAAAGGACAAATAACTTCCAAATTTCACACGTAATTGGTAATTCCCTATGTAAAAATTCACTGTTTTCATGACTCATAATTGTCGTGGTTTCTTCTTTTGTGTGGTCAGATCAGTTGGTTAGATCTACAATCTAAATCAACTTACCAATAATAGGTGTTTTCAAATCATAGTCTTCACATTCCAATATCTTGCTTCTGATTGACCGAGAGCCTAAAGGCAATCCCTGATATGTGAACTTGACATAACAAATGTATTATTCGTAATTTTTTCTCCATGTATTACATTTATCATGTCAAGTTCATTTATCATATCAAAGCAGAGATTGAAGAATGTTTGCCATCAACTTGAGAAGGCCTATCTAGAATTTTTTCTCAGATGCTGTCTTGCACCTTTGATGAAAGTATATATTCACTTAAGTAAGTAACCTATTTGTTTTCTAGATTTCTTCTTTGTGGACAGTCAACAGAAAGCTCTTTTATATTATCATCGTCTTGTCATCATGAGACGGCCACTGTGGCTTCCTCGCCACTCTCCATGGCCACCATGGACCTTGATGATTCATCTGTTGAGTCTAAAAGACCACGATCCAGCAGCATGATTGATGATGTCCATCCAACTGTTCGTGCAGCTATTGAGGTATGTCCATCGTTTACCAGAAATTGTCCACATCTGATGTACAATATGACTAGCCTTTTCATTAATTATTTTGACATTTTGTTCTGAAGAAATAGAAAACGTGCGCGCGTGCTGTGTGCTTTCATAAGGCACGCCCTCCCAAACAATCAGAACGCGAGATTTATAACAGATATTTTATAATAATGCTTAGACAATGAACCGCGATGATTTTGCTGAAACAATAGCATGTTTGATGCGAGTAGCCTGGGCAGCTGCAGCCGGGAGAATTCACCTTGCAGGAGGAAGACAGCGGCTATCAAGTCAAAGTTCTGATGATGATGGTGGTGGTGGAAGTGACTCAGACTCCCTCATGTCTTTTAAATCTAGTATTTCATCTGGACCATTGGAAGTTACTAATAAAGTAAGTGCGGATGTCTTTACCCTCTTACCATAGGGAGCCCAATTTAGATAAGAGTTCTAAACGAAGATAAAATCTGGAAAAATTTTTAATTATTGAAAGAACGGGTTAGAGGATAAGAAAGTGTGCCAAAATACAAAAGAATAAAAAAATCAAGTAAAACAAGCAGTATAAGAATTTTTTTTCTGTGCCTTTTTTTCGAACTCCCCTATATGGTCGCCGTGTGTTGAAAACGAGTAACTGTTTTTTTCTTCTTCTTAACTTAGGATGTTGTAATTGTGGCAGAGGCATTGCAATTACTTGTGTTGTGTTTACAACTGAGAACTTCATTAATGGGTAAAATAACTTTATCTTTTACTTCCATATCATAGTCAAATAATACGTTTGTAACATTAATTAAATTTCGACTCTTTGTTATATATTCCAGGAGTTTTTTACTATCTTCCTAACGTAAATGATTTTATCATTGAAATTGTTATTGGTACCACACATTCACAGGTATGCTAACTTTCACTTTTGGTATTTCTTTTCTGTGACCGTGATTGATTAACTTTGTTCGCTTTATGTGTATTGTATTGTCATTGCCTTGCAGGTTCGGCATACTGGGGTAGAGCAATTCCTTATCCTCAGCCAGACACCAGTTGGAGGTATAATTGTATACATCATTGTCTGATTCCATATAACTGACACAGTAGTAATAACGTAATTATGAATGATTTTCCTGTCAGATCCTAAGGTACAAACACCAAACCACTTCATACTGAATGTTCTATTGAATGCACCCCTTCCTCTGTGGACGCCAAACCTTTTTGTTAGAGGGAAAAACTACAGGTTGGTTGAACTATTTTTGTTTTCATGTGCGTTTCTCTGTATAGTTAACTTATGCCTTTCTATGTTTGCAGACTTCAAAGAAACTGCACTCAATACTTTGATTTGATTTGTCGTTTGATGGACTATCTAACAGGTATGTTATCAGTTATTGTACCGAATATTTTTATGATATTCATGTCTGACTCGTCCATAATTTTTTCCATCTTGATTATACAGTAACAGAACAAAAGCAAATGAAAATCAACACTACAAAGATGATAGAAAATGAAATTCAGTGGCTACTCAATTTTGAATCTGGTACTAATTTGGGTAAGATAGGTGTTCTTCATTGTTACGGGGAGAAAGTACTGCATATGCCTATTTCAAGGAGAAAACGAAGAGAGCTAAAATGGCGGTTTGTGCGAAGCATATTTATTTGGTTATCTCCTTTTCAATAACGTTAAGTAGTTGGCATCATTTTACAGTCGGTTTCATTATTTTACGCCTTCGGGTTCCGAACTATGTCGGATATTCAATTTCGAAGTTCCAACTTGGGAATTTCGAAACTTAGTTCGTTATGAACTTATTAAAAATTTGGAACTTGATTTAGTATATAGAATTTGAAGTTCCCGATTAAATGTACCAAAGAAATTCCGGAAAGTAAAAAATTTAAGTTCATTTGCTACAAAATAAGCCATTCAAATTCGGCGGGAAGTTCAGAAGTTCAAAACGAATTTCCAACTACCAAGTTTGGAACCCAAAGGTGTAAAGCAATGTGAAACCGACAGTGATTCCCTCTGAGATGTGTATTTTATGTTTGTATGTTTCAGAGAACGAGCCATTCCTTCTAGCAGGTCATCTAAAATTAACAAAAACTTTGTTTACATGTGAAGGCGTTGACAAACGAAAGTGGGGTATGTTAATATAATAGTGGTGTGTGTGTGGCGGGGGGGGGGGGGGGGGGGGCTGCTGTCTCACTGTTAAGTTCAAGCCTAGGGGGGAGGGAGTCGGTCGCGATACATACATCGATAGATATTTTAGTATGTCGTTGTAATATTCAATATTATTATTTCTTGTCTTAAAAGGTCAATCGCTTATCCGCAATCTGCTGGATGACTTCTTGTTCCCCGCTTCCAAGCTTATTTTTGATACGAGGAAAACTCCAACCAAGGATACTATGATTGATGTATATCCTAAGTATGTCGACTTCTAGTCAAACATTGAACTTCACATGAATCAAACTTAATAACATCAAAGAAAACCGCCTTAATCTCCATTGTCTCAATTGGTTCGGCTCATGTGAAGTTCGAGGTTTGACCTGAGCCTTAGTCGTTCAAATATAATATATTTATCTGATATTTCTCTTTTAATCTTAAGGTGTGTAAGTCCAGAATGTCGAGTAGCAGCCTATGAACTTCTTGTCGAAATGGCTGAAGGTTGCTGCGAAAACCTGTTTGATGTGGTGTCTCAGCTGATAAGTATGCATCATACAGGCGATCCAGCGACCTTTAAAGAGTGGGAAGTAAGTAAAGTTCCTTGTTCTCGTGATAATTTTAAACCCTTATAAATGTTATTATTTTGATCAAGTTTCAGCCACCAGTATCACCAAGGGCTTCCTGTGGATTTCTTGGTCTAAAGAATGCTGGAGCCACATGTTACATGAACTCTGTCATACAGCAATTATATATGCACCCAGGAATAAGAGAGGTAATCACGTCAGTGTTTGTCAGTTGACAAATTTGTTACTAACTGTCAGTCACTTTGCCCATCATTTACAGGCTGTGCTAAGTGTTGATGACGATCCAATTGAAAAAGACAGGTAATTTATAGTGACTCTAACTAAGTAGTACAGACCTAGAGATGAAAACACTTCATCACACCATAAATTTCGTAGAAAGAAGAAGACTTATTATCTACTCAAGCTCATGCAATACTTGTTATATCATCTGCAGCATTTTGTATCAAATCCAATCAGTCTTTGGTCATTTGATGGATAGTCAACTGCAGTACTTTGCTCCTGAATTGTTTTGGAAGAGTTTCAAGCTGTGGGGTCAGCCAGTTAACGTAAGGGAACAGCAGGTCAGTACTCAGTTTATTATTGATGTCTTAAACTGTTAGACTATCAAATGCTGACGAAACTTGCATTCATGTGTTTCATTTAAGGATGCTTTTGAGTTTTTCTGTAACCTGACTGATCAACTAGATGAGCAACTAAAGGTATTAAATAGATACAGACAGAATAAATTCAGGGAAATTAAAATGAGCAATTAAACTGATAAATAAAACACTTCGATTTTCAGCGGAAAAGACATGAACAAGTTTTTAAGAAGACTTTCTGTGGAATGTTCGCTGACCAGAAGATTTGCAAGGAATGTAACCACAGGTAGCCCGGCGGGTCGTAGAATAGTGCAAATTATTAAGCCTGGTTTTTATACGATCGCTGCGAACATCGAAACTGACTTGTTTTATGCAGCAATCATATGGAAGCATATCTTCAGATATTGTAGGAATAAGATGAACAACAAGCTCTATTTCAAAGAGGGTTGTTTAGACAGTGGCCGTCAGTGGCGATGGGAATGTGAAGAATGTTTACGTGTTCTGTATGTTTTTTGGTAAACAGACCAACAAGCATGAAATTGCTTCTATTATCCAGGAGACATTATTTTGTAACGGTAATTACTCGAACCAAGATTAGGGTATGTCAGGAAAGCAGACGGATTACATTTTTTTTTTGCGTATACCTTGGAAGGTTGCTTATCTCTCTTTGGAAGATCGATATCTCATTTAACTTTGATGTCTGAATTAAAGCCAGGAGTTACAATGATTTTGATCTAGAGCACGAATATCTGCTTCTGCTGTCATTTTGATCTGAGCTTGATGCCAATTGTCAAGTCCATTGTGTTTGCCAAACGATTTAATGAATTGCAGGGATCGCAAATACCAAACAGAAACATCACGATCGCTGCGAACGTTGAATCAAGTTTTTGGGCGATCTCAATGATCAAATGGAAATCAGGCTTCATTCACCTAGTATTCAAAAAGGCTGGCCTTTACATGGGACTCTTGTCGCGTTGACTATGCCCTCAATTAGATATAAACATCTGGTTGTAAAGTTATTAAATAAATACACAATAAATACATATGGTTTATTTATTTTGTTAGATACGAACGCGAGGAAGCGTTCTATTCACTGCCTGTGACAGTCAAGAATCTTCGACTAGAAGACTCGTTAGAACAGTTCGTGAATGGAGAAATACTAGAGGGTGACAATGCGTACTTCTGTGAGAAGTGTAACGAAAGAGTATGTATGAGTTCAGAGATCCGCCTATTCTCACTAATAAGATCATGTATGAGTGCATACTTATGGAATTTTTGTACCTATATGCAGAGAACGACCGTGAAGCGTATGTGCATCAAGTCCTTACCTCCCTTACTGGTGATACAGCTCAAAAGGTTTGGTTACGACTGGGAAGCAGGCCGTGCTCTCAAATTTGATGATCATTTTGAGGTAAGCTATTTCGCAGCTTGAACACCAGAAATTAGGAGTTGCAGCCACCCCTCCTTCCCTCCTTCCCTCCTTCCCTCCTTCCCTCCTTCCCTCCTTCCCTCCTTCCCTCCTTCCCTCTTTCCCTCCTTCCCTCCTTCCCTTCTTCCCTTCTTCCCTCCTTCCCTCTGCATATCTGTCGATTAGAATGAGTACATATTTGTAGTACACTGATACACCCTCGGTAACCTATAGGTGTAAAAAGTTGTCGCTCGTTTCTCGCTACAGTAGAGAAACGAGCGACATATTTTACACGAGCGATAGATTGTTACCTTGGGTTACCGAGAATGACTATGATATCGTAGGAAATTAAATATCCAAATGCAAACGAAATTACAAAAAACAAAAGTGTGTGCCCACAGTAATTATTGTATCTTGTTTTCTACTCATGGCAATGAATATTTAAGATGCGAAATATTTTTCAGTTTCCTTGGTTATTGAACATGGAACCATATACTGTTGAAGGTGTAGCTCGCCGCGAACAATCCAACTTCCAGAACGACACATTTAGTGAAAATGGCAGCGTGACTGACTTGTCCAAGTCTGTTTCTAGCCAATCACTGAGCTCTGTGCAGTCCTGCAATAGTGTTACGACTGTTCCCTCTGACATAACATACGAATTGGTTGGAATCATTGTGCACAGTGGACAAGCTAATGCTGGACATTACTACTCGTTTATTAAAGACAGAAGGTTCGTTATTATACTTTGTCTTAACCTTAGATTTGCCTAACTTAAATTATAGTTGTAATGACGAATTCACTGCTCTTTTTCAGGACTGTTTATGACACCTCCAATGGCAAAGGCAAATGGTATAAATACAATGATATAACTGTTGAAGAATTTGACATGAACGACGAGACTCTGGAGTCAGAATGTTTTGGAGGAACATATAAAGCTACTGTTTATGATACTGGTATTCATGCGTCTTTTTCCCTCGCTGAATTTAAACAATTATGAAAACAGTAACAGCATTGTTTTTTGTCCGTAGTGAATTCGTACCCCGAAACACGTCATAGATATTGGAGTGGCTACATGTTGTTCTACGAGGCGATCGATACTAATAAACTCCAGAACAACTTATTTAGTTGTGGTCGAGGACCGTTGATTCGACAAGAGGTTATAATCGAAGGAAGGTAAGTCAAGAATTACAGAGCAAATACATTTAATAAATGTAACGGCTAGGATCAGTGCTGATTCAGTTGAAATGTGTGGTTTAGGTCTGGCCCTCCATCTCCATCGTCATCGTCCATCTCTTCAAGTTCTGGTCCGCCGTCACCCACTCGTAGTGATGGGTTAAGTCAACTGACGGCTCTTTTACAGAAGGGTGAACGTAAAGGAATCTTTAAAGACAAAATGCCTGCCAGTATACAGAGAATGGTTAGTATGTTATCCATGTTGTTTGTTCGTATGTTCTTTTGACAAAGAAGGATGTTGTTTTAAACACAGGTCCATGCTGAGAATCTCCAATTTATGCAGAATCGGGATGTGTACAATCACGACTATTTTAAATTCATACTTAACCTGGCTTCTTGTAATGTAAGTCTACCATTTAAACATATGTCAAGGGTGAAGGTTGAATCAGTTCTTCTTTCTTTTTCTTTAATTATCAAAATGTTTTTTAGAGGACCAACAAGCAGTTGTTATTCGCCGTATGCAGTTTACAGCTATCTATTCAGTTTCTGTTCAACACGTACTTCAGAACGACTAGAAAGTTACGGTAAGTAGGAGTTGCATGCCATATAGAGAGTAGTATGGTAAGTGACTTGATTGTATTCTGTTGGCCAACAGCAACGAAACCGAGGAATGGTGTAGTGTCATTGAACATTTGTTGAGGGGTAATAATGAAGCATGTACGTGGTTCGTCCAATTTTTGTCTGGAGAAAGAGGCAAAGGCTACATCAAGTAAGTCAATACTAGCATCTAGCTATAAAGTACATAGTTTTACTTGACTGTGTAATAAATGATTGTCGCTTTTGTGTATGTTTGTACAGACCATTCCTCCTTGAAGCCCCATCACAGGAAGTTCGATCTTCTTTTTCGCGAATTCTTGGCTTGGCTTTCGAGAACTACATACATCACAATGGTGTTGTTGTAAGTAATAGTATACCTGGCATTTATTTTTTAATTGTCTTTTTCAATAGCACCAATTCTCACTGTCACTTTGTATTTTAGGGATCGGGACCATTTTATTCATTGATAGAAGCCCTTCTTGCAATGTGTAACCGAGAGGTCATCGATCACCATAAAACTTGTGCTGACTACTTTTGGCTACTTAACAGATATGCGATTATGGTACGCCTCAACGTTACTTAGTATTTTTGTTGCTGGATCAGTGTTAGATATTAAATCTTTTTGTTTTTATTTTGTAAAACAGAACATTAAGACGTGTGAACACTTGATAGTAAGAGGAGCATTCAAACTTTTTCTCAGTTTTCTTGTTGGGCCGTCATCTGAATACGTAAGTAGTAAAGAAATAAGTAAAAAACTTTATTTAGAGGGGATGACACGTGACATCATTTTCAAGGTGGTCTCAGCCAAATTGCACGGGTGGAGTCTCATTCGTCACGATGAGTCATATCTTCACTGTTACAGGCATCCATTTTTGTGCCTGTCTCCGCCAGGCCATCTTGTCTAAGATCCTTAGTATCATAAAGTACAACTCGCAGTTCGTAATACGATCTTGCCAGCTCACTTCATGTGCGGCACGGAGCATGCGGGTGTTTTCTGAGGAGGCTTTAAGCTCGCATGCAGCACTCACTACAACACAGTAGCACTCACTTCAATACAGTAACACTCACTACAATACAGTAGCACTCACTACAATACAGTAGCACTCATTACAATACAGTAGCACTCATTACAATACAGTAACACTCACTGTCATACCCTCCTTAAGGTCCCTAAACTGAACCAATCGGGACGCGGTTATTACTATTATTAATAATAGTAATTTTTATTAGTAGCAGTGAATACTACTACGGGTTATTGCTGGTCGCGTAGTCTAAGTGCACTGTGTTTTGTATTACTTGAATCTTTACAGAGTAGCAACCGCCGCTGGAGCTCGATTCAGTCTCAAGAATTCACTGGTCTTTATGCTGCAATAGCAACATTAGTGTGTAGCTGTGAAATATCTGCAAGAGTTACTGTGGAAACGGATAATGCTAGACCTATTTTCCTGGATGCTTTTAGGCATGAGAGGCTTATTGCTATGCCGCAGGAAATAGATGATGCTCTATTTGGTGCTAATGCTGATCGCTACATAAGAGAGGTATGTGCCGGCTGACTTAGTGATCAGTGTCAGTAATGTATATGAATGATATATCAGTTACTAATAATTGGATCGTTGTGTATCATACAGGCAACATCTGCTATTTGTGAAGTAGCTGATACTTGTCCGCACATCACCAACATGTTTATACATTGTAGTTGGTGTAATGAACAATTTTCCTGTGAAGTCCTAAAACATCTCAAGGTAAGAAAAGCGTCTTGACGCTGTGCACTTTACAATATCAGGTTTATTTTTATTTTGCATTTTTATTCTCCGCCATTCTTCATAATATAAAGAATAAACACGAATAAACTATCCTGTACTGTCCCAGGCTTTCCTGGTTGGTTGGTTCATGAGAAACTAGGGTTCTTGGTTAGTTTTCATAGTAGCTGTGTTATACGAAATGTGCTTTCGGTTTAGGGCCAACTTGGTAATGTTCCTGCAAATGACATGAAGAATGTGTTTACTACACTTGTTGGTCTCCTCGTAAGTGTTTATCATTTGTACTACTTATCATGTGTGGTCCAGGTACGTGTATATAGTAACTATTATCTACTGACTGTGATATGACAGGTGATAGAGGATCCGCTTCAACTAGTGCGCATCAAAAGTGCCATAGATGATAACGATGGAGTACTCGGTAATTATTTTGTACTTGTGCTGTTGATATATATATATATAATAGGTAATAAATTATATTATTGTTTGTTATATATTTCCATGTTCTATTCCTCAGCCATTGTCAAGTCCAGCAATCTTGGTGACAGTCGGCGGGCATACCAGTGCATTAAGTTTCTGGTACAGCTTGCTCACCGCTGTCCAACAGCAAAAGACTACTTACTACAGAATTCAACTCGCTGGCAATGGGCTGTTCATTGGTTGAAAACCAAAATGAATGAACATTATTGGACACCACAGTCAACAACATCAAATGAGTACTCAACGAGTAGAACATTCCAGCGCACCTCAAGCGCAGCTGATACCCTGGCAGAAGCCACCGCGCTTCTTACTGAGCTAGAAGCTAAAGATATCGATCCAAGTCAGGCTACAAATTTGCTCGATGATTCGGTCGTTTTAAATGGTTCTGAAGACTGGGATAAAGAGCCAACAAATTCTTAAGCTCTTTTTGTGTCAGTAATTGATGCATGCGATTCAGTCTGTACTGATAAATCATATCATGATATATTGATATATCAAGATTGATATGTAAAGAATGCAAAAGAGAAAATGTATTTCAGGCAATGTTTTATAAGTTATGTGGTTTCGATACTCCTCTTAACAAAGATTGTATACACATTTGACCTGTTACTGATGAACTGTCACAAAACAGTCTGCAGATATTTGGATTAGAAAAGGTATTCTATGCTGTTCCTGCACGTCAGTCACTATTAAAGGTTTTATATAAATGCTTTTTTAGCTTTTTCCTTAAATATTCATAAAGAAATACGAATCTTAACTTGATTATTATTAGGTGTATAATATTTGAATGTTGGTTTGAAGTAAAGAGAATCAGTTGTAAATAGCATAATATATAACATAATATTATCTTTACCACAACTTTCACTTAAGTCTATTAACTTTACCACTGGATTGGCTAAAAAAAACAAATCCGCACGGAAGGACAGGGTTTTTTTTAAATTGAATCATCTTTCTACAAACACAATAATTTTCTCTACAATCCGGCATCCTAACCTTTTCTTAATTTTTTCTTACCAAAAAGGTTTAGCGTGTTAATAACTCTGATAGATATCATGTCATCTCACTCAGTCGTTCAAACTTCTTCATTATTGTATCCGAAATTCAAGTACAGACGATCAGTCTGTGCATGCCTTTTGTTGTAGAAAATGTACTCTCTTTCTCTAAAAAAATTTAAACAAAAAAGACAAAGGTTCAAAGAGTCGACAAACAGACTGGCGGGCGGCGGGGCGGGAATTCGTGTATAATACTTCTTCAGGATAAGAGAAAAGACACGACAATAAAGATTAAGACCCAGTCTAAAATCCTAGACGCGTTTACTTAAAGTTTTACGTTGTTTTACTGAGGCGCCTCTAACTCTCGTCAAGAAAAGTAAAAACAAAAAAGTGAATCTTTGAAGAAATCGTTCTATGTTTAATTCACTTAAAACTGCTTGTTGACTTTTAGTAATATTACTTGGGTATCTTGAAAATGTTTCGATTATCAACATGGTTTGCTTTGCGGCCTACATCATCTTACTTTAGCGAGACAAATGGCGTCATTTGACGAATTCCCAAGGGTTTGACGTAACGCTGATATTTTAATTTTAGAAGTAACTTTTGTTTGTTTCTTTTGACACAACTAATAAGTCACTTACTTCAATTGATGCCGGCAGCATTATTGCCTAATTAACTTTGTTTTCACAAACAGTTATTCGCTCACATTGAAGCTCCCAAAGAGAGCCTCTGTCGAACGTGACAATAACCCTACTGATCTGGGGTATATGTTTCTCTCAACCTTTTCCAAGACAAATTTCAGAAACTAGGAAACTACAGGCGAAACATACCTACAAGAAGATCATGCGACAAACAACGATCTTGTTAAGGACTCTCCTTCCGTCTTCAGTATTTCTTGCTGTGATGTGCTTGTTACTCCTACAGCTGAATTACATCAGAGCCGGTGAGTAGCACATGACATGTTTTCGTATCAGTCCTGCCCTCCAGTTGTTTGTTCTGATTTCTATAGATTTTTGCCGAGCTAAATCATCGGGTCGAATTTGAAAGTGCTGTGCAAACCAGCTCATGATCTACATTTAAAGTAACACGTTAGTATTAGTCTTGGTGTGGCAATACTAATTTCTATATTTACAAGTACTTATTGTTTCGTTAATAGTATTACTGATATGATATGTCTTGTTTGTTTAATGTATTTGAACAATAGACGTCAAACTTGGGTCTCCAGATGGTTTCTTTTTATGTAGTTTACCTTCTAATATAGTTTTTGTTGAAGTATTTTATTCGGTGCATAATGTGTGCGCAGTCATTTCTAACCATTTGCTGCACGGAGTTGCATGAATAAGTTACATGACTGATGTTAATAGCAAACCTTATTTCGAGAGGTTTGATCAGAAGTGCTAAAGACACGAAAGTCAGAACAGACTCGGGAGTTCCCTTAATTACAATCTACAAAGTGTTGTATTTCTGAATTCTATTGACCACTGTAACTTTTTAGGCCCGATCTTTAATGGAAGTGGAAGAAAAATGTCAGGAGACGAAATTGTAAAAAATAAAACGATTTGTGACTATGAAAAGGAGGGGTGCGAGCCCATCCGAACTGCGTCGGCGAGCCCCGTACACGAAGACCGCCCAAATAGCATGTCGACAATGTCTTTAAAGACCTTTCAAGATTCAAAGGATTCAACAAATGTTATGTATTTAATTGGGCAACCTCTGTTTCATGGTGATTCCTTTATGGTATTACCCAAACTTCCCTTCACGGCACGAAGATCGTTTGAACTTACCATCACTTTCAAGGCAAACTCTGAAGATGGTTTGTTGTTGTTTAGTGGAGGACCAACGAGTAAACTAAAGGATTTTTTTGCTCTTGTACTCAGAAAAAGAAAAGTCGAATTGAGGTGAGTGTTTTTTTATCATAACATGACAGCAGAATTCTTCGACTGCACGTTACGTCATCGCGGCATCTCGGGGAAGCGTTGGTGCCATTTAAACGAGACATCTCTTATTAGCATCCATTGTTAACGGCACCACAATGGCAGCCATGCTTATGTTTTTTAACTCTCTCGTGAATGCTCGCAACCGAGTTATTTATTATTTTCGTATTCAAAAGGTTCAGTAATGGTGGTGATATAGCAGTATTACAGACAGCTCAAAATATTACCCTCGGCATCTGGCACAAAGTGGTAGTGTTTCGTGACCGGCGTGATGGATATCTCATGCTTGATCATGGTCTGCTGATCAGAGGATCCACCACTCGTAACCAAGAACAAATGGATTTACTCGCACCACTGTACCTTGGGGGTATACCCGAAAACCGGGTAACAAAAGAAAATATATCCTACAGCGCTGGTTTTAATGGTTGTGTTAAGAGTCTTGTCGTTGATGGGAAAATAATGGATTTGAGATTTCCTGGTGGAGAAGTAGTTAGAGCACACAACATAGGTATTCATCGAAATCTGTTCAATGACGAATTTCAACCCTAACCCTAAAAACTATTAAAGCTCTTACCTTTACTTGTTACAGATGAATGCACCAATTCTCTGCAAGAATGTCAATGTCAAGTCAAGGATGCTTGCCACTTCTCCATTACAGGGGAACCAGTATGCGCATGTCCGTTAGGCACCGCTGGCAAGCATTGTGAGCGTGGTAATTTTGTTTTCTCTTTATGCGATTAATTCTTTGATGAATGGAATAACAGGTGAAGAGAATGGGACTAAAGTAGAAAATTACAAATAATTGTTTGCAAAAATTCAAACTGAACAACAAGCAATTGAAATCATTTTACTGAAGGAATTATATCTTTGCTCATTGGGGCCCCTTTCTCTCAATAACTGATTTTGAAATGATATATCTTGTGCCGTTTCCGCAGAGGTGTCGTTGCAAATTCCTTCATTTACTGGAAATTCTTACTTGACTTACCCATCCCTTGGAGATATTTCATCAAAGTCATTCACAATAAGACTGGTCTTGAAGCCAAAGTCAGACACTGGGCTTATCATGTTGAACGCCGATCGCACCAGTGGGCAAGGAGACTTCTTTTCGCTGGGTTTAAGAGAAGGAAATATAGAATTCGTGTTTGACTGTGGATCAGGACCTGCTGTGATAAGGTAAAACGATAAGGATCCGTTGCACATAACAGACTGCATGCATACATTGTTGCATTCATGTCAACATTTACTTAAGTATAGCACAATATAACTATTTCTATTTCTTTTCTATTATATATAATATATTATAATATAGCTTGTATGTTCTCCAGTTTTTGAAGGGGTTTACGTGTGTTTCTTGTCACTGGCCTTTTTGAAGGCCGGTGAACATATTGTTAATTTTATCTTAGATTTATACTTATATTAGCATTTATTTTTAACTCTTGTATCATATTGTAATTTGTATTTGTCATTGCTTCTGAAAAGCCCTGTAAAGGGATGAGGTAATAAAGTATGTATGTATTTCTTAGGAGCAAAAACATGATCATGGTGGATCACTGGCACACTATCACTATCTGGAGAAATGGAGCCCAAGGAAGTTTGACTTTGGATGACGGGGAGCCCGTGTTTGGTAAATCCCAAGGTCGCCTACGTCACATACGTTTACGTCAGAATCTGTTTGTTGGCGGAATGAAAGGATACCAACAACAGCCATACGAGGTTGGCATGAATTGGGGGTTTTCAGGTTGCATTCAGAAGGTACGGAAAGTCGAAACGGACTGACCTTCCTATAATTGGCACGGACTATTCGCACTCCATAATCATTGAATCTTGTTTTTTATTAAAGGTTACAATCAATGGTGGAGAAATGGATCTCACTTCCCCTCTTTTTGGGGTCAATGTTGATAACTCTGATCATGTGTGCGTCACGCAACCTATATGCCTTAATGGTGGCACCTGTCACGCTGACATGGATAACTTTAAATGTGTATGTTCTGTTGGGTACACGGGAATGTTCTGCGAGAAAGGTTGGTTTTATTCAATAATATTCTCATTATATTGCATTTATATTTAATAATATCTATGAATGTATGTTTTAGAGCTAACGGTAAAGATGCCATCGTTTGCTGGCAGTTCCTACCTCGCATATCCCTCTCTTGGTAAAGAATCAGAGAAGGGATTTTCCATTAGCCTCGTTTTGAAAGCAAAGACAGCAACAGGACTGATTTTATTTAGCGGACAACACGACGAAAAGCCTGTGGACTTTGTTTCTTTGGCATTGAGGGACGGGAGGGTGGAGTATATGTTTGACTGTGGTTCTGGTTCAGTCTTAATACGGTGAGTTATGAGTAAATTATCTTCGTAAACGTTATAGGATTAAGAGGGAATTCTGTTTGGCATTGGTTTCCATGTTAACGAATCATTCACTTCTATCTGCATGTTTCTCTGCTAGAAGAGTCTCTCTCCTCTTCCTCTCCCTTCTTTTAGGCGAGGAGGAGGGAGACTCTGCCGATGTAGAGCGCCAAAGCTAGTTTTAAAACCGGTTTTTCAACCGGGTACATGAGCTAATGTAACACATCGTGGCGCCAAACGTTGTTTGACGAGAGCGGCTGTCAAAATCATGACAGCGTTGCTAAGTTAAACCACGTAGGCGCGACAAGTATAACCTCCTACATCGGCAGAGTCTATTTTTCTCACTCCACCAAAACAAAAGGAAAAAAGGCTCTGCTAGCAGGGAATCTGCATGTCTTTAGAAATGTAAAAGTAATGTACTTTATGCCATGATACTTTCAGAAGCCAACAATCTGTAACTGTTGACCAGTGGCACACCATTACCTTTTCAAGAAGTGGAAACAAGGGAAAGTTAGTTTTGGATGATGGGGTTGCTGTACTTGGGAATTCCCCTGGCTCTTTTAGCCGTATCACTTTCCACAATCATTTATTCATTGGAGGCATGAAGGACTACTCAAAACAGCCACTATCCATTGGAATGAAAACAGGATTTGTTGGATGCATACAAAAGGTGTGTAACATGATTTGATTAATTCGCTTGATCTGACCATGACAAGAACTGTAATAATATTCCTTTTTTGCCATCTTTTTTAATAGATCACGGTGAATTCAAAGTCCCTTGTCTTGTCTTCCCCTCATTCTGGTGTCAACGTAGTCAACTGTGATCATGTGTGTGTCACGCGCTACATGTGCATGAATGAAGGGTTATGTCATGCAAGTATGGAAAGTTTTAAGTGTCAGTGTCCTTTTGGTTATACGGGCAAGATGTGTGAAGAAGGTGCTCATCAGTTAATTGTTTTCATTTATTCACTCTAATTAATTTTCAATAAAGTAAAATTTCAATTAAAACGTGTTTGATTTCAGCTGTCTCAATTGATGGTTATGAATTTGATGGACAATCATTTTTCACGATCAACAGAAAGAAAGTAACTAAGAGGTTAGTGTGAAATCGAGTCTAGTTTTTTAAAACACTCGAACAGTGCAATACTCTTGTTTCCTTTCATTTTAAGGATTTCTGGGTTCAACACAAACATCCGGATCGATTTAAAAACGTTATTAAGGAGAGGAGTAATATTCTTTGTCCATCAGGTAATGACTGGTTATAGTCCCTGAGCACAACTGCTAAACGTAATACTGTAATGAAGCGCAATAGTAAAATGACGTGTGCGTAACTGCTTTATATCCCTTAACGTAATACTATAATGGCGCGCAACAGTAAAATGACGTGTGGGTAACTGCTTTATATCCCTTAACGTAATACTGTAATGACGCGCAATAGTAAATTGACGCGTGCGTAACTGCTTTATATCCCTTAACGTAATACTGTAATGAAGCGCAATAGTAAAATGACGTGTGCGTAACTGCTTTATATCCCTTAACGTAATACTGTAATGAAGCGCAATAGTAAAATGACGTGTGGGTAACTGCTTTATATCCCTTAACGTAATACTGTAATGACGCGCAATAGTAAATTGACGCGTGCGTAACTGCTTTATATCCCTTAACGTAATACTGTAATGAAGCGCAATAGTAGAATGACGCGTGCGTAACTGCTTTATATCCCTTAACGTAATACTGTAATGACGCGCAATAGTAAAATGACGCGTGTGTAACTGCTTTATATCCCTTAACGTAATACTGTAATGACGCGCAATAGTAAGATGGCGTGTGCGCAACTGCTGTGGCAAAGATTTTTTTGGAGTAAGTTGAAGACATATCATGCTTATTGCTGCACTATGATTGTTTTTTATAGCCACTATTAGCAAACAGCAGTTGGTTTTTGGTTGGTTTAACCGATGGATTTCTTCAAGTTAGGTAAGCTATATTTATTAACCACTATCCTTTAAGGGACCTGTTAAGTTTAAAATATCGTTTGGAAGCTAGTATTTCAACAACCATCAAAGAACTGCAATAAAAATACATATAGCTTGGAGAGGGAGATTTGGACTGAATTTAAGACTTTAATCCTCTAAAATCATTAATTCACTCTTTAATTCAAAATCTCCCTCAAGATATAATTTTTTTATTGCAGCTTTGATAGATGGTTGTTAAAATGCTTGTTGGCTAATGAGATATCAAACTTTGTGGGTCATGGAATCAGATTGCATTGATGTTTGTGACTAAATGCAAAACTTTGTCTAGCCCATGGTGATGCTTACTTGGTCATTAATGCTTCACTATGTTGAGTAAATTGGACATGCCTGAGTACGCTTAGTACAAAATTGATGCTTGGGGAGTGTCAAAAATCCATTTTTCAATCCTTATCATGTGGTAAAGAATAATAAATGGTACACACTTCTCTTTATAGAATCAAGAGAAAATATCACCAAGATACGTTGATCAAATCAAGAATTCGTATTAACGATGGATTATGGCACAAAGTTTTGATTCGAAGGTGACTACACACTGATATTAATTCTTATAGCTACTAATCAAGTGTAAATAAGTGTTATATATATTCATATATCCATTCATCTAATTTCTGTAGGACTTTGTCAACATTATTCGTCCAAATCGATAGTGGTACTCCAACAAAGAAGTTAGTTGATAGATTTTTCTTACGATTCCACCCAGGGGAAATGCTTCTTGGTGAGTAAGCTGACTTTTATTGTTGATGATATAAAATTGAAGAGTGCTTTTAATGAATTATTAATGTCATTTGTGTTAGGTGGATTCCCATCCCAGGTTGCACTGATAAAACAAAGTGATTGGCCAACTTTTCAAGGCAGTATCAGAGAACTCATGATTGGTGGGAAGAGGGTTGACATCAAGAATGAAGTCTCAAGTCAAATAAAAGCACGGCTATATCGTACTTCCAGCATTCGTTAAAGTTTATCATAAATGCTTTAACATAATTAATTAATGTCAAATATAAGAATAACAATATATTACATTTAAAATAGTATATCACTCAAATATTTATTTATATTGCTTGATAAATATTAGAAAATATTATTGATTATTAAAATGTCTGAATATCAATTTTTTTTATTTTTGATTAGCCATGATTTGTCGATATTCATCTTGATTCTTCAACATTTGATGGTAGACTTTATACTTCTTGTCATGAAAGCTAGAGGAGAAAGAGAACAACTGCGAGTATATAAGTTGATTTAGATTTGTGCTTTGGGACACAGGGATGCTGCAGCATTTCTTACAACTATAAGTGTAAACTAGGGATGTGGGTCAGGGGACTAACCCTAACCCTAAGGTGAAATACACTAAGATAATTTAAATGTAATAAATCCAAAAGGCAGGCAAGTGATAGAACAAAGACTCACCTTTTAAATCTGGCATCAGGAAGATATATTTCACCTATGGCAGTCATTTTCTTCATAGCCTCCTATAATAGAAAAATAGAAAGAAATCAGTAACTGTTATTGTTAAAATGAGCACACCACATACAGACCTGGATAGTTCCATAATGACCAGATGCACATGCACCAAGTATTGCTGCTCCCAAAAGAATGGACTCACTTTCTCGTGGTAGAACACATGGCATTCCTTTGCGTGATGAATGATAAAAATTTGAATCAGTTGGTTAAACAAGATACTCTCATAAACACTGACGCTGATCAACAATAATATTACCTGTTATATCTGCATGTGTTTGTACAAAGAGTGAGTTCTTACTCAGTCCACCACAAAGGAATAATGTGTTAATGTCATGACCAGATGCATTCATACTTTGAACAATATGACGTGTTCCATGCTAAATGAAATAGAATCATACCTTAATCAAGCAAGCATCACTATTCTACCTTCTACCTCATTTATTACAAAGGCAATTTATGGACAATTGTGGATTTACTCACAGCAAGAGCCTGTATTGTTGCAACATACAAGACAGCCAAGTTTTCAATGTCACAAGTCAATGATAGCCCACAAATCTGTTCAAAAGTAATATCATGAGGAAAGAGGAATGCAAAGTAACAGAAAGACATGATGTAGTAAACTTTTCCTCACCATTCCCTTTAAGTTAGGATCAGCAATAGGCGACCTGTTGCCATGGAAATCAGGAAAAACATGGAAGTGTTGTGCAAGAAAGGCAGGATTCATCAGCCCCTTCTGATTACTAAGATGGATGACCACCCTATTAAGCTCTTCATATGTTGATGTACCCCTAAAACATCACATATAGCTAGAATCAACTTGGCTTCTTACATGGAACTGTTTTTCAATATTTTATTTATTATTATTATTGTTATCTTTTCGTTATTGTTATCGTTATTATTATCATGATATTGACATTTACTTTCTTCATGTTGGGAGTCTGACATAATTCCTGCTTCTTCTGTCGCTTGTGGACTTGCAAGTTGGGGTGATGTCAGGCACTCAGCATGTTTGATAATTCGATATTTTACAGACTGTAAGAGCATTAAGATGTCAAGTAATGCTTGTTTAAGAATAAAAATATTATTATTATTATTATTATCTTTATTTACAATTTGCTATAATTTTGCTTGAAGAATTCTTACTTTAGTTTATTATTATTATTATCAAATTTATTATTATTATCATTATTATCATCATCATCATTATAGAAAGTGAACAAGCTACAAAACATTTCCAATTATTTTATCTTTATATTTCAGTAATTGATGGGGTGGGGGTGGGGGTTGGGGCACAGGAGACTGCAGAGCCAAAGGAAAGTTATAAAAATTATAATTACAACATAAAAAGTCCATCGTTACTTTTTAACAAACTAAATTGAATTTTACATTTTTGCCACAAAATATGCCGAAAAAAATTAAGTAAAAATCAAACAGCTGTGTGAGTATTTTATGTTTCTTTATAATTTTGCCATTACCGTAGGTCATGTTTGATTTGCATTTAAATTTGAAGTATGTATAGAGCATTTCCACTTGCGTGAGAAGGCAGCCATAAACAATAGAAATTTTCTGCACAGTATTTGCATAAAAATAGAGTTCAATCCCAGAGGATAGAAAATGTATTGTTCTGGTACCCCATAATGGCAGCTGTGACGTCACGTAAAAATGCCCTATAGCTGAAATTATAGAAACACAGCTATTGATATTTGATACTAGATATCTTACTTTGTTTTTGCAAATTCCTGTACTTCCCTGTATGCTGGGTGGTTTTCTACTAAGTGATCAATCTTGACAAACAAAGGAAATGTGGCTGTTTATTAAAAAAACTACTGGACATAAATATTAACACATTATAATCTGACAATTTATCACCAGTTTTCCAGTTGCACTTTGACCTCCCTCATTCAACCATAGGCCTGGCACCATAAATATTAACACATTATAATCTGACAATTATCACCAGTTTTCCAGTTGCACTTTGACCTCCCTCATTCAACCATAGGCCTGGCACCATAGCAGAATAGTATGGTCCCCATACTCCTTTAACGAACACAGGCTTCTCACTGATCTATTCAATATAGGACAAACAACATTAATACTAGTAGTACAAGACCTGCTCACAATTTTCAAAACTCAAAACCAAACTTACTGCCATGTGACATGTAGATGTTCCACAGATCAGAGCCAGACGATTTGTGATTGGCTGGTTTTCACATGGCAAACCACTGCCACTTGCATCAGCTCCAATAACTCCTACAACATCATTGTACATTATCAGTCTGTCAAAATTGCTTATTCATCTCTCCCTGCCTTTTGCTTACCACCACGATCCATGATATTTTGCTTGGAAATTCATTCAACATTTAACTACTAAATTACCGACTCCTCCTGCATGTGCGTCTATGAGAGAACAGCCTACAGGACAGCCTTCCCATAATCCCATTTGCTCTGCTGCTATTTTTGTCAAGCCTTGACCCAGATGCTCACCAGGCTCTGCTGCTTTTATACCTTCAAGAAAATTATCATGTCCTATAACATCATCATCAAGTTCTGTACTATTGTAATTAGACCTTTTTTGGTTCCTAAACATTTACAGCCTCATTTACTAAGGGTACACAAATACATATCATCAGGTAAAGTAATTCTTGTCTTGCATCTTGTCAAATTATAATATTCATTTTATGTGCAACCATTCATTTATTATCTATTTAAAAATTATCATAAATGAAGTTTGTATAATAAATAGATAAAGAAATGATAAAAACACAACCTCAACAATGCAAACACTTTGAAATTCCATTGATCTTAACTAGCTAGAGCATGAATATTGTACATGAATCTAAGCTAACCCTGTATGCAACAGAATTCAGGACTGGAGGTATTATCACATATGATTTTTAATACTTACATATATAGATACAGTACCTAGTTTTGAATACCCACACAAAGGCAGCTCTTCAAGCCCAATTTTTTCCCAATATGAGTCTATCCAACCAGATGTTGTTCCTTGAATCAAAAAATGAAAATATTCCTGCTCACACTCACTTATGCCCAGAACAATATTGACAAAGCAAAATTAATGCTTACATACCTGCTGGTTTTTGTGTTTCATGGCCCATGTAATTGAATTTACAAACCAATGAACACATGGATCTAAAGACACATATAATATGAATAGGAAAATAGCATGAAATGAGATGAGAAAACGGGCAATAAAATGATTATACCTTGTTAACTGATCAGTTGCTTTGTAGGTCAAGTACTCTGGTAGATCTAAGAACACAGATGTTTCATTCCAACAAACAAGTGGAAGATTTTCTCTTAGCCAAAGAAGTTTTGCTGCTTGCATCTCTGGTGACAGAGCTCCGCCAACATACCTAAGGACTTCATGGCCTGTGTTGTTAATGAGTTCTGCCTGAATTTTTGGAAAGACAATCACTCATTTTTAGAAGTTGCAAAAAACATCCCTTTTTCGAATGGGTTGTTAGGATACCTGCTTGATCGCTCGATGATCCAGCCACATGATAATATTCCTATTGGGATCTTGAAATGTATTAACTGGGACTCCATCACCATTAGAGTTCAAAGCAACCAATGAACATGTTGCGTCAAACCCCATTCCATGGACAGCTTTTTTGTCTTTGATCTTATCAGAAATACTCTATAATATATTAGTTAAAGAAAATGTGTTAAAGCACGCTGAACTACTCGAAAAAGCCTTTAGGTACTTAATATAGATTAAACGATACCTTGACAACTTCACACACGTTTGTCCAGATCTCCTTTGACGACTGTTCATAATAATCTGATCCATAATGCCATATTTGAAGAGGTTGGCTACAGTAATCAATAAGGCTCCCATTACTTGACACAAGACCAGCTCGTACACTAGACGTCCCGACATCTACTCCAATATAATATGAATCCATCATAAATGCATAGAATACAACCTGGCCGTGTGAGCCTGCAGTGGAGTTCAGTTTGAGTCCTTCTAGTGAGCCGCCATGTTTGTTGTGACGGAGCATCCGGGAATTTCAAGTATTTGCGTTTCTCCTGGCCGCCGCAGGACAGACGAAACGCAGGCTCTGGGTAAGAGATTGCCCTGCACCCGTTCTGGAAACCAATGGAACATTGTTTCTTTTTTGTTTGTTTTTCATTAATGTTCGTTGCATTATTCCCTGTTTCATGGGACAATTCAAAAAAAAGCTACAGATTGCACTAGAAAAAGTAGCCTGCGTCACATCCGGAATTTTATTCGTAAAAACCCCGTATTTACGAAGAAAATTCCGGATGTGACGCAACTAGTAAAAAGGCTACAGATTGGTTTTTGTTCGTGTAATTTTTACAGTTTTCTGCGCAAGATAAGTTGCAGGAGCTTGATTGCCTCTTAAAACAGTGCTTTAATAAGTATATATTATGTTGTATTGCCACAAAAGAATACCACATTTGGTTTCATATGCTTAGCTAGAAAGCTTGTATGCCCCTTTCTGGCCCTTTCCCGTCAATAAGCTGCTGCAGTGATTAACTTATTTTACTTAAAGTCTGCCAAGGGTTAAACAAAATGCAGATTTCAAATTGACATAGTATTTGATATTGACCTAGTAATTTTTATTGTAATCTTCAAAATATTTAACAACTAATTTGCAAATCAGGGGGCACAAATTAAGTTCTATACAGTTTCCAACGGCCCTGTACCAAAGCCGGAACATGACCCCGTTAAGTGTCACTCACCGGGCAGCAACATCCGACGGCCGAGTGATCGCAGTTAATAATTTCGTTTGCTATTTGAGGAAATAATGAGCAGAGATTCCACGGTAAGTTAGTATTGTAGTGAATGAAAGCATAATCTTAGTTTTATTAAGTAATCAGTTTTCATAAATGAGTAAACTTTATGGCACTTCGAAGGCGCGCCGACTGTAGTCAAACTGTTGACGACAGTAAAACTGATTAGCTACTGAGACCCTTTCAAAATCTTAATCAGTACTTGAACCAAATAAATCTTTCTAAAAATACCAATAAAGCTCAAATAAAGGATTCATATGCGATATATTCACGAACCCCACTTATTATTGGAAGGCAGCCCGTGAGAAATATGATCAATATGAGCTAAATACGTGGTGGAGTAGAGAGGGAATTTTTTATTAATATTGACGGAATTTCATAGTATTTGATCTTATTGTTCTTTAAATTTATTTTTTGGTGTGAGGTAGACAATATAAGGGTTGTCACGGGTTAGATCACTGTATTAAACCTAGATAGAACTGAGACATCTGGAGATATCAAACATCCGATACACCATGTAGAAGTTTTAGTGGAGTAGCGTTGCGTTACGGTACAGGGCGGCACTAACAACGGCTGCGGTTAAAGGGGACGGGGACTACTTTGAAGTCCACAAACCTATCAAATAAAGTGCGATAAATTGTCACTTTAAACCAAATAACTTTTTTTTGTTGTGTTCCAAAACAGACAATTATAAATACATTTTCGAAAACTAAGATTAATTAGCTTTTATGCCAAAATATTGTTAATCCATGAAAAATTGGAAACAATTTGGGGTAGAACGACAGGTTACAAAAGACAACCTTATATGCGCCTAGCAGTGCTCAGTTCTATAATCCTGCTATGCGGGATTCCTGTGTATTTGGCGGAAATAAAAAGCACATTGCCCCACCCCCTATGAACGAGGCCTTGCTACGCCCATGTATGATGGATTAAGTACCGCTCTTTTGCAAAGCGAAGCAAAGAAAACAGTAATGAAATAGAGCAGTCAACGAACGGACCGAAAATAACGCGGGCTCAGGGGATTGACGAGGGTCTTTTGTCTCTTCTATCATTGGAATTTTCATAAAATCTTATGACTATTCCAATTTAGGATTTATGATAAGATTTTGACGTAATCTTTTGAAGCATGATAGGGCACACGTTCACGCTTTGGTTCATAATTATTACAAGTTCAACCCGCAGAATAGCAGTAGATCTACATGGTAAAATACTGTTTACTTCTTGTTAACGCTTAATCATATAGTACAAATGAAATATGCTAGACGGTGATTCAGGTTTAACCGAAGGAGTGATGGTGAGTTAATAGCAAGTCGATCTTTATCTAATTTTATTGCCTATTGTTAGCAGGGATATATTTATGCATACCACATTCTTTATATATCAAGACAAGTGGCTGTATCACTAAACGATGTTGAAAGCCGTCTCGAACAAGAGACGATATTTTGCTTATATTAGAAACTTTTTCTTCGATTATCTTTAATTGAACCGATTCTGATCATGCATCTTCAAATAATTGTTATATTGGCGTGTATTGTAGATTCTCATATTTGAAGAATCCACAGAATGATTGATGACATTGATATAATTTGATGCATGAACGCAAACACAAATATGAATTCTTTGTTTGCACATGACTTCATAGTCGCCATGTTAGATGAATTTAACAAAAGAATTGTCAATGATTCTTTCGTTATTTCATCCAAAATGGCCACCGTGTGTCTTTTGTTATTTCACTCCCTTGGGAATGATTGAAAACAAGCAATAATACACGATGATTCATAAAAGTTATGCAGTATGTATTACGTAAGCTTATTTAACAAACAGGAGCTGGAATATGTTTTTGTTATATAAATTTTTTTTAAATATTTTACCTCTTATAAATTTCCTTATTAAACTTAGGTTGGCTTTTCAAGGCTTAATTCGAAGCAAGAAGACGTTCAAGTTCAACAGAAAGAAATTCTTGGTGTTTCTTATGACGAAAATGCGAGATGGAAAAAGAAAACAATGTATGCTCGATGTGGAGTAGGGATCCTAACTATCATATGCACCATATTAATGATAGCTCTTCTTCTCACTTTTGAACTCCATCTTGCATGTAACTCCAACAACTGGACAACCAGCTCCAATGGCAGACAATCTTTAGACAGTGCTGCCAAGTTCCTTCTTTTTTCAGATTTACATTTGGATGATTTCTATGACGATTCAGTTGGCCCAGACCCCACAAACTGTAGAATGTTAGGAAACTACAGCAAAGCCAGCTATAAAGCACCCTATGGACGAGTAGACTGTGACTCACCACTAACATTGATTGACAGCATGTTAAAAGCAGCTAAGGGAATTAGCCAGGATTACAACTTTGCTTTAATGACAGGTAAATAACTGTAGCATATCTTGACATTAAGACACTTTGGGTCAGTAAGGATGTTGTATAATTTATGATTATCTGCAGTATTTTGTTGAGCCTGTCAGCCACTCTTTGCTTGTGGTTTTACTTGAGTTTTAAACATTATAAGACCACATTTATGATCAATAAAAGTACAGTCAATGAATATCTATGAGTGATTTGTTAAATGTTTTGCCTTTTGTTTCCTCTTCATCATCAATTCTACATATGGGTGTTAAAGTGTTTTACAAAGCCAGATGTACTGCTGTACTCTTGAATTGTACATACTACAAAAGTCAATTACTATCAAAAATCGAGTTAGATTATGTATCCACCACCTAGAAGCATGAGCGTGGCAGAGTTTAGAGAAGCCAAATATTTAGTTTAGACTTCTTGCTCTGATTCTAGTTGCTTTGACCTCGGGATCTGCAAAATCAGCATATATTACAATATTGTTTTTTTATAAACAAAGACATTTAGACATTTGGGAGGCCAAGCACAGGGTCATAGTTTGAGTGGAAGGTGAAATGGTATATTAATATTAATTTGTAGGGTTAGAATAATTTATTTACTTTAGAATATAAATTTCTTCTTCTAAATTAACTGGCTATAAATTATTTTAAAGGGGATTTTTCTGCTCATAAGATGGATCGTCCATACTTCACAAATTCTACGATGCCAAATCGTGTGCTGCAAAACATTGCTTTAGCTGTAAACAGTATTAGAAAGGAATTTCCTTCTACACCTGTATTCCCTATACTTGGAAACAATGATCTACCTGGCCATTATGTCCTTCCATTGGATGAAACATGGTACAATGAAACCCTTGTCCTCTTTGCACCTCTTATCCTGTGCTGTGGTTGTCCTGCAGAAGTGCCAAAACCAACATCTATGGATATCCTGGAAAAGACTTACTTGGATGGTGGTTATTACAGTGTCAACTTGACAACAAAACGTTAGTAGTTCACAGCATGCTAATAAGACATTCCATATTGCTTTTTGTAAATCAACCGTTCATCTTGTTTAGGACTGTAATTGGGAGCTAAAACTTACCATTACCATGTTAGGTGCAACAGTTTTGAGGAAAAATTGTACCATATTAATTAGCATTAAGAATGAATGTTATTTTTGATATTTATTTTCAGATGGACCAATTGTTCTCATTGTATTAAATACTATGTACTGGAATGTTTATGCAAGCACAGGCAACCCAGTCATTCAAGCTGTAGCTAGACGACAAATGACATGGTTTCATAGACAACTAAAACAGGCGAAGATCAATGACCAAAAAGTTATCATAGCTAGTCATATTGCTCCAGGGTGCGTATCAATATTAAACCTCTCAATGAAATGTAGCAAAAACATTGGAAGTATAATTTTTTATATTATATTTTATTCTTTTTTTAGGATTGATCCTTTTAATGGTGCAAGTTTTTGGTTAAGTAACTACACAGATATGTATATCAAAATAGTTACTGGGGATTATAGAAATGTTGTTGCAGGTATTTGCACTAACATTTTTGTCATTTTTGTAATATATAAATTCTTTTGATCTCCCATCAATTATTTTTTGTTGCAGGTCAGTTTTTTGCTCATATTCACAAGGATGATTTTCACCTACAAACAGAACATGTCCATATGTTCAGCCAGTCACCTGCTAATACATCATTTGCAATCTTTTCACCTTCTGTATCTCCTGTCTATTCCAATAACCCTTCTTTTCGGGTGGTGTATATTGACGATGAAGAAAGAGCTTTGCTGGATTATGATCAGTATTATTTGGATCTAGTCATGGCAACAGGTACTTAATGTATTATTTTATTCCCAACATTCTGTCTTATCATTAATGCATACATTTGATTAATTCCCAGAATTCAATGCAACCAACTGGCAGTTAAGTTATCGATTTAGCGAGCATTATCCCTCATCTACTCCCTATATCAATGCTGATCGTATATATGAGCTAAACCAAGGCCTGTTAAACACGACAAGTGACAACATTTGGCTTAACTACATCTTCTCACGTACAGTAAATTACCAACCAGGATCGTATTCACGATTCCAACTTTACTGTGCAATGAGATATGTGTTTGATGAAGGGTACCAAAAGTGCATCTCTAAGTACAATGTTCCAGGAGGATAATACAAATTAGTGTAGCATAACTCATGTGCAAAAAAATGTTCTTGGAAATTGTTTTATATTTTATTTTTTAATATATTTTTTAATGTGTTCCTTACAAAAACTCTGGGTGAGTTATAAAGTAGATGGTGGATTAATGATGGTAATTGAACTTCGTGTCGTGCAATTTGGTCTGAAATAAAACCTGCGATTACAAAATCGCAGGACCGCTTAGCAAGAGTGCGATTTGTAATCGCAAGTTTGATTTCAGACCAAAATTACACGACACGAAGTTCAATTACCACTTCATCATATCCTTTTTGTAATCATAAACAAGAACAAGACAAAATAAGTGCAGAATAATCAATTTAATGTAGAAGAACAACTTAATGCGAACAATAAACATCTAAATAAAAAAAATGTTATGCGATTAAGAGCTCCTAAGGATGCAATTTGGGAATTAATCTCACTCCTTCGAACCAATCAGATTGCAGGATTTGGTAGTGATTACAAAAAGGATATGATTAATAACATGAAAAAAAGTTTTGTTGTTAGGATAAGCTCGAATATAATTGAAATTGTACGGAAGTTCTGTGTACTCACATACTAGCAAGTACTCCCAACCACTTACCCTGCTTGCAGTCCAAGTTTAACTGAGTCTGGTGTGCATGCAGGCTACCAACAATTCAGAATGTGAGAATTAAAGACATTATTTGATGGTATAAAAAAATTCACAAACATGTGGATTAATTTGTAACAAATGTATGTAATTTTAAAATATTGACTGGCCCTAATGTTTGAGTTTTTGCTGTAGTGCGCACTAGCATTTAATGTTAATGCAGCTTTCTTTCAGGGACCAGTTAGAGTTAGGGTTAGCATGCATAAATTCTTACCAATTACCAATGTCACCCTTCAGAAGCATGAAACATCATCTAAACTAACGAGAAGCGATAAAAAGCTAAAAGAAAGCTAGGTAGTTTTATTTGGCTGTTCCGCTCTTATTTCTATTTTCTTTGCTTCATGATCTTCCTTCTCCATAATCTTCCTTCTCCATGATTTTCCGTCTCCATGATCTTCCTTCTCCATGATCTTCCTTCTCCATGATCTTCCTTCTCCATGATCCTCCGTCTCCATGATCTTCCTTCTCCATGATCTTCCTTCACCCTGATCTTCCTTCACCCTGATCTTCCGTCTCCATGATCTTCCTTCACCCTGATCTTCCTTCACCCTGATATTCCTTCTCCATGATCTTCCTTCTCCGTGATCTTCCTTCTCCATGATCTTCCGTTTCCATAGTCTTCCTTCACCCTGATCTTCCTTCTCCATGATGTTCCTTCAACCTGATCTTCCTTCTCCATGATGTTCCTTCAACCTGATCTTCCTTCACCCTGATCTTCCTTCTCCCTAATCTTCCTTCAACCTGATCTTACTTCACCCTGATCTTCCTTCTACATGATCTTCCTTCACCCGGATCTTCCTTCTCCCTAATCTTCCTTCAACCTGATCTTCCTTCTACATGATCTTCCGTCTTCATAATCTTCCTTCACCCTGATCTTCCTTCTACATGATCTTCCGTCTTCATAATCTTTCTTCACCCTGATCGTCCTTCTCCATGATCTTCCGTCTCCATGATCTTCCTTCACCCTGATCGTCCTTCTCCATGATCTTCCGTCTCCATGATCTTCCTTCTCTATGATCGTCCTTCTCCATGATCTTCCTTCACCTTGATCTTCCGTCACTATGGATGATGTTCCTTCTCCATGCTCGGTGATGGATTACCTGTGGTATTTCAACAGCTTAGTACCTAGGCTCTAACGGCCATTAATTCAACACGGTTCCCAACATGGCGGATGACTTAGACGATCAAGACATATTCGCAGTTTTTGAGCAAGAAGGCCAACCAGAGAAACTAAAAAAGGATGCTTTAGGAAAAGAGAAAAGTCCTAACAGCGTCTTTTTCTAAAGGGAAACCACAACCTGGCGATAAACGAGAGGTAAAGGAAGTTCTAACCGATGCAATACTGTTTGATGAAGAAGACATAGCCAGACCAAGCACGAGTAACTCCAATAAGAAAATAAAACTAGAAGACACAGACAGGTAGTTTTATTATTTAGAATTCTTGCATTTCATTTTGTAAATTTTTAAATTTTATCTCGTTACAGACTTCGTAGCTTGTAGCCTTGAGGGGGGAGGGGTGGTGGTTTGATAGTCAAATGAGTCCCCAATGTAACTAGTAGTTGATTCTTTTAAGCTTACTTGAAGCTGTTCCTCAAGTGGATGTGACTACTGTAGAAACAGCTGAGGCTTGTACTCATGAGGTATGTGATGTACTTATGTATGTATACATGTATGTATGTGTGTACTACAATGCAGTTGAGCACACATACCAATATCTTTTGTGTTTGTTTTTTACAGGTTGCATATCCTCGTGGATTTGAATACACTCCACTAGTGAAAAAAGACTCCAAGCCAGCAAAGGTTTGAATTGTTTCTTTATATGCTGTATTCTGTTAAATATGATGCACTCTGCCACTTGTAAACCTAATATTTCAAATTTCACACTTTTATGTTGGTATTATGTTTGTAAAATTCAGAGTTACACTGAACAAAATATCTATTGGAAAGAGATAATGATATCCCAGGGTTCGTGCTACTCCTTGAAATCCTTGAAAAGTCCTTTAATTGAAAACAAGTTTTCAAGGGCACTTGAAAAGCCCTCGAAAGTAGGGGAAATCATCAAAACTCCTGGAATACTCCTTTAATTTTGTACAAACCGAATGTTGTTTCGAACTTTCCTATTAAAATAAATAACCATGAAAATTGATAGAAGAGCTTCTGGTTGCTTGTCTAGTGGTTTTTTGCGTACTGACATAGTCGTTTTCTATCTAAGCTTTGTGGCCCCGGCTGGATGGGCTGCACTTTAACAATGAAACGATGTTTAAACCATGTTCTAATACAAAAATTGTTGTCATTCGACATCGAATTTTTGTGCTTGAAAAGTGCTTAAAAAGTCCTTGCATTTTGTAAGGAGAAAGTAGTACGAACCCTGATATCCCCATTAGGACAATCACACTTGCCATTCAAGAAATCAGGTGCTAGGCATAGTTTTGTGCATTAGCATTATTGAAAATTGACTGAATTCTTTTTGGGCCTTCTGCATGTACAGCAAATCTATTGTATATTTGGTTATCATTCTTTTGTGTAACTTAAGGTCTAATGTTGTTTCTATTGAATTACATAAACTGTGTATGACATCAATACATGCACAGATTCATATAACTTAACCATGTCATTCACTACATATTCTGATATAGGAATATCCTTTTATTCTGGATCCATTTCAAAAAGAAGCACTAAAATGTTTAGAAAACAACCAGTCAGTTTTAGTGTCAGCACACACATCCGCTGGAAAGACTGTTGTTGCCGAGTAAGTACACTGTTGTACTTTATATCCAGCCTGTGTTCTTTATTTACAATCAATGATGACAGGAAATGAATTTGGTGAAAGATGGTCTATTTTGTTAATCACTAAATATTTTGTAGGTATGCCATTGCTATGTCACTGAAGAACAAACAGAGAGTCATATACACTACCCCTATAAAGGTATTAATTTTAAAGACTATCAGATATTTGGTTTGCTTAAAATATAAATACCCAATTTTTGTCACGTCATGATAGGCCCTGAGCAACCAAAAATACCGTGAATTGTATGAAGAGTTCCAGGATGTAGGGTTAATGACTGGAGATGTTACCATAAACCCCTCTGCAAGTGCTCTTGTTATGACAACTGAGGTACATCATGCTCATTTTCATTTTATTCATGTTAAAAAAAAATATTTAATGAAATTGTAATTCTGTTTAGAATTCTAATTTGAAGTGTTTGTTTTTCACTTAGATTTTGAGAAGCATGTTGTATAGAGGCTCTGAGGTATTCTATGTTCATTTGAAGTTTATATAGACACCTGCCTGATAGGGAAGTGATATTAATATATTAACTGATTGAATCTTTAGGTAATGAGGGAGGTTGCTTGGGTTGTCTTTGATGAAATTCATTACATGAGAGACAAAGGTGGGTATTGTATTTTTGTTAACATACTTTTTGCTGCAGTATCTTGACATTTTTTTCTTGTCTTCAGAGCGTGGAGTTGTGTGGGAAGAAACGATCATTCTACTTCCAGACAATGTTCACTATGTTTTCCTATCAGCTACTATTCCTAATGCTCGGCAGTTTGCTGAATGGATTACTCATCTTCATAAACAACCTTGTCACGTGGTTTATACAGACTTTCGTCCTACACCGTTGCAACATTATGTCTATCCAGCAGGAGGAGATGGATTGTTTTTGGTCGTTGATGAAAAGGTAAAATATCAGAAAAAGAGAATTGTCTTTTCTAAGTATATAATCAGGACTATAATCAGCTGCTGTTCAGTAGCCAGTGGTGATGTTAGTTGCTGCAAACCCCCAGTCCAACAGTCACACTATTCTTGACAATTGAGAACCCTGTGTGCTAGATGCCACATTATTATTATTATTAATCTTGTGTTTGTCGATTTCTCACATTGTTTTTCAGAGCCTCTAGTGCATATGATCAGCAAGATTTGCCTATTGCTTACTTACATTATTGTTCGATGAATATGTAAATCTTCTTTTTCTTTTCAAGCAAGCAAGAAAAGTCTTTCACAATCTAATCACATCAAACTTAAATTGAACTATTTAGTGAGATCTTATGAGTTTATGAAAAACAATCTTCAAACAACAAACTAGAATGTCTTTTTCCTTTAGTAAACAATGTTCTGTTCCTCTATGCCATTTTAGCAAACTGATATAGTTACGTGTATGTGTTCAGGGATGGTCTCTAGGTATTCATCAAGTTATTTCTATTTTAGGGAGATTTTCGTGAAGAGAACTTCAACAAAGCAATTGCTGTTATTAGAGATGGGGGTAATGATCCAGGATCAATGAAAGGGAGACGAGGAGGAACAAAAGGTAAAATCACATTGGCTTCCTAGGCAGCCACTCAGTATTCCTTGCTCATGGTGCAACATTATTTCTACTTCAGGTCCATCAAATACCTTTAAGATAGTCAAGATGATCATGGAAAGAAACTTTCAACCTGTCATTATCTTTAGTTTTAGCAAAAAAGAATGTGAAGCTTATGCACTACAAATGTCTAAGCTAGACTTTAATACAAGTAAGTGTGCAATATATTTGACAGTCTGTCTATGCCAGTCTATCTCAATGAACTTCTTTATGATCAAAAGAGACAGTAATGATAAAAGGGTAAATTTCACACTGTGAAAAGATGAAAAAAACATTTCGGACACTAGTCCTTTATCAGATGACTCCAACGAAGGACTAGAGTCTGAAACACCAGTTTTCTTTCATCTTTTCACAGTGTAAAGTTTACCCTTTTATCATTACTTTTTATAGAGTTTTTATGTAGATTAACACTTTTAATTTGCCAGGAAGAAAAAAGATATGGTATGTTTTCCAATCATACCCCAAAAAACACCATATTTTTTCTCTTGGTGAGTTAATAGCAAACAATCTACTAGATATTAGATTTATTAGATATCTACTAAGAATATATTTCTTGCAAGAAAAGGGGATTTTTTTTTGTTATTGAGTGCGCAAACTTACCTTTTATCACTAAAATATACCTGAATCCGCCAATTCAATTTCCATTCTAGCACAGCTAAAATCCTGTAGAATGCCGTGAACCACAATTTGATCATGATCACATGACCTCTAAGTGCAAGTCGCCTTCACTGGTTTCCCTTGGCAGAATCATGGAAAATGCTAATCAAAATATGATGTTGAATCCTCAATTCTGATTCTGAATGTCAAATCAGTTTGAGGGCTTTAATCAAACATGCAATAATGAATGCTTATCTTTGCAACCTTAAGGTCAGGAGAAATCTTTGGTTGATGAGGTCTTTAATAATGCCATTGATTGCTTGTCGGATGAGGACAAAAAACTTCCACAAGTTGAACATGTTCTTCCATTATTAAAGCGAGGAATTGGTATCCATCATTCTGGACTTTTACCAATCTTAAAGGAAACAATTGAAATCCTTTTCTCTGAGGGACTCATCAAGGTCAGTGTTCTGTCTTCAAATTCTAAAAGTCCTTGTTGATATGAATAGTATTGCATGATTTTCTATTTTCATTATTATAAAAACAGGCACTTTTTGCTACCGAGACATTTGCTCTTGGCCTTAATATGCCTGCAAGAACAGTTGTCTTTTCAAGCTCAAGAAAGTTTGATGGAAAAGATTTTAGATTTGTAAGTAAAAGATACTGTCAATAAACTGGCAGTTGCTAAAAGCTAATAATCTTTTGATGCTTTGGAAGATAACATCAGGAGAGTATATTCAGATGAGTGGACGTGCAGGGCGCAGGGGGCTTGACGAAAGAGGTATCGTTATTCTTATCATTGATGAAAAAATGGGTCCTGATGTTGGAAAAGGACTGTTGAAGGTAAACCATTCTGTGAGCACTGTTTTGAAACTCATACCCTTATACATGATTGTTTTTATGAAAGCAAGTACCTGATTATTATGTATTTTCCACTCTCAGTTAATGGAAAAAATCCAGTTGCAAACAATGCATGATGCAATTGTGCAACCATTTTAATATCCTGTTACATTTTCCATATTCTATAGATGTTTGTATGGTATATATTGATTATTGTGTAGTTCCAGAAATTGTACATATCCCCTCCATGGCAGATAAATTTGTTTTCAGACCACCCACCCCCCTTTACCTTCAGAAATGTGTATGCAATTTTCTTGCATACAAACTCTATAATTTTGTTTTTTCTCTGACCCCTCTACCCCTCATGATTTCCAAATTCCTCTTGGGGGGTGGGGGGTACGGATAATTTCTAGAACTACATTGTACACATTACAGCATTGATTTGTTAACAGGGCCAAGCTGATCCTCTTAACAGTGCTTTTCATCTTACATACAACATGGTGTTAAACCTACTGCGAGTAGAGGAGATTAATCCAGAGATTATGTTGGAGAAGTCATTCTATCAGTTCCAGAATTATGCTGCCATTCCTAACATGGTTGATAGTAAGCATGTCTTTTAGAAGTGGTTTTTTGGTGGAATTGTTATTCAATTGCATGCCTAACAAACTAATGCCTTGTTTTACAGAAATAAAAACATTGGAAAAAAAGCAAGAGGAGTTTGAAATTCCTAATGAAGAGTCAATAACTGCTTATTACAAGATTAGACAGCAGCTAAAGAAATTGGCAGATGACATGTTGGTAAGTCTTGACAAGTATGTGATATTTATTTATGAATACAATAATTATGAGTAATTTATGTTTGTATCGTAGACTTTCATCCATCAACCCAAATACTGTCTGCCCTTCATGCAGCCAGGAAGACTTGTTAAGGTAATAATTCAAACCATAACTAATGTTTATTTGTAGTTATATTTATTTACATTCATATTTTAACAGGAAGCTTCTTCACTTATAAATGTGATTTCGAGAAGGTTCTGATTTATAAGATATTTTGACAATAATATGTAAAAAGAGAATTTGGAGGTTGAATATCAAAACCAGCTCATTACTGAAAAGTCAACATCATTATTACTAGTATGTAAAAATGTAAAAGATAAAAAGTTCAAATTATTTAGGTTTACAGGTTTCAAAGAAATTCTATTTAAAATGGCTAATCTTATAACACTGCTTAAGTCTTTCATGGCTTGATACTGCATTGTTTTTTTTCTCAAGTTAGTTTTGGGTTGTGGTAAGCGCAACTCGCTTCCATGCCTTGTGTTGTAGCCATGCTCATTGAGCTTATTCAGCTTTAGATTTGATGATAATCTGTTTTTACATTTGAATATACAGTATAACATCCATTATTCTTACAGTGTATGTGACATTTCCTATGGTGATGTGCATTATTTTATTATTTTCTCTTGTCTTGTAGATTCAAAATAAAGAACTAGACTTTGGTTGGGGTGTAGTACTTAATTTTCAAAAGAAAGCAAATCAAAAGGTAAAGTATTTCCTTTGAATTTACTGATGCATATGAGTCATGCTAGTTGTTGTCTGTACACTATGTGTATTATTGGTCATGTTTTCAGAGTGGTGCATATGAGTCATACTAGTTGTTTTCTGTTGTCTGTACACTGTGTGTATTACTGGTCATGTTTTCAGAGTGGTGCATATGAGACATACTAGTTGTTTTCTGTACACTGTGTGTATTACTGGTCATGTTTTCAGAGTGGTGCATATGAGACATACAAGTTGTTTTCTGTTGTCTGTACACTGTGTGTATTACTGGTCATGTTTTCAGAGTGGTGCATATGAGACATACTAGTTGTTTTCTGTTGTCTGTACACTGTGTGTATTACTGGTCATGTTTTCAGAGTGGTGCATATGAGACATACTAGTTGTTTTCTGTACACTGTGTGTATTACTGGTCATGTTTTCAGAGTGGTGCATATGAGACATACTAGTTGTTTTCTGTACACTGTGTGTATTACTGGTCATGTTTTCAGAGTGGTGCATCTATTGGAGATACATTGTTCGTGATTGAGGTTCTTGTCAAGTGCTCTACAAGGACCATCAAATCTGCAGATGGTGATATACCACAGCCATGTGGGGTTGAGGAAAAGGGAGAAATGCAGGTATGATAGATGCAGTGTGACTGCAACAACATTTATAACCATACAGAAAACGTGAACCAACTAATCCTTTCATTTGTTTTTTAATGACAGGTTGTGCCTGTGTTATTAAATTTGGTTAAAAGAATCAGCAGTGTTCGTTTGTATATACCTAAAGATCTGAGGTCATTAGACAGCAGACAAAGTGTTGGCAAGTCTGTTCAGGTGAGTATTTTAATGAGAATGATTGAATGAATACTCCCTTGACTTGATTCTATAATAATACCATATCTTGAATGCAGGAGGTCATAAAGCGCTTTCCTGATGGCTTGCCTCTGTTAGATCCTATCGAAGACATGAATATTAAAGAAGATGGACTGAAGAAGATTATAAAGGTAAGATAATAAGTTGGCATACAATGGCAAATCCCTGCTCTCAAGGGTGTCTGCTAAAGCAGTATGTTTCTATTGATTTTAGAAAATTGAAATGCTAGAGCACCGTATGTACACACATCCATTGCATAAAGATCCATCATTGGATTCCCTGTATTCACTGTGTGAAGAAAAGGCAAAGGTATGGCATTCTTACTGAGTTTGGGTTATTTTCACACACTTTCACATTGTGACTATGGTTCTCTTTT
Organism: Actinia equina; assembly: GCA_011057435.1. Classification (NCBI taxonomy): domain Eukaryota; kingdom Metazoa; phylum Cnidaria; class Anthozoa; order Actiniaria; family Actiniidae; genus Actinia; species Actinia equina. Next base: position 55,013 of record WHPX01000145.1, read on the forward strand.
TGATCTAGATTTTTGCTGATACCAAGCTAGCAAAAAAAGAACTTAAAAAAGCTAAAACTGTACTGCAGTTGGATGAATTGAAGTGTCGAAAACGAGTCTTAAGAAGGTAATTAATTAAGGTTACTGTAGACCTTCAGGTATATATTACATTTAAAACTCTCTCTACGCAACACGTTTAACAAAACCCTATAAGACTATATAGCGATTTTCTAATTTTTATGGGAGCCTTAAACAAAAATCGGGCCCATTCAGTAGTGGGGAATTAATGGACATGGCGTTTGCACGTATAGCCAAAAAATTTCACTTTGTGAATAAGCAAAAGATAAACTACAAAAGGGAATGATTGATTTTTGATTTTTAGCTTTTTAAAAAAGTCAATGAGTTTTAAAGTTGAAACTTCGAAAAAAATTACCGCATAAAGAAAATAAACAAAATAACATAGATGGGTATTTTAACCTTGACTATAGACATTTTTGGGTTGGGTGTAATGTTTTTCCATTTAAGACCATGCGTCATTCCCTAGAGTATCATTTCTTTGTTTAACGGATGTGTAAGAGACACATGAATATGGATGCAACTCTAACAAAGACTCTCATTCTCAAAGGAATGACATGTGGTCTAAAATGGCAAGAAATTACACACAATTGAAAAAGTCTATTGACCTTTTTAAAAAAATCTACCAGTTTTCTCTGTAATCACAGTGGGACAAAATTGTTTGCAATACTAACACACCTTCAATATGATGTTTTTTGCCTTCATTATGTAGATTAGGATATTCAACTGCATCAGATGTCATTGAACTTAAAGGTCGTGTTGCATGTGAACTTAGCAGGTGTGAAGCATACCTAGAACTGTTGGACATTCCATTACTCTCCTATTATATTCTCATCTCGTTTGGCCTTATTCTATATGTGTTTTTGTTCTTTATTTTCTAGTGGCGATGAGCTTCTCTTAACCGAGATGATCTTTAATGGTGTATTTAACGACTTGACTACAGAACAAAGTGTTGCGTTATTGAGTTGTTTTATCTGCGAAGAACGGGTATGGTGCCATCAGTGTCAGGCTGTTCAACTCAGGCTGAAAAATCCTTTAACTATGTATCACTTACTTTTACTTTAGAGTGACGAACTTCCCAAATTAAAAGAAGAGTTGGCTGGACCTCTAAGACAGATGCAGGTTGGTTGGATATCTGGTTGGTTCTATGGGACTTTAACATTCAGGTTATGGGTTAGGGTTATATATCTCACTGGATGCATCCCTGTCTGACACATGTAGGAATCAGCGCGTCGTATCGCCAAGGTATCACAAGAAGCCAAGATGGATTTAGATATTGAGGAATATGTTGAGTCATTCAGACCACACATCATGGATGTTGTCTTTGCCTGGGCTAATGGTTCATCCTTTGCTCAGATCTGTAAAATGACTGACATATTTGAAGGTATGCATGCATGTAAAATAACTATATATTTAAATGTACGCAAAATGATTGATCTATTTGAAGGTATGCATGCGCATATAGTGACTGATATATTTGAAGGTATAACATGCGCATATAGTGACTGATATATTTGAAGGTATAACATGCACATATAGTGACTGATATATTTGAAGGTATAACATACACATATAATGACTGATCTATTTGAAGGTATACATGCACATATAGTGACTGATATATGTGAAGGTATAACATGCACATATAGTGACTGATATATTGAAGGTATACATGCACATATAGTGCTGATATATTTGAAGGTATAACATGCGCATATAGTGACTGATATATTTGAAGGTATACATGCACATATATGACTGATATATTTGAAGGTATAACATGCGCATATAATGACTGATATATTTGAAGGTATACTGCACATATAGTGACTGATATATTTGAAGGTATAACATAGCGCATATAAGTGACTGATATATTTGAAGGTATAACAGCGCATATAATGACTGATATATTTGAAGGTATAGCATGCACATATAGTGACTGATATATTTGAAGGTATAACAGGCGCATATAATGACTGATATATTTGGAGGTATAACATGCACTTATAATGACTGATATATTTGAAGGTAGTGCCTGATATATTTGAGTATAACATAGCATATAAGACTGATATATTTGAAGGATAACATGCCTTATAAGTGACTGATATATTTGAAGGTATAACATGCACATATAGTGACTGATATATATTGAAGGTATTAACCATGCGCCATATAAGTGACGATATATTTGAAGGTATAACATGCACTTATAGTGACTGATATATTTGAAGGGGTATAACATAGCACATATAGTGACTGATATATTTGAAGGTATAACATGCACATATAATGACTGATATATTTGAAGGTATGCATGCACATATAGTGACTGATATATTTGAAGGTATAACATGCACATTATACTGACTGATATATTTGAAGGTATGCATGCACATATAGTGACTGATATATTTGAAGGTATGCATGCCATATACGTGACTGATATATTTGAAGGTATAACATGCACATATAGTGACTGATCTATTTGAAGGTATAACCTGCGCATATAATGACTGATATATTTGAAGGTATAACATGCACATATAATGACTGATATATTTGAAGGTATAACATGTATGTTGGTGTTATTCTATGGGTTTATGTACTTACATTTTTAACCGGTCTTCCTGTTTTATAGGCAGCATAATAAGATGTATGCGAAGACTGGAAGAGCTTTTACGTCAAATGTGTCAAGCTTCTAAAGCTATTGGTAACACAGAACTAGAAAACAAATTCGCCGAAGGTACGTGATTCTTCTCTTTATTGAATAATGAGCCTTTCTGCTATGCTATACCAGTTAATACACTACACAGTGTCACTAAGTTATAGAAAGTCTACAACAGTATATGTTTAATAGCCATATCTTTTGTTCCTCATGCAGGTATTATCAAGATCAAGCGAGATATCGTGTTTGCTGCAAGTCTTTACCTCTAGAAAGAAAAAGGAATGGAACTGAGTGAGATTGATAAGAAAAAGACAAGAACCAGTTTAAGAACAAGTAAAGTGTTGTTGTTGGATACCTGTAATTAAGATCCACAGGGCAGCGAGTAAAACTGCCCATGATCTAACCCTTCATTTAACCAAAATTTGTTGTCTTGTGAAAAATCGACTTGACCAAAGAGCCCAAAGTTTGACAAACGTTTTCTAAAATTTGACGGCGAGGGGTTGGAAACGGGTATAAAAGGATAAATTCGCATGTCTAGTTTTGCAACAAATGTTGGCTGAATGCGAACATCATTATAAAAATAGAAATGTTGGCGTGATGTTGGGCAAATGCCCGTTTAAGTCAAACTCTACCAATATTTATCCAACAAAAAAATCGCCTTTCGACATTTTTTCTTTTTTGTTTTTTTTTGCATTTAAAAAATACAAATACAAATGTAGCAGACCTAAAATGTCTAATAAGATCTATGTATTTTACGTATAATATTATGTGATATGTATTTTACGTATAATATTATGTGATATGTATTTTACGTATAATATTATATGATATGTATTTTGTTGCTCCATATTGTTCGTCAGTCGCATCGCGGAACTATTGTATTAAGATGTTTTGTCCGATATATTTATAATTCCTTCTATTTTAGTAAGTAAACGTCTCTTAAAAGAACAGCATGTTTTATTGGTTTGACATGTGGAGAAGGGACAGAGGGCGGACTCGTGATGTTCCAACCATGATATTATTCTAACGAGAATGGATGTATGTATCGTGTTGGGTGTAATAATTGTTATTTTTTAGAGCGTAATAGTATTTCATTTGGAATAGGGCAACAAAATTAAAAATAGAATTTCTTTTTTCGAATAATTAGTAAATGAAGTCTCCTTCGGACAAGGGTTTCAAAAGCGAAATACAATAAAACGTTTTAATTCATTCACTCCTTATATTTCCTCCCCTCAGGCAATAGCTATTAGCAACACATGTCTGTCTGTTCGAACTGGAGTGCTCTTCATAATGATTGCTTTAGAAACCAACACAGAGAATTCAAATTACAGTTGAATGGTACTTTAAAACAATTAAACCAAGCCTTATCTAACAAAAGAGCTACTTTACTATGGGGCAATCAAAAGAAAGGTTGGTAATGGTAAAATCTCATCAATATTATATACCAGGTAGTGTATTCAAATGTTATGCTGGTTTGATAGCCGATCAGTTACATTACACGACATGTTTCAGTAACTAACTAAAAGAACAATATACAATCATTAGATGAGTTTGAGAATGATATTGTCAATTATCGAGACCAAAGACGTGATATCTGTGAAAGCTGTATATGTATATACAGATTTTAAAAAAACGAACATATTTCAATCTCTGCTTTAACCCTTGACTGGAGTTGACAATAAATGTATATCTGCAAAAAACCTAGACAATACATTTACCATCTAGTTCACGCGATCAGAGATCGGCATTTCAGATCTGATTAATAAACACTGCAGTTAGCAGGTTTTGGAAACATTTTCTTTACTTCTTTTCTTTTCAATATTTCAACTTTCTAAAATTTGTCGAACTTACTACCATTTTCTGGAAAATTTCTGTTTAATATCTTTGGCCAACTACATGCCATAACTACAAGTCTGAATAAACAAGAGAATGTTATTGGGTTTTTAAATTGTCGTTTTTTAAATGATTTCACCAAGATAATTGATGTTATATTTATGATCGGTCAATGGAAAACTTAAAAAAACAATGAATTGAAGTAGTTTAATTAAAGTTGCTCTTCATGTTCAGTATTCGGTGGATGAACTATTTTCACAACACTGTATTCAATCATTTAGTTCAATGCCAAGTACTGCTTAACTTTATTTTTAGTTTGATTTTTATTTGGTTTTATTTCGATAAACAAAGCATAAACATGAAGGTGCCGTTTGTAATTGAATACATTATACATAATCACCCTAATTATTCAAATCAGGAGTCTTCGTTCAAATGGGAACACATTACTGCTGCCATTAATCTATATTACAATTCTTATATTCTTCTGGTTGTATTTTTTTTGCCACATCTGAACATGTTGGGTGATTATCATGATGATCCTCCATTCAAATTAAAGAGAAAACCCATCAAGGTCAAGGTCGTGATGAACTAAGGGTAATCTAACCTCTCGAGGTGAAATGAACGGTAAAGTGTCCTCGAACGCCAGTCACAAAACACACAAACAAAAACATGGCCGTGGACAGCACATACAAGTATGTTTATTAAGTACAAGTCTTTAAAATTTCAAGCACACTTAAATCATTCATGGTGGATAGTTACCGGTTCTATCCTGTTTATAGTATTTATCACAGGACCACTGTCAAGAATACTTGTATCATGGTCGTTGCCTTTACATGTAACTAGTGCATTGAGTGAACGCCTGTACTGTTTTACTCTCCAACAGTACAACATAGGGTTGATTGTTGACGTTATACAAAGAGTAAATTCTGCGAACAGTTCGTACTCTTCCAGCCATTCTGACTCAAGACATTCTTGACATTTCCATTTCAACAAAACAAGACTTAAATATGGAAGTTGTGAAATAGCTAGAGTAAGAGTTATGAAAAATGCTACGAAACGAAAGTTTCTTTCGATCGTCAAGTTGTTTTGGATCCACCTTGGCGTTTCTTGGTTGCTATTGGCGTAGGCAGGCGTTTTCAACTTTTCTTTTTTTCTTCAAAAAGCAATACATAGTGGTATGGATAATGAACATTGTTATCATGGGAATAACGATGTGAAGGAAAACATCTAGCAAATCGTATTTGGTGTCCTCTATCCCTGCAAACTGAACACCGCTAAATGCAAGTGAATAAACCCAGACAATTGCTACTGCTGCTGAGGTCTTCCTTACAGTCACAGAACTTCGGTAATAAAGAGAAAACACCAGAGCGACGAGACGATCTGCTGCAAATAGAATGACCAGAAGAGTAGCAGCGTTATCCAGAGCATAATCCAAGGCTGTGTAGAAGTTCCAGTCATCTACAAGCCAAGTACCTCTTCCAAAAGCATATTGATAATTGATCCAAGCAGATATCGAATCAGCCTAGAAGACCCTTGAGAAAATCCGTTGCTACCAAAGCGATAATAAGAACAGAAAAGGGTTTTCGAAATGACCTATTCGGGTTTTTATGAAGTACAACAAGTAGCAATCCATTGGTAACAACACTTAGTACTGCCACCAACGATTGTATAATAGCATAGATAAGGTAGTTTACGCCTTTTTTTTCAGATTTTGTCTCATTCATCGTAGACGGACTACAGACTGACTAACGGTCGTTTGCCAATTGCCTTCTTTTAATTATACTACTAAACTATGTAGATCGAAAATATGAATAATGCATTATTGACTGTCTCGCGCAACTCTTAGGAGATTTTCAAGTGGTCGTAAAATGGATGGATGTGAAGAAGATAACAAATAGTAATATATTCTTCTGGTGATAACAGTTAGCTGTAATCTTTAACATCCTTTATTACCCTATCGACAAATGCTTCTCAACCCCCAAAAACAAATTAAAAATGCAAAACGCGATAAACAGCTGATAAAAGGCGATGACTTTTCCCGGCTAATCCCTTGTTTTCGTCTTATAGTTTCTGTTTAAGGTTTTTTGATGTTTTGCCAGCGCATGAAAGATGTTCATTGGCACTATCTAGAAGGTTCATTGCGACAAATTCACTGTAATGGAGAAAGAAACTTTACAGTCATGTACTCGCGATTCAATCTATATTTTATTCAAATTCACTCAAGACGTATGGTATTTTACACGTTTATACACGTTTTTGATAAATAAAGAACGGAAAGATATTTCAATATGGATGCCCTCCACTTTACTACTTTTGAATATTTTATATCATACACTACCACTCTCACGGCTATGCAGTTTGTTTCATTAACGAAGAATTTCCACTTTCATTAACTAAATGATTTCTAATGATATTACTAACAGATGAATGGGGGAAAATCTTTGAAAATATTAAGATCTCTATATCTTCGGCAATAACGCTCTTAAGGGACATGAGTTTGAGGAGGACTTTGCCATACCTCGAGGACTGCTCAGGAAAACGGGCCCTGCAATATCTGTCAAGGGCAGAAAGAACCATATCTTGTAATGAGTTAAAGTCTTGAGCGTAGGGACCTTCCGAGGAATCTGTCATGAGATAAAAATAGATTAGTTTAGCCATATTCTTAGTTTCAGTCGTTCTTAGTGTGTGTCACGTGACGAACACTAAGAACGGCTGCGTAGGAGGCTGTTTCATCCTAATTTCCCATGTTTTAGGAATTTAGTACTAGAAAATCTATCACTATGCAAACCCTGACCCGATCTCAGTACGAATGTATGTTGCTGGATCGTCACGTGTATAGTGGATAATGTGGATTATATTAGTGGATAATAATAGCTGATACTAGCGGGTAGGACTTGTTCACATTTGACCCTCAGGAGTGTACATACAATTTGGTCCAAATGAGCAGGTTAAACTGAGAGATGGTATTAAAACGTTTGTTTCACAAGTAAAGGTTGACCAGTTGCGGTGATATCTAACAAAGCTATGTTATGTGAACGTAACTTTTCATTCAACAGTAACAATTGTTAATGAGTAAATGCTTTGTTAAGTATAAAGGTTTACCTAGTGAGAACAGTAGTATGGTCTTTAGGCAGGCGTATTCAGCTTCTTCCAGGTTTCTTAGTTTCCAAATACTTTCGCAAAAATTCACTAAGCTTCTGTTGAGCTGCATTTTTCTCTCATTACATAATGCCGGGTTAGCTTCAACTTCATAGGCCAATGAAATGGTTTCCACTTGAAGCTTGTATTGGGCAGCACTGATCATCAACATCTCACTCCATCTAGATCGAAGTACTGTGTATTGCTCACAAACATCAAGATTTACGAACATCGGTACCTGTCGAGCCCAGTCTAACGTGGACATGAATACTGAACAGATCTGGTGGTAAAAGTTTGGTGGCCCATGTAGAAGTGGACTGGAGGAAGAGGAGGCAGAGAACGTTGTAAGAGGAGGGCGTATGCTTCTTTCCAGCTGAGTCAGGACAGCAATGAGATCGTACTGGGTTGTGAAGGATTTGGACGAGCGAGAAATGTAAGAGTACTTCGTGGGTCTTCCTCTTCGAATTGCTGTCGAAAGATAACATGAAATTAAGATTAAAATTAAAACAACTCGTTAGTACTTGAAAAAAAAATAATCCAGCTAAACTACCACAAATAAGTAGATAGGGAATTTGAAAGGAAACGAGAAAAAGAACATTGTAATAGGAGAAAACAGAAGTTCGCCTTGGGTCAACATATAAAAGGATTTTAAGACTTGTAGTGAAATATGTTTTTATTTCGTTAGTACTCGTCTTGAAAAACCCTAAATGCCTTGACCCTGAATACAAAACTCGCTCATCTAATTACCTTCTCTCCTCATTCCAACACTGACGCACTTCTGGAAACGACAGGCTTGACATTGTGTACGATTTAGTTTATCAACACGACAGTTGGAGGAAGACTCGCAAGTATATGCGAGCTTATAACGAACTGTTCTGTTAAAAAAGCATTTACAACCTTCGCACGTAAAAACACCGTAATGTCTACCCGAGGAAGGAGCGCTACACACCGCACAATCTATAGTCTTGTCAGGATTATCATACCAGTATACTTCGTGCATTTGAGACCAGGAAGACATTATATTTCAACAGATCTGGCGGTTGGTCAGCAAACTAGTTTTGTCACTGGAATAAAAATCGTGTTACCTTCACCTCGACTGACCGATTCAAATGCCCTAATCTAGCGGGGCAAAAGAGGTGTTATGGTATTTATTACCCCTGAAGCCCTTTGTAGATCTCTCATTAATATTTCATATCTTAGTGAAGTGTATTAAGTAAGGCCCAATTAACACTGCAACATCTAGTTATGTAAACCACCAGCTTAGTAGACATTTTTCAAGTGAACTTTGAAAGGTATTTACTTGTATACTTGGTATTATAGTTCACTAGTTGCGTTTCTATTTTTGGTTGTGTGGTAAAGTAGTTGACTTGAATCTGTGAGAATATCCCTATAAACTACTTATCTCGTCTAAGGGCATAGACTTTTTGTCTTGTTTCAATCAGTTCAGTACTCAAACACGTTTTGATGGATTGAAAGTTCTCGATTGTCATTCTTTTCTCTCAGGTTACACCTTGGCACTTGTTTGTGTGTACCGCTTTGCTAATGCTAGGATTTGCCATCCATTGTTCTTGCCACGCGTACTTTAATGTATTGCAGTTATTTCGCATTTACTGGAAGACAAAGCGAATCCTGCTAGCTATGACTGCAGGGGATCACTGCGGGTACTAAATCAACAAGAGACTCAGTTCAAAGAAACTTTGAGCAAAGCAACATAAACTTACATATTGGTAATAACTAGTTATAAGTAGATGGGACTACGTTGGTGACGTTTAGGACGTTAGTCGTTCGATAGAGTAAAAGAAGAAATTGGATTAGTAGGTATTATATCATAATGCCAAAAGAGAAAAGCATGATAAAACGTCAAACAAAGAGAACAAAAGGTAATATTCGAAACGTTCATTCATCCCGTAGATATTTTGAGTGCCTAAAGATATCGAAGTGAATGAGTCTCACTTGTATATTTTTACGACATTCACTATTACCTCTAACATGACATGTTGCCAAAGGCAAATAATTAAAATGTGAATTAAAATAACGATAGATTTACAATTACAGGAATCAGTTGTACAGTTTTGAATACCTTCATTAGCATAACAACAGCCTAACAATAAGGCTAACAACTTAGAGTTCTGTTAATTGTAAATATTAGTTTTGATGAATTAGTGCTGAGACTGAGGAAAATATGAGGAAAAGCTTAGCGCTACTATCCGTCAAGAACTCGGATCTAGTTTGTCTAACGTCTATGGATACACGCCTGACCACATTCGCTGAAGTGTATTACGTGACCAGAATATTCTACTTCTCAATACTATGACCATAGTTAATGGTGCGGAATGGTTTGTTCATTGTATTAGGTAATATAGAAGTTTGTTTTCCCCTGTAGAAAAACGTTCTAAAATGAAATATCATTTTTATTTGTTAATTAATCCTATATGAATAAGATTGTTTATCGAAAATGAAATCGCCCTTTTTCATGCTTATTGATCATTTAGTAACTTAACTGTATCTGTGCGGAAATATTTATCAACTTAGTTTGTGGTCATCGAATGAAAGTTTTCACTTTCAAAATGTTCATACATGACAATATAAATAAAATCAGCATTTTTAGCAATACTTGCCTTGGTTCATTGTGCACGGTCAGTATCACGTGATGGTACATTTCAGCATTGCTCGCAAACAACTGTTTTATTCTATGCCATTTTCAAACATTGCGCTCCATTAACCAAGCTTTAGGACTAATGTTTCTAGTTACGTCCAAAGGATCTATCAGTAGGCAGATTAAGATTCCCGTTTTTTTCTTCCCGCAAACTGGCTACGTTTTCATCGTTTCCCTACATTTCACTTTACCTTTTGCAAACCTTCTCGACATTGACAAGTATTCTTTTGTTTATCTACTACTTGGACTTTATTGCGATTCTTTTTCACTAATTTTTAAGAATTTTTTAATGGTCAACTGAACTTTCACGTTTGCCGTAAACGAGAATCTTAAACTATCTAAAAAGTAATAAAATAAAAGAATATCGTTAATCTGATACTACGAGTTGCTGTTTTTGGACAGGCCAAGGTTGGATGGATGGATGTATGATCGTGTAAGTACAATCTAGATGGTGAGTTTGTCGAAGACAACGAGTTTATTAGAAGTTCATTGAAGATGAGCCAGAGGGATCCACTTGTGCCAGGATCTACAAAAATAATGTAATCTTATTGTAATCAAAGGGTTTGAAACTAACGAAACAAGACACTTTAGTTTCATTGTCATCTCGTCAACATCATCGGCTACTTCAGTTAGGAATGCTTCAAACACATGCAAATATCATTACGAGCGCAGTAAAGAACAATGAGACAATAGTTTAAATCTAGATGCAGTCGGTTGGTTATTGAATACGGCCTGGAATACGGCGAAGCTCGAGATTAATGGCCGCGTGAGTACCACGAGATCTAGGAATTTCCACACCTCTTCCCTCTAGTCTTTGGAAATAAAAATCCATCAAGAGCGACAAAACCCTCATTTTGAAAGTATCTAAGCCAAAAGCAAGGTTTTTATCAAGCAATATCAGTCATAATCTGACGCTTTTTCAGGCTGCGGTTTACACGATACTGGACGCATTTTTAACCGACAGAATTTGACCGTACAATGACCCTTTACGCGGAACTGTCTCTTTGATCGTTATAAAAAAAACGGTTTTCACGTGAACCGGATCCAAATTTGCACCAATTTGTTCGCGAACGAGTTTTTGCGCGGTTAAAAATTCGTCCTGTTACGTGTCAAACGCAGCCTACAATCTCCTGAGAATCTGAAAACCTACTGTAGTTCCTACTTTTTCCAATATTAATTTACCAAAAAATCAGCTAAAAACTAGTGTGAGGTGCGTCGGTGTTTCCAATGAAACAGTAATGATGCAAAAGGCTAATATTATACACCGTGAAAAAGATGAAAAAAGTTACTGACGTTTCGGACGCTAGTCCTTCGTCGGAATAAAAGAGCAACTTACTCCGACGAAGGACTAGCGTCCGAAACGTCAGTAAGTTTTTTCATCTTTTTCACGGTGTATAATTTACCTTTTCATCATTACTGTTTATAATTATATCAATTCTAGAAGAAAAGCACTTTAGTATCAATATCAGTTAGGCAACCAACGGGTGGTGTACGCCTTTAATGCGTCGTATTTCACGGTTGTAAGTCCTACGACCTTGTGGACGCGCTAAATTGTATTTGTTTCCACGTTTGCCGGGTACCTGGTTTTCAGCAAGCTCTAACAAATTATTTGCGTAGTAACAAAAAACCGAGTGTCATATGATCCCGATCCGTGAAACATGTAAAACAATGGAACACTAGCATTTGTCAGATTGCTAAAAGATGATAATGAACATGCTTTTAAAAACTATATTATAGCGCATGCAGTAAAACATGAAATAAATAAAAAGTTGATGCTGACACGAGAAATAGTAGCTATTTAGTGTCTAATAGTTGCTATCACTCATCCAGAACAATCATTACACGAGACACAAATGGTTTTTTATTTCATAGTTTTGCTGCATGCGCTCTAGCAGCATTCATTGATTTCCTTTAAACATCCTAAGTGACTAATACGAGAAAGGGCTTACAGTGACTGTAAAGATTCGTAAATTACATGTATATAGTCTGACAAAAAGTCGAGCAGAAATATCAAAAAGTACAGGCATGACGTTTATTTTATTGCATGAATCCCAGGTATCGTAATGAAAAGATGTTTGTTTAATTTTAAAATATCAAATCAAATGTCAACAAACATAAATAACGAATTATTTAGTAGTTCCAAATATTCACTACAATGGTCATTCATGTTTCGTTTTTCGTCGTTTTACACACTCTTTCTTTATTTTATGGGCCGATAGTTTATTTGACGGCGCACTAACTTGTGATTGCTTTGTTCTCTTGGATGCTTTGTGATTAAAGCTTTCAGAGTCTTTTCTAGATGTTCTTTTCCTGTGGATTTTATCTGGGGTTCTTGATTTCCTTTTGCTGTCTCTAGCTTTGTTTTTCCTATCCCTGTAAAGAAATAAGATAAATAACGTTATTGACTTTTACACGAGAAAACATCAAAGAACACTTGCCAACAGCAGTAATTAATATTAACAAAATGCTAAAATCTCAGAAGCCTAACATAGTTATCATTTTCGGCGGAGCAACGCCAACGGTACAAACAAATCGCTTTAATAATTCATGAGGTGAGGAATTAATGTGAAGCAGGGGCGGATCCAGGGGAGTGTCCTGCTTCGGACACCCCTCTCATGCCGTTATTACTCTTACGCTTTTTTGAAAAATGACTCGTGTGAAGATGCATAATATATCTAGATATACATTCTTCATTTGGGACAAACCCCTAATCCATTCCTGGATCTGTCCCTGCGAAGGACATTTGAGGAACGAAAACTTAAAACAGTGTCCGGGGCTAAAGCCAGGGCTAAAAAAACCATACCAAGGGATTCGTGGTTCTAGTTTTTGCTCTACAAAAATCCTGGGTTACAAACTATATACTCCTGAGTAACATTTTTGACTTTTACTTTTTCTCTTTTTTTCTTTTTCTTCGTCTCCTCTTCTCTTCATCACTATGGCTGTCTCTTTCTTTATCTTCAAATTCTTCAGGATAAAGTTCTTTGTATCCATTATGTCCCCACCTTCAAACACACAAACACCATAACTTTTAATATTGATGCTTTTTCCAAAGCTTGTCAACCTGTTTGGTTGTCTTACCTATCAGACAAAGAACTTTCATAACTCGTTAACTCTTTCATCCAGTATGTACCGTTAGTTCTCTCTGAGCATGCATCCTTTCTAGGCGAACTTTTTCTGTTCAACAAAATAAATACAAACAAGTCATCAATCGTTAATAGTAAGTAAATAACCATGATATTTTGGCTGACTCATCTTGAAATCCAAGAATGCACAAAGGGCAATTTTTTCCTGATTATATTAAAATGATGACACACAAGTGAAACTGACACCTTCGCTCAACAACACGTGGTCTGATTGAGGCCGGTAAAACTATTAACAAGTGGGGGTATTCAATAATATACCATTGGCAATTAACAAACCACACTCACAAGAGTACTTGGTGGTATTTGACTACCTAGCTAATACCGTGATTTTCCATAGTATAACTCTTGTAAGAGTTAAATACCTTGAGTTGAGGCACGGAGACAGAAACCCCAAGGTCCGCGTAACTCTGTTTATTTGGTACATTGAGTTTGTAAGGAGGCAAAGAATTCCTCATTACAAATTCAATGTTTATGTTTAGATAAAGACCTGCTACTAATAGCATATTCATGGGATTTCTCAATCAGCAGGGACTCCATGAATGACAAAGAAAAGCGAGTGTACCTTGCGTCGTTGTGCCTGGTGTAATAACCACGCTTACTTTTCACTCGATGAACTCTCCACATGATCTTTTCTTCTTCAATCTTAAAACAAAAATACCTCACTGTGAGCTAAACTTTACAGTCAATCATGACCATTACATACAAAACAATCTATCGTTGCTGCGAGCAACCAGGCTCGCAGCAATATTAACCTTAAAGGTTGGGATCCCTGTGTGCTAGCTGCCAGAAAAAAATCTCGATTTTAAAATTCAAGGACCTGAAAATGATATTGCAAGGAGTATGTTCAGCAAACTATGCCATAGTGTTTGCACATGGCCGATCGGTCTTTCCGAGCGTTTTTTTTAAAAGTAACATTGCACAGTCTAGGATAAGACTCGACGTCCACGCGACTAAACTACATTTAGACAAAAATACATTAAAATATAAATTGAAAGTAAAGCTAAAACAAATATAAAACATACGTAATAGGTAAATTACGAGCCTTAGATGAAACGACTGAAGAAGAGTGCCATACAAGCCTTTCACAACTTCAAGTCGCGTAAAAAATGAGCCAGCTCAACTAGATACTGTGGACAGCTGTTTCAGCCCATTGGGCCTCGTCAGCACAGTGTATCTAGTCCGCTGGCAATCCCACGAAAAAGGAATACTAGATAGATAAGGCATAAGCCATGTGGGATGGGCTCGGATATCAAATAAGAACATACGTAATAGGTAAATTACGAGCCTTGTGTTATATAATATTGCCACTGCCCTGCCGCTATGCTAAATGAGTTTAAACACTACAAAAATTCGTTAGAATTATATCTAGTCTCTTTTCGCTTTGACTAGCGAGTCTTTGAGCGATTTATTCCTCTTGTAAGAGACGAAAGGAGGATCAGGAAAGATCCTTTTAAGGTTCTGGTTGCCAGTAATAAGGTACCAATGCTTCATTAAAATGTTCTTGATGTTAGGTACGGCTGGATCGTACATAGTGATGAATGGTAACATTTTACGATGCGATTTTGTGTATCGTTTTTTAAGCGCCTCTTGTCTTCCAATAAATTTAACTTCTTTAAGAATGTTTGTGACAAACCCTTTTGGATAACCTCGATTGTGGAGGCGTTTGGGGAAGCTTTGTATGTCGTTTTCAAAAGCTTCGGCTACGGAGTTGTTACGTAATAGTCTTAAAGCCTCTCCCTTGACAAAACCTTTGTTTACGCTAAGAGGGTGACATGATGAGAAGTGGGTGTATTGGAAGGTTTCGGTTGGCTTAAAATATGTTTTCACATCTAAAATGTTTGAAATATGGAATCTTGGTCCTTTATAAACTGTAGTGTCGAGAAAAGTTACGCTCTGTGATCATGTTTCACAGGTGAATTTTATTGTGTTGTGGAAATTATTAGCGAAATCAACAAATTTTGTGATCTCTTCTTCAGTTAAAGTCCACACGGAGACAACATCATCAATAAAACGTTTCCAGACGAGAGGTTTGTAGGGACTATTAGATAACAGCTTCGTTTCTAATGTGCCATGACAGATAAAGCAACACTGAGCCGTTTTAGTTTCTATTGCTATACCATGTCTTTGTAGAAAGTGTTTGTCGTTAAATTTGAAAGAGTTTTCTTTCAGAATCAGTTTGGCTCATTATGCTGTTCGTATTGCGAACAACTATCACTTCGATGCCTTCTTCTATGTTCTTCGAGGAATGATTGTGCATAGTGAACAAACATCCAGTGTGGCGAGTATAGCATTGTCTGGAATATGAGTATTCTCAATGAAATTTATAAAGTCAGTAGAATCCTTTATGTATGACTCTTGTTTTTTTGGCAATCGGTTGTAGAAGGTAATCTACAAAGCTAGAAATACGTTCGGTTGGTCCTCCACTACCAGATACTATAGGTCGCCCTACCGGAGTTTTCTTATGAATTTTGGAAAGAGTGTAGAATTCTGGTATTCGTGTGGGTGACTGTGTTTGGGATAACCATTTATGTGTCATAGTATCTATATGAAACTTTGGCGGGAGTTTCCTCAACTATGGGATTTGAGAGTGGACGGTAGAATTTTTTATCATCCAATTGATCCGTTCCTTCTTTGATTTTAGTAGTGGTGTCGTAAATGACAGTAGTTGTCCCTTTATCGGCTTTTTTTTTTTTGCTTCTCTTTCGCCGCTAGACAAATTATCATTCTGTTGTGTGAAAAGAGCGTTTGCTAACTCAGACTTAGTAAGTTCAAGATAAGTCTCAAGGGTCACCGATGGTTGCGGTGGCGGCTGACAAGATCACTTAACATAAAAAGTTATCGTAGCATTGACTCCGACGAAGGACTAACGTCCGAAACGTCAGTTTCCATTTTCACTACGGTGTTCAACTTATAATTCTACGATAACTTGTTTCATTAGAAACGTCCACGCTAGTGTTCACTAGCCATCATCTAACATAAAAAGGATGAATTCTTGAGTCAGAGTCGGCAAAAAGATAATTTAACCTTAAGATGCGAGAGAACTTTTTGAAGTCACGTAGTAGAGGAAAGTTAGACGCCGGTATAGGTGGTGTTGGTACATATTTCAAGCCGTTAGATAATCAGCTAAATTCGTTGTCTGATAAGACGTTTCCAGAAAGATTTTTTGTGTATTGGTTAGATAAAGTCTTATTTGCAATTTGTTTAGCCTTTTTGCGTCTCAAGAAACGCGAAGTAGTTTTAGTTGTTATTATGCCAGATTTGCGCTTATAAGAGTCAGTAAGAGAGACAGTTTGATAAAATTCACTTCTTGCTTTATTACTCGATATTCTTCTCCTGTTGAGAAATCATCAGGGCTAGTAGCTTTTGTTCTGCTTCGATGCAGATCTGACGCATGGCTTTCTGGAAGTCTCTTGTCTGTCTCAGGTGCAGCTTGGGCGGATATTGGAGGTTCACAGGCCAAGTGCCTTTGGTGTGGTACTCTCTCAGGTATGACAAGGACTTTGTGGTTTTAGCTTTACGGGTCTGCAGGTACGATAACCGGTTGAGATCGGGTTTGTTGCTGGTGACTTTAGGCCTCTTCGCCGGTGGCTGGCTTGAGGGGATTTCATCGTCACTGTTCAGTTCTGTGGCTGATCTTTTAGCCGGCGTGTGAGATCTTAAAGATCAATGTGTTATAATATTGCCCTGCCGCTATGCTCAATGAGTTTAAACACCACAAATATTCGTTAGAATTATATCTAGTCTCTTTTCGGGATTTAACGTAAACTACGTGGTTGTGCCAGTCTAAGTCATGTGAAGTAATATTCCCCAGTTCTTTTTGGGAGCGACTCTTTTAAGGCATTGAAGCCAATGACGTAATTACGAAAGAAAAGTAAGGAGGCTTTCATTTATTAGCACATGGAGGGGGGAGGAGAGCGGGGGGCGTCAAATTTGTAGGGGGGTGTTATGTTATTTTGAGAAAGTGGTTATGGGGGAATCACATATTAAGACGCTTTTTGACTATTGCAGGTTGATGAAAGGGGGGTTATGCAATTGTTGCCTCTACCATGGGGGCGTTGGGTTATGTTTGTAAAGCTTCCCATGTGATTTTGCCAAACACACCCCCCCCCCCCCCCCCCTCCCCCATATGCTTGTAAATGTAATAAAATTTGTCGTTTGTCGACACGGTCTAATCTTCCAGCGGAAGGCAACGTGTATCTCGAAAAAGTATTTAGTGTCGTATTTTAGGATCGAGTTATGGAATTAGGGCGTAACTCGAAAATAAAGTTTCACGATGTCGTTTTTGAGTTACGTAACTCAACTTTGATCTCAACGATGTTTGTCATCGAGTTACGCACAGATGTCAAATTGGGCGTTTTATCAACAAAATGGGTGTGTACCGAGCGCGTAACTGGAATTTTGCCATCCCTAGGCAGACACTACGTCCAGACATCACTAACCTCACGGTGGGTGAAGACACAGGATTGTCTTTGAGAAAATGATGCCGTTTTTTGGTTAGAAGGATCATTGAGGCAAAAGATGGATGAATTTTTTTGTTTCTTCATACGCTGCATTCTCATGCTTCACTTCCATTTCTCACTTATTGTTTTTTCGATCCTTTTGTTTTCTTTTAATGCTTATTTCTCATTGGTCACTTTATCTTCTACTTCGAACTGGTTTGAACTTTTCTACATGGCCCCAATAGTAGCCAAGCAACATATTTTCTTTACAGTAAAAAGTAGGGGATAAAAATTATCAATTTTATTCGGCATTTAAATTGTGAGTAAATGACATCATTTACTCAACTCTATTGTTCTTTTTGCTTTTGAGCCAAAATTTATAATCTGCAAGTGGCTCCCAGGATAAAATTATCACTAATCATGTTTACATAGTCATAATTGAGTCATATTATCCTCAAATACTTCAATTATTTGGACTTTCAAAAATTGGGCCGTTTTCATCCAAGTGCCCCGAAGTCGTCTCCTCGTCATGTCTGCTGGCCTTTGGTCTTTAAACAGCAAGGAAAAACGGATGGTATTTGAGTCATCAGAAACTTGATTGACCGAAGATAACCCTGAATTCTGTGTCATTTTTGGAGTGGACTAATGGTGGAGCTGATTAGTTTTTCTGGGTATTTTAAAGCTTGAAAAATCTCTCATATACGATCACATTCTTCATAAAAGAAATCCTTTGTTGATGATAGATAAAAGGCGGGATGAAGCATGGGATCTCTTATATCTGTATTCTATGTGGCTTCTATAAGGAGCCGGGTGTTTGTGGACTTTCTGTAAAGCTTAATATCAAGTTTACAGCCATTCTTGATGATTTCAAAGCCAAGGAAGTGCAGCTTGTTTTCAGATGCTAGCTCCATGCTAAAGCATAAAGAAGGATGATATTCATTCAAGGTATGGAGAAATGTCTCAGCTGTGTTGACACAGTCCATTATACGAAAAAATGAGGTCTCAATTTTTATAAGTGGGAGAACTGGAATTAAACCCCTTACCATAGCAATGCCTTTATTACTGATGATGGTGGGTACTATCGCTGTGACTATAAATATGCTAAGTTTCATTGGAATCTGCTTTATTATTGAAGAGTTATTTTCCCTTAAAGTGTATATCAAGGGGAAAAATTCATTTTCAAAATCACTTATATGAGAACAGTGCAGTAGTATGGTTGCAGTATTTTTGTATTTGGAATTTTCTTTTAAGAGATATAAACATTCGAAATATCAAAATGTGATGACGTAAATTATTTCTATTTTTTAGGTTATTTCACTTCAGAACACTTATAATAAATTACACTGCAAAATGTAGCACATTCAGGAATTTACGTCGTCTCATTTGCATATGAATTTAATTCCAAGGGCTTTCGCCCAGAATAACCTCGTTCCCAAGCACTATATTTTACTTCTATATCTTCAACTATTTCATTAGTGCCATTCAGTCCATATATTCTCATCTTTGCATATTGATATTTCAAATGTTTATATCTCTGAAAAGAGAGGTCCACATACAAAAATAATGCAACCATACTAATACACTGTTCACATATGAGTGAGTTCGAAAAAATTTTTTCCCTAGATATACACCTAAACGACTAATCACATCATCAGTTGTCTAATTTGCATATTCGATTTTTTTTAAATATTTGTAGAGCAAAAGAATATCAAAAAACGGAAAACGCCATTCTTCCTTGTTTACAAAGCACTACTTAATAAAAAAATTGGATGGGTAATGTTTTAGCTACAGAGGCACTTAACATATAGAAGCTTAAAATTCCTTGTAAGCACAATCACTTAAATATTTACACGTACGTATATCCATTACACGCACTTTACTTACAATATGGAACGGCTAAGTTCATTAATCTATTGCGTAACACATCGTCGAAAGCCGGTGCAAACTCGAAAAAGTCATGTTTATGAGACTTACTTAAGTCGGATGTATTTGATAAGGTACAACTATTCTATAAGGCTAGTTTTTAGTTGAGCTTTATACTAGTACATTCATTATCATCCGTGAATATTATTTATTTAAGAGCTATAGAAAGTAAAAGCAAGGTTTGTTAGTTGATAATGGATACTAGATTAGATATATTGATTTACCTTATTATGAGCATCAGTGTTTCGTATGACATTGTGAAGTAACTTTTTATCGATAAATTTTCGTGCGACCGCCATCTTGGATTTTACTGGGAGCTAACGTACTCACTTCCTTATGGCAGGGGAGGACTAGGCAAGTAACCTTCGTCCAAGTTCCAATTAAGAACGCCTTGTGGAAAGGGACTTCGTGACAGGCATGTAAGATACGAACAAAGGATAGGAATGTCTAGTGAAAAACGAGAAGAATACTATTACAGTGGATGGGGCAGGTTATTAGGAGAATACACAAGCATGAAAACTCCAGTTGACACAACATTTCTCCAGAAAGATTTCAAGAAAAGCTCACGATATTTCATCTTTGCATTTTTGTTCTTTCTTGCTTGTTTGATCATTACCGTAGTTGCACTACACTCCTACCTAGCCCTGACCCAGCCTTCTTGCGGAGGAGTACTCAAAGGGCCTATTTCAAAGGCTTGCAAAGATTTTTGTACAATTTCAATCGTGGAAAGTATTCCAGAGAATTTAACTTACCCACACTCAGAGCTTATTCACCCCAGTGTTTACAGTGGATGGTTAAACCTTCTCAAATCAGCTGAGCATTCTTTGAGTATCGCTTCATCTTACTGGACCTTAAGAGGAAAAGACACACAAACTGACGACCCTTCTACAGCATGGGGAGAACATATTTTCAATGAACTTGTTGCAACAGCTAAGAGAGGTAGTAATGCTATTTCCATACCACACAGGAACCGCCATGCGAGGAAGGGGGCAGGGGCTTTAGCCCCAACCCAACTTTTAACAAAAATGGCATATTATTTAGTCTTAGTTTGAGTTCCCTCCCTTGCCACAAGGGTTTATTCTGGTATCCTCCCTCCGTAAAAATCAATATTTTTGGTTATTTCAGGAGTAAAGATAAGAATTGTTCAATCAGCTGCTGAACCAGACAAAAACCAAGATACAAAAGACTTGATGCAAATGGGTTTGGCTGAAGTACGTAGTCTGAATCTCACAAGGCTTGTTGGCAGTGGTATTCTACACACCAAAATGTGGCTTGTAGATGGCAAACACTTCTATCTAGGAAGTGCTAACCTAGACTGGCGATCTCTTACCCAGGCAAGTTTGATGAGGAAGTTTTCACCACCTTATGCTTGGTCTACCCATGTCTTCTTGGTATTAATAAAGTATATGTATGTTTTGTTGACCAGGTGAAGGAACTTGGCTTCATGACATACAACTGTTCCTGTTTGGGGAATGATATCTCTAAGATATTTGAAGCTTACTGGATGCTGTCCCTTCCAGATTCAAAAATACCCAAGCCTTGGCCCAAAGCTTATGATACAAATATAAATTTAGGTACAATTAACTTTCACTCAAAAAACCTGGTTTTTATTAGTTGGACTTCAGCACAGGAAATAGTAAATGTTTTAATTATCTATTATCTCATAGATACCCCTGCAAACATCACCATCAATACTACATACTCTACTGGTATATATTTGGCTTCCTCTCCAGCCAAACTTTGCCCATCTGGAAGATCTGTGGACATTGATGCTATTTTGAATGTCATTAACAGTGCAAATGAGTATATATACATTGAAGTTATGGATTACTTTCCAACAACTCTCTATGAGTACCCTAGAATGTAAGTGCATGTTTTGGGTTATCTTGAGCATCAGTATAAAAAAGTATGTTCAGTATAAGCGCATGCATATTTTAAAAGTTTTTCATTTAATTACCAAGCAAAAACTGATGGTTTTTCATTGAATTGATACCTGAATAATGTCAAGTCTAGCTTGACAGGGATAATATTAATATGATCTTAATATTAACCAACCATTTTAGGTATTGGCCAATAATTGATGATGCTCTCCGTAAAGCAGCCTTTGACCGTGGTGTCCATGTAAGACTACTTGCTGGTCTATGGAAACACACCAGACCAGACCTCAAGAACTTCTTGAAGTCTCTTTCAGCTATCAATGGCTCAAACAAAGCTGTTGTCGAAACAGTAAGTATAGATCTATGATATTTCGTGTTGTCTTATTGTTGCTTTTTCCATGCCATCTTCCTGTGCCCCATCTACACTAGCCAGTAAGTATAAATACTGGTTAGCATTTCATTTAACATTACTGCTTCTAACTCAAACCATACTGATGCAGTAGTACCGGCTAACTGTACTGCACTTGTCATTTTTGCTTTCTTTAATACCTGTTTATTTATTTATTTCTAATAGCAATTTTTCAAGGTACCAGTTTACAGTGAGGCTCAGGCTCGTATACCTTATGCTCGTGTCAACCATGACAAATTCATGGTGACGGAAACCACAGCATATGTAGGTACATCTAACTGGGCAGCAGATTACTTCCTTTATACTGCAGGTATTGGCTACGTCATACAAGACCAGTCTAAAGGGGATTCAAGTATTCGTAAAGAGCTCAAAGCTTTGTTTGAACGAGACTGGTACTCAGCTTATGTTGTTCCTGTTTAAAGCAGCAAAATTTAATGAAATCTACTCCAGGACAAGGCAACTAAAAGAGGAAGTGGGAATAGCAATCCATGGACAATATTTTAAATAAAATAATGGAGATTTGGAGGACAGATTTTTGCATGGTTACCAAGCAAATACCACAACCCCCCTCCCTCCCCTGGCTGATGAAAAAAGGTCCCTAAATTCAAATACCCCAAAAGTGATGAGAAGACTTTTTAACGAGAGCAAATCATAGATTTGTAAAAAATGAACATTAAGCAAATAAAGTAAATTTAGAGTGCTCACAATATCACACGATAGAACTCTGCTTATGGATTGAATATTTATTTAGAAAATGCAACCTTAATTTTATAACTATTACTTGTGCAGTATCTTCAAGACAATTTCTACTCCTTTGCTTTTGTATTTTTCTAACTTTTTAAGTCTTGGTTTTAGAATAGTCTTTACTCTGTTGGCAACTCCTGGTACAGGGCTCTCAAGCAAACTGGAAAATAAGGGAGAAACAAGTAGTTCAGTGTAAATATTTATAGTATAAGTAATAAAAAATGATTGATTGATTGAAGCATATCTACCAGTGCTTCAAAATTAAGCCACTAATGATAGGCTGGTCTTGTAAACTATTTTTTTCAAAATGTGCAATTATAACAACTAACAAAAGGTTGGACATACAGTACCTTGTCACTACAAAAGCTCCACGATTAATCTTACACCAATCAAACAAAGATTCTGGTTCCACAGTCTCTAAGAGATACTGACAAAAGAATGTTTGACCTGAAAAAGACAGTGGCCTGAGTTAATTTTTAACAGTGAAAAGAAATGCACGTCTATGCAAGGAAGATAGTTATGCACCTTCATTGTTTATGTCCATACGATCTTTATCCTGTAAAATAAGCCTCTTAAGAGAAAAATGTCCACTTGCACTCTTCACTAGGTGATCCTAAAACAATGTGACATGATGTAATGTCTTGTTGGGTATTTTATACAACAATGCTCTTTAGTAAAGTGAAAGATGTATGGAGATAATGGGAGTTCTTAAAGGGAGCATAATGCCACCAGATATGCTAAGCTGTAAGGGTAGGAGGGTAGGTGGGTTTGTTCATCAAAAATAACTACTTGGAAGAAATTAACTCCCTGACATAGTACAGAACACCTCATACAACCATTGGCTTTACTGATCATGCAAGCTGTACATGTGTTCTGCCTATTTGATACTAATTGTTAAGCATGGTTAAACATTGAATACTCGGGATAGAGTGTTAGGGATGTGGGCTATTGCTGGGTGAATCTTCAACCTACCTCTTCATCTGTTGATGTTTCTACTGGTTTACTGGCAGCTTTGGCAATGGCTTCCATGGCTGGAACCAAATCACCTTAAAGATATATGCTTATGATGTAAATGGCTTAAAACACCAGTGGCGGATCCAGGGGGGTCAAAGGGGTCCATGGAACCCCCCTTGAAGGTTTGATCTTTTAGGTAATAGAAATATGTCTTATATAAATTTTAATAAAAAAATATTAGTTTTGTGTTGGGTCATGTTATTATAGCTTGGTCCATTACTAGATGTAAATTAGATGATTAGAGCCAATTTTTTTGTCAAACAGAGAATTATACACATTCTAAGAAAAGGAACTTCGAAAAATCCTGGATGAGTCACTGAACCCACTACAAAATGATTGTGAACAAAAGTAATACTCATACCTGAGCACTTAAGCATTATGGCAAGGACCAGTTGACAGCCACCTTTATCAAACATTAGCTCTTCGCCACAATCCTGTATCAGCTCCAGTAACCCTGGTGATATACCATCAACCAATTCTTTTCTTCTTTGAACTATATTCTTCTTACTGCAAAAAAAAAAAGATTATTATGAGCTTACTCTGGAGAGTAAATACTTGCTTAATAGAATACAGTTTACCTGTGAGGGTTGTCATCTCCTGCCTGAAGCAACTTGACAACATCTGGATGGAAATGTGTAGGTGCTCTTGGCATTAACAAGTAAAGCAAAACTTTGCGACCATATGTATCCATAGCCAACTCCTTGAGACTGGTAACCATTTCCTGATACAGAACAATCCACATAGTAATTTTTAAGCAAGATCCGGGTTTCCATGGATGCAATAAATTCATAAATGAAAGCAGAACTTACAGGAAAAATGATCTTTTTGACAAGAACTGTGTCATCAACAACATCAAATAATGAAAGTAAAACCAAGTGACCGTACTCCTCCTGAAAAGGAATTTTTTTTAAATATTGGACATTGCAAAAGCAAATTATGAGCATACAGCTGTAGTATGAGTAAATAAATACCTTGCAGATTTTGGTGATGTATGTTTTGAAAGTCTTAAGAATGATCTTCCTATCCTGTAAACAGAATATATTTAAATAGTGTTAAAAATATTAGGAGTTAATAGAATCCACATGCATACTTTTGCATTACAAACCTTAGCTGTTCCATTCCACAAGCACTGCATAGCAACTCTAGCTCCATCGTGCGTGTGAAGAATAAGCACAGCATATTCACGAATACTTTCTATCATTTCCTGAAGTCAATAACAATTGGATAAGTGGAGGATCAGACTATAGCAATTCAGTTTTGATAGTCACTTACAGATTGTGCCTTGTTATCTGATAACATAAGATATTCCAACAACACTCTATGAACAATGTTGTGTGTGATGACTGATCTGGGAAACACAAAACATTTGAAGATTATAATTATAGAACATTATCATATTAGAGCATTCAAATGTTTCTTACTTATCTACTAAAGGATTCAAAGAGTCCTTCAAGTTCTTAAGAATGATGTCTTTCTTTCCTGGTTCATCTTTGATAATTTGCTCAAGCTTCCTGTTGTCCATTGTCTTAAATTAGATAATAAAGTATTTGCATAATCTTAGTAACTAACGATAAAATAATTCATTGACAAGCCATTAAGCAACTGGAGAGTTTCTGGTGTTACTGTACCTTAAAAAGAGCAAACTCTGGTCCATAAAACTCTTGTATTAAAGAGCTCTTTTGGGCAGCTACTGCATAATCTGTATAGATTGTCTCCAGGATTTCTGATGCTTCCTGGTTTTTTTAAAACATTGAAATTAGAAGATGAAAAAAAAGCTATAGCCACGACCTTGGCCTGTTGTTATTTGGTTTACTGACCTTGTGTTTAATTAGCTTTCTAACTTTTCCATAAAAGCACTTCACTATAACACTTCTTTGTTCCTTTGTCCTTTAGGAAAGATAGAATTTATGATTATTATACAATCAATCATTAAATTGACCAATATCAATGAAAATAAAACAAACTGTGAACTACATATAGGTCTTACCCATATTTAAGCATCTTCTTAACAAAAAACTTGGAGTATTTACTTTTTATCATTGCTTCAAAATCATCTGCATAATAATAAGAATCAACAGGTCTTTTGAACTTTTGAACATAACTGAATAGGGCAAACCGTGGTCAAACACTGACCATCTTATATCACACAGAAAAAAAACTTGTTGTTTGAATGACAACAAGGAATGACATGTATACAGTATTGTCTAGCAATACAAAGTATCATTCAAAGACATGTCTGTTGCTCTTATACTAGCAATGTGTATGGATCTACATAATTCAACACCTTTGAACTGCATGAAAAGTGCTTTCCTCTGTTCATTGTTGCCATACTTCACACAACACTGCATAACTCTTCCTGTATCATGTTTGAATATCACCTGAAACATACATGGAAAATAACCCATCTTAATAACTTAACCATTCATCCCTTAACCATAACCCGTAAATATCATATTATAATCTAGATATGATTATCAGATTACACCATATAAATACCTCATGGGTGTGACCATTTATCAACTGTAATATCTCATTAACTATCTTGACTTTTTCAGTCACAGAGACGTCTTTCCTAGAAAATAAAAATCCTATATAAAAGCAAATAAAAACCTTACCCCATCAACTGAATATAAACAAACCTTCTGAGGGATTCATAATGCTGTTTGATGGAGTGGATCAGGTTGTAGTGAACATCATGTTTTTTTCTGTAGGTTTTCCTTTCCTTCTTTTTCATCTGCCAAATATTTGGTTTTTCTTCATCTACAAGTCAAGGAATAAATTAATCATATGTATCTATCAGTAGTTGTTGATTGGATTGGATATCTTGAATCCTATTCGTCATACCTTCAGGATGGGAATCACCATGTTTTGATTTCTTCTTTGTAGGTGCAGCTTTATTTCTAGAATTATCAAAGGTTTTTTTCTTCGGGAGAGGTGTCTTTTTCTTGCCAACATGTAAATCATTCTTTACAAATTTCTTCTTGTTGTTCTTCAAGCTGTAACGTTCCTTTGATTGGTGTTTAGATTTTTTGCTTTGCGTGTTATCTTCTCTACCAGTTGCTGGTCTCTTCCTGGTCTTTGCTGACTTCACTTGAACACTACACACACAAAACAGTAATTGTATAAAAATCAGTACCCCAAAATGAAACTTCATGAAATTCTTTAAGCCCTACACTTATACAACTACCGTATAAACCAGCTTACAGTACAGTAATCAATAGTTATTCATAGAACCTACCCTAACTGTCCTTTGGACGCCATCTTGTTTGTTGAACCACGTGCCTGAGCCAGCATGATAAATAATCAGCGGTATTATACTAAACGAATAGACCCTATTAAACTGATATTATTCTTAATAACATGCTTCTTTTTTCTTCAAGAATTTGAAACATTTTGAGTTTTCTTTGATTCTTAGGCAAAAATCTATGAAATATTACTTGAATATTCAAGTTACTTAAAGCAATAAAAAAGTAGAAGCGAAAAAAGGGTTACTACTTCATGTAAGACTCCATGAGTTGTCCCGGCATTATATGTATTCCATAAGCATTCCCCTGCGTTCCCCTGTGTTCCCCTGCATTCCCCTGCGTTCCCCTGCATTCCCCTGTATTCCCATGTGATCCCCTGCGTTCCCCTGTGTTCCCCTGTGTTCCCCTGTGTTCCCCTGTGTTCCCCTGTGTTCCCCTGTGTTCCCCTGTGTTCCCCTGCATTCCCCTGCGTTCCCCTGCATTCCCCTGTATTCCCATGTGATCCCCTGCGTTCCCCTGTGTTCCCCTGTGTTCCCCTGTGTTCCCCTGTGTTCCCCTGTGTTCCCCTGTGTTCCCCTGTGTTCCCCTGTGTTCCCCTGTGATCCCCTGTGATCCCCTGCAATCCCCTGTGATCCCCTGCATTCCCCTGTGATCCCCTGTGTTCCCCTGCATTCCCCTGTGTTCCCCTGTAATCCCCTGTGTTCCCCTGTGATCCCCTGTGTTCCCCTGTGTTCCCCTGCAATCCCATGTGATCCCCTGTGTTCCCCTGCATTCCCCTGTGTTCCCCTGTGATCCCCTGCATTCCCCTGTGATCCCCTGCATTCCCCTGTGATCCCCTGTGTTCCCCTGCATTCCCCTGTGTTCCCCTGTAATCCCCTGCGTTCCCCTGTGATCCCCTGCGTTCCCCTGTGATCCCCTGTGTTCCCCTGTATTCCCTTGTGATCCCATGTGTTCCCCTGTATTCCCTTGTGATCCCCTGTGATCCCCTGCGTTCCCCTGTGTTCCCCTGTGTTCACCTGTGTTCACCTGTGTTCACCTGTGTTCACCTGTGTTCACCTGTGTTCCCCTGTGTTCCCCTGTGATCCCCTGCAATCCCATGTGATCCCCTGTGTTCCCCTGCATTCCCCTGTGTTCCCCTGTGATCCCCTGCATTCCCCTGTGATCCCCTGCATTCCCCTGTGATCCCCTGTGTTCCCCTGCATTCCCCTGTGTTCCCCTGTAATCCCCTGCGTTCCCCTGTGATCCCCTGCATTCCCCTGTGATCCCCTGTGTTCCCCTGTATTCCCTTGTGATCCCATGTGTTCCCCTGTATTCCCATGTGATCCCCTGTGATCCCCTGTGTTCCCCTGTGTTCCCCTGTGTTCACCTGTGTTCCCCTGTGTTCCCCTGTGATCCCCTGCAATCCCATGTGATCCCCTGTGTTCCCCTGCATTCCCCTGTGTTCCCCTGCATTCCCATGTGATCCCCTGTGTTCCCCTGTGTTCCCCTGCATTCCCATGTGATCCCCTGCATTCCCCTGTGTTCCCCTGTGATCCCCTGCATTCCCCTGTGATCCCCTGCAATCCCATGTGATCCCCTGTGTTCCCCTGCATTCCCCTGTGTTCCCCTGTGATCCCCTGCATTCCCCTGTGATCCCCTGCATTCCCCTGTGATCCCCTGTGTTCCCCTGCATTCCCCTGCATTCCCCTGTAATCTCCTGCGTTCCCCTGTGATCCCCTGCATTCCCCTGTGATCCCCTGTGTTCCCCTGTATTCCCTTGTGATCCCATGTGTTCCCCTGTATTCCCTTGTGATCCCCTGTGATCCCCTGCGTTCCCCTGTATTCCCCTGTGTTCACCTGTGTTCCCCTGTGTTCCCCTGTGTTCCCCTGTGTTCCCCTGTGATCCCCTGCAATCCCATGTGATCCCCTGTGTTCCCCTGCATTCCCCTGTGTTCCCCTGCATTCCCATGTGATCCCCTGCATTCCCCTGTGTTCCCCTGTGTTCCCCTGTGATCCCCTGCAATCCCATGTGATCCCCTGTGTTCCCCTGCATTCCCCTGTGTTCCCCTGTGATCCCCTGCATTCCCCTGTGATCCCCTGCATTCCCCTGTGATCCCCTGTGTTCCTCTGCATTCCCCTGTGTTCCCCTGTGATCCCCTGCGTTCCCCTGTGATCCCCTGCATTCCCCTGTGATCCCCTGAATTCCCTTGTGATCCCCTGCGTTCCCCTGTGTTCCCCTGTATTCCCATGTGATCCCCTGTGTTCCCCTGTGTTCACCTGTGATCCCCTGTGATCCCCTGTGTTCCCCTGTGTTCCCCTGTGATCCCCTTCTTTCCCCTGCGTTCCCCTGTATTCCCTAGTGATCCCCTGTGATCCCCTGCGTTCCCCTGTGATCCCCTGCATTCCCCTGTGTTCACTTGTGATCCCCTGCATTCGTTTGTGATCCCCTGTGTTCCCCTGCATTCCCATATGATCCCCTGTTATCCCCTACGTTCCCCTGCTTCCCGCTGTGATCCCCTGTGATCCCCTGCATTCCCCTGTGATCCCCTGTGTTCCTCTGTGTCCACCTGTGTTCCCCTGTGATCCCCTGCATTCCCATGTGATCCCCTGCATTCCCCTGTGATCCCCTGCATTCCCCTGTGTTCCCCTGTGACCCCCTGTGATCCCCTTCTTCCCCCTGCATTCCCCTGTGATCCCCTGTGTTCACTTGTGATCCCCTGCATTCGTTTGTGATCCCCTGTGTTCCCCTGCATTCCCCTGTGTTCCCCTGTGTTCCCCTCGATTTTCTGTGACAAGGTTTCTATTATCAGTTTTTATGTTGTTCATTTTTGTTTTTTTGTGCTTCCCTGTTTTTATGAGTTACGTTTCGCATCCTCTTGTGATTACTTCTGTTTCCTTTATTTCTTATGGGTTACTTGGAAATCTTGGCATCATTAATAATAGTAAACAGAACTATAAGAAAAAAACTTAAAAAACAAACACAACTATAAATAGAATAAATAGAATATAAATAGAATAATCGCCAGATACGTTATATTAACTTATAAAACTTTTATTACATTAGCCATATCAGGTGAAAAATACATGAAAATGACTAATTGAAACACTAAACCACATACTGAATTCAAATAGGACATTGACAGTCTAATTGTGCTTTCATGTTTGTATCACTTTTAAATGCCTTGCTAAATGGAGCGCTAAAAACGTAAAAAAACAATTTCATCAGTATTTAATGGAATCACGATGTTATTGTAAGAAAAACTGGAACAAGAACTGTAGTACAAATAAAATTTTTGGACATGTTCTTTTACCGTGCACATTGGGCACATTCCTTATAGTTGATGTCCCAATTATTCTTGGGACTTTGTTAGTTCATTGCTGAGTTCATTCATTTGATTTTGCCAACAAGATTTTACGCTTGTCATCTAGTTGTCTCAGCTTAGCTTGAATCTGTGTCACTGTTTTCTTTCTAACTGGAAATTTTTGTTCTACGCAAAATTTCGAATTTACAACAAATTGTAGATGAGCGTAATGGTACTTCGATCCATTTCTGTATCTAGGTCTGTGGATTTCATTACCATCATAGTCATCATTAGCAAACATGTTTCAAACGTCGTCCAAACTTTACTTGACGGTACTGCATTCAAACTGATCAAGTACTCAGCTCCCCTTTTCTTTTTGAATGTTGAAGCGCTTGATCGTTTTCGTTAACGAACTGAACTTAACGGACTTAATCGCCGGTGATTAACGCCATACGTACAACAGGAGATCACTTGGGAACACAGGTGAACACATTGGATCACAAGGGAATACAGGGGAACGCAGGGGATCACAGGGGAATGCAGGGGAACACAGGGGAACGCAGGGGATTGCAGGGGATCACAGGGAAACACAGAGGATCACAGGGGAACGCAGGGGAACACAGGTGAACACAGGGGAAAACAGGGGATCACATGGGAATACCGGGGAACACATGGGATCACATGGGAATGCAGGGGATCACAAGGGAATACAGGGGAACACAGGGGATCACAAGGGAATACAGGGGAACGCAGGGGATCACAGGGGAAAACAGGGGAATGCAGGGGAACACAGAGGATCACATGGGATTGCAGGGGATCACAGGGGATCACAGGGGAACACAGAGGATCACAGGGGACACAGGTGATCACAGGGGAATGCAGGGGATCACAGGGGATCACAGGGGAACGCAGGGGAATGCAGGTGAACACAGGGGAACACAGGGGAACACAGGGGAACACAGGGGAATACAGGGGATCACAGGGGAACACAGGGGAACACAGAGGATCACAGGGGATCACAGGGGAACACAGAGGATCACAGGGGAACACAGGTGATCACAGGGGAATGCAGGGGATCACAGGGGATCACAGGGGAACGCAGGGGAATGCAGGTGAACACAGGGGAACACCGGGGAACACAGGGGAACACAGGGGAATGCAGGGGATCACAGGGGAACACAGAGGAACACAGGGGATCACAGGGGAATGCAGGGGATCACAGGGAATCACAGGGGATCACAGGGGATCACAAGGGAATATAGGGGAACACAGGGGATCACAAGGGAATACAGGGGAACACAGGGGATCACAAGGGAATACAGGGGAACGCAGGGGATCACAGGGGAATGCAGGGGAACACAGGGGAACGCATGGGATTGCAGGGGATCACAGGGAAACACAGAGGATCACAGGGGAACACAGGGGAACACAGGGGATCACATGGGAATGCAGGGGATCATAGGGGAATGCAGGGGATCACAGGGGAACACAGGTGGACACAGGGGAACACAGGGGAACGCAGGGGATCACATGGGAATACAGGGGAACACAGAGGATCACAGGGGAACACAGGGGATCACAGGGGAATGCAGGGGATCACAGGGAAACACAGGTGAACACAGGGGATCACAAGGGAATATAGGGGAACACAGGGGATCACAAGGGAATACAGGGGAACACAGGGGATCACAAGGGAATACAGGGGAACGCAGGGGATCACAGGGGAACACAGGGGAACGCAGGGGATTGCAGGGGATCACAGGGAAACACAGAGGATCACAGGGGAACACAGGGGAACACAGGGGATCACATGGGAATGCAGGGGATCATAGGGGAATGCAGGGGATCACAGGGGAACACAGGTGGACACAGGGGAACACAGGGGAACGCAGGGGATCACATGGGAATACAGGGGAACACAGAGGATCACAGGGGAACACAGGGGATCACAGGGGAATGCAGGGGATCACAGGGAAACACAGGTGAACACAGGGGATCACAAGGGAATATAGGGGAACACAGGGGATCACAAGGGAATACAGGGGAACACAGGGGATCACAAGGGAATACAGGGGAACGCAGGGGATCACAGGGGAACACAGGGGAACGCAGGGGATTGCAGGGGATCACAGGGAAACACAGAGGATCACAGGGGAACACAGGGGAACACAGGGGATCACATGGGAATGCAGGGGATCATAGGGGAATGCAGGGGATCACAGGGGAACACAGGTGGACACAGGGGAACACAGGGGAACGCAGGGGATCACATGGGAATACAGGGGAACACAGAGGATCACAGGGGAACACAGGGGATCACAGGGGAATGCAGGGGATCACAGGGAAACACAGGTGAACACAGGGGAATGCAGGGGATCACAGGGGAACACAGGGGATCACAGGGGATCACAGGGTAACACATGGAAACACAGGGGAACACAGAGGATCACAGGGGAATGCAGGGGATCACAGGGGAACACAGGGGATCACAGGGGATCACAGGGAAACACAGAGGAACACAGGGGAACACAGGGGATCACATGGGAACGCAGGGGATCACAGGGGAACGCAGAGGATCACAGGGGAATGCAGGGGAACACAGAGGAACACAGGTGAACACAGGGGATCACAAGGGAATACAAGGGAACACATGGGAATGCAGGGGATCACAGGGGAACACAGAGGATCACAGGGAAACACAGGGAAACACAGGGGAATGCAGGGGAACACAGGGGAATGCTTATGGAATACATATAACGCCGGGACAACTCATGTAGTCTTACATGAAGTAATAACCGAAAAAAGCATTGTGTTGGGTTACCTATGGAATTGCATTCTTAAGTTACAAGCCTGTAAAGTTGCATTCAAACACCATGATGATTTCGAAGGTTTCAATTTTTCGGTTTCACGTGGTCAGTAATTCCCTAAGATGTATAAGGTCATTACACATAGGAAGTATTAGTTGTAGTCATGTCCATGCTATCATCATGGGCCCACCAGGATCAGGTAAAGGAACAGTTTCTGGAAGAATCGTACGAGACTTCGGACTTAGCCATTTGTCCAGTGGAGACTTATTAAGGTCTCACGTGCAAAACGAAACAGAGGTGGGGAAAAAAGCTAAATGTTTTATTGAGCAAGGGAGTCTCGTTCCAGATGAAGTAATGGTGGATCTTGTCCTTACCGAACTAAAGCAAAGAACAAACAGCTGGTTATTGGACGGTAATACATATAGTTAAAGTGCTACTACGACGAAAATCGCTCAAACTTGGATTCAGCTGAAACTTCCTAAAAATACTCTTTAAAGGTCCAGTAATCACTGTATGAAGTGTTTTCTCGATATTCAGGACGAAAGTATGATATTTTTACGATTATTTTTTGGAGTCTGTGACGTCATACACTCAACATCAAACATTGCTCCATATATTTCTTTGTATATAAATCCTTAATTTATTTTATTCCTATGAAGCCCAAAGGGTAGCTAATGTGCTTATTTCACATTACTTGTGACTATAATTTATATTTTGGGGTGTTTGGGTATTTCTTTCTCCCTTTACTACTGATATTTTGATCATAAACTACAAAGAAATGTATGGAGCGATGTTCGATATTGAGTGTATGACGTCACAGACTCCAAAAAAATAATCGTAAAAATATCATACTTTCGTCCTGAATATCGAGAAAACACTTCATACAGTGATTATTGGACCTTTAAAGAGTATTCTTAGGAAGTTTCAGCTAAATCCAAGTTTGAGCGATTTTCGTCGTAGTAGCACTTTAATTGAGTATTTTGCATATTTTTTATCTGAACAGCGTACGACATACATAACAGGATTTACCTTATGGTTACCAAGAACTGTATTCTTTATTAAATATTATTAAATATTTTGCATATACCGCTATTTAAAAGAGGTTTTGAAGGTTTTGTTGCATGTTGTGTATACCAAGCCTGAAATGCACTTGGAGAGTTGTAAAAAGTACTCCCTTTCACAGTTCCCTACACTATCTTGAAAGGTAGTCATGCTACTATTCATTGATCATTTTTGCAAGCTCATCGTGCATCTCACTTAGATGCAAAGGCACAGCTAGCTTTCAAGATGGTGCAAGGAACTGTGCAACTATTCAATTTGATCAAAAGGTCAACCATATGGAAAAAACATATTTTTGAAATAGTGCCAACTAATTAGTACAAAATAACATCAATGGAACAATTGAAAACAAAAGAAATATTGCAAAGAAATAGAAAATGCGCATGCATGTTGTGTGTTAATTGTCATGAGAGAAGTTTTTGGAGAAGCATGACGCATAGCGGAGTGCTTCTGGACACTTCTTGAATGTTCTGCCAATCCCCAAGTGCTTTATGATTGCACACAGCACAGAAAGCGAATTTTTTTATTTCTTTTATAAAGTACAAATTACGATAATAAATAGATAGAAATGACGCAACAGAAATTGTGTGCACATGCAATGTGCTCTCATAAAGCACCTTCTCCAAACCAATCGCAACGTGACATTCATAACAGTTATTTTATACTAATTGTATTTAGTGCCATTTTAGTTTTTGTGCTATATTATGAGATATATGGTCTGCACTCTACAGCATGAATTCTTATGTGTTGACCTTATTCACATATGAACATGACACATGCATTTCAAGATTATTATTAAAGCAACATGCAACATGCAACATTCAAGATGCAGAATGCAACAAAACCTTCAGAAAACTTTTTGAAATAGCTGTATTTACTTTGCCTTAAGAATGTAAGACATACATGGCATAAATTGTACACAGGGTTCCCAAGAACTGTTAGTCAAGCAGAAGAACTAACCAAGAATCAAACTATAGATGTAGTCATCAATCTTGATGTTCCTTTTGAAACAATCATTGAAAGAATTAAGGTAAGGCCCTTCTAAGGTACACATTTTTCTAACTAATGATTAATGTTATGCTAAGGTTACATTTTTTTTATATTTTAGCAAAGATGGATTCACTTTGCCAGTGGAAGAGTGTATAACTTAGAGTTCAATCCTCCCAAACAACCAGTAGGTGAAATTCACAGACTATTAACTATTTGTTGGGGTGGGGTAGGTGTGATAAGGGGAGAGATAAAGAGTCAGAGCACCTGGAATGTTTGCCATGCACAGGGCATTCACTGTACGTATAATGGACCAATTACATTCCATTAATAGCTAGAGTATTGCTGAGAGTAGATTCCCTGAGGCATCGGGTTTGTACTATTTTTTCCCCACATTGATCTTAAATGTTCCACTTTAAAGAATTGTGACAACATCATTGCTTATTGGAACTGTTACAGGGAAAGGATGACATTACTGGTGAACCTTTGACACAAAGAGAAGATGATAAGGTAGTCGATCTTTAATGGTGTGCTACAGCATAAAGGTATGCTTTAAAACTTATGTGTGCATTTTAATGGATTTAGCCTGAGACTGTGAGAGCAAGATTAAAAAAGTATGAAGAAGAAACCAAGCCTCTTATTGAATATTACAGGTAATCACAAATACATCTATTATGTTTTTAAACATTAAAATGTCATGATTTTCTATCATCAACCAATTTTATGTTTTGTGATATGTATTTGTTTCTCATGTTAAAGAATGCTTGGCAAAGTACAGTCATTTGCTGGAACTGAGACAAATGTTATCTGGCCAGAAGTAAAGAAATATCTGGAAGAAAACTACTTTAAGAACAAGTAATACCTAACATATTTGTGTGTATATATATATATACAGCAGCCCTAAAACTTAAACATATTTGAGATATGATATCCATATATATGAAGGATAGCAACCATTTTTGAACAAAATTTGTTATCAAATTGTTATAAAATACTTAATGAGGCTTTTTAGCATGTTTGATGCTAAAATGGTTCCTTGTTTACAGTTTATTTTGTAACAAACATGTGTGTATATATATCGCTATAGTATGTGTCAAAGTTTTAGAGATTGGGTGTAATATGTTCTTGGCCTTAAATTCTAATAATTGCTGGGATACCTTTGGTATACCAGCTATTTTTCCCAAAATGTGGGCTGACTAAGCCACAAACCTTTCATTTGAATAATACTAAAGAGGTGTAATGGTACACAAAACCCAATAATGTTTTAAATAGACAACAAGTAATAGATGAATAGTACAATATAGCCTAAATAAAATGAAATATGTACTTTTTATAATAACAATAATAAACCATAGTGTTTAAATGAAGTAGGAATAAAATGAATTGTCCAGTAGTGAGGATGTAGTGCATGTCAATGATGACATACATGGTTCACATAGAGTCAGTCTTAAGAATAGAAGCCGATTATAAATGGAGTTTGGAATCTATGTTGGAGTTGTTGATAATCAAGTTATAGCAAGTAATATATACTTGGTTATACTTATTACTCCATGTTCCTTTCCTTTATTTATCGCAATTCATCTATAAGTTTGAGAGAGAAAGCCGTTGATATGAACCCTTAATTATTGGCGACTCAAAATTGCAACAACTAATAAATGCTATTTGGTGGTGAAACGAGATTTTGTATAAAATATTTAACTGATTTTGTTTGCTGAAGCTATGCGTCGGATGGCAAGTGACGGCAACGTTCCTGAAGCATTTTCCTGGCGTTCATCTTGATTGCTGCTGTTGTCATGACGGAAACTTTTGCATTTGAAGACTTGAATGAAAGCTCTCCTGAACTGAGGATTCGAAATGCCGTAAATGATTGGATTGATGCAACAACTTGAGTACGTCAGAAATATAGCTACAGTACGCCATGAACAAGCCCGTGGCGGGAACCCACCAAGTGTCTCTGTCAAACAGACAACAGAGACAGGCATTCAGCAAATGACATACCCACAAACTACTGTGAATGTTGACTTGAGAATTTTGCCGGATTCCGTTTCTGAAGTGACGTTTTTTGCGTATGCAGCTACGTTCCTTGAACTTTGTTTGACTTCTTTGTAAAACTTGTAGTAACAAACAAAGATCGTAATAGTGACAAATAAATATCGCAACAAATGAGATATATTGTAGATCGCAAAGCACAGAACAAGTCATGAATTTCCTATATTGATAGTTACACCAGCCATAGATGGGTGGAGTAGCAAAATGCATACAATCACTTTCGAACCATAGTAATTGTGATATATTTGTGGATTAACGATCTTATCTGTTAATGGATATCAAGGCCATAGTGAGAATCGAAGCAGATCCAAGGGGAAGTGCGTATCTGCTTGATATTTACAGACTAGCTGGCTGAATATCCAGTTGTCATGATATATACTTGCCATCCAGAATGGCATGTTGAATATCGCCATGGAGATATCTGTAAGCGCAAGATTCTAAATAAAGATGTTTGTGGTGGTTCTC
This sequence comes from Actinia equina, assembly GCA_011057435.1. Lineage (NCBI taxonomy): Eukaryota > Metazoa > Cnidaria > Anthozoa > Actiniaria > Actiniidae > Actinia > Actinia equina. Next base: position 92,807 of record WHPX01000145.1, read on the forward strand.
AGCGTGGAATCTTTACAAGCAACAAAAACAACCAGGGCGTTTCCAGTAAAAGAGGTAAAAATGATCACCGCATAGAAAATCATCTCTACGATTTATTACTTGAGCTCGGTGATCATGGGAAGACACTGGTGTGAGCACAGTCGCCAGACGTTTGAGTTGTTGTCCACTCCATCTTTCAAACGATGGGTCTGAGTTTTAAAATTAATGAAAGGTAAGCATGAAATTAAAGTATGTCTCGCCGAAAAAGTTTGATAGGATGAAATTTGGACATTTGGAAATGCCAGTGAGATGTGTTTGTGTTTGTGAGATGCGACATAAGTTATTACTTTTATACATTAGTTATATATTAGTCATATATTAGTTATATAATGTTTATATATTCTTTACAGCGTTCGCTTAGATCGCTCATTCACTGTGATGATCAACACATCTATCGTTTATATATTAACTATATATCATTTCATATATTGTAGAGTCCCATTTGACAGGCGCATTTGGGCACATTGAAAAATGCGCGATATAAATAAAGAAGTCGGTCAGAAATTTTTTTGGAATATAAATCTGACGGTCCTGATGATATGTGCATCATCGCCGGGCGGGCACTTTGTTAGTGGTTAGTGGCTGTGATTATAGTGACTGTGTTTATGGACTGTTTATGGGGGTATGCCAACGCGGACTGAAATTGGCAGCAAAAGAAAAAAACCTGATTTATACCATGCATCTTATCAGTTTATTATTTTTCGTTATTACTGCGAAGATTGCATTAAGAACTGATAATTGGTGGTTGGTTGTTTTGTCTTTTAATATTTGTTAGATATTCAAATGTTCCATTATGTTAACCTTCCGTAATTTACTTTACCTTCCTCAACAGTCGGCTCTTCACCTAGATAACATTAACATAACGGAATATACTTCGGCTTGCCTCCTTGTCAGTGTTATTTTAATTAAGTAAGGATGACCAGTGCAGCTCTGCTTAGAAGGCCTTACTACTTTTACTTTTCGTGTAAGAGTGTTTAGGATTCTCGTCACTTCTATTTTCTTTTTGTGTTTTTTCTTTTCTTTGCTTTCCTTTTTCTCTCTCTTTTCTTTAGCAAAAACGTCAAGCTAAACTCAGCCCTTGCTTTTTCTTATTTTATTGATCATATAAAATGAAACTGAAATTACCTGTCACAGTTATCCGCACAGAGTTTGCCTTTTCCTTGGGACTAAATGTGATATTTGCATTTCAAACCGCGGATGCAGGCTAAAGGGGATCTCATGAAATACTAACTGAAGGCGTGTTCGTGTTCTCTGAAGGTTAATTAACTGAAGGGTGTTGTCAGTCCGAACCTTAAATACAGTATCGCCAGCACAGAGTTCCGCCACTTCACTCTGTTACTGAGCAGCGCCTTCAGGTCTCTTGCTATATACTCAGTTTAATATAATCAATAATGGCAACTGGTTTTAAAACAACATATCTTCTTTCAAATAACTTACCAATTAATTATTGAGAGTTTACAAAAGTTCGATGCTATCTGTTTTTCTCTACTCTGCTTGCTTTTCCTTTTTGTTTTTTTTCTGGTTTTTTTTTCCGACTCTGCCCTGAATATGAATGTGCACGTCGAAAGCTTGGCAAATACAACAGGAAATTGAAGTAGTAATTCGTTCAATTTTCTGGAGTATTTTTGCTATTAATTTCCACAGCTTTCGACCTACATCGTCATCTTGAGGGCAGATTTAAACATAAGAAACGTTAGCAAACAGCGTAGAGCTCGCGCGTACTATGCGCGTGCAGAAAATCAAACGCTCAAATAAATGATATCATTGGATGATATTTTAAGAATAGATTCTAAAAATAGCATCAAAGTGTGCACATGATAGGGCACGAGGATTCCTTCTCTTAGTTTATATTCTCTTGACATAATAGCTTCTTATATAGTTTCCACTGGCAAGGGGCTCACTCCACAAATACATTAATGTAGATCATAGTTAGTAGACTCACTTGAACTTTATTGAGTCTGATTACTATCGATATCAAAAACCTTTATCGTAAGCCCGGCCTTAATTTTCATTACAGCATGTTTAATTAGAATCTGCTTTGTTATGATGAGGGTATTATACTGAGTCTACTAAAGTCAAGTCAAATCATTCCTTAAATGTCTATAGTACACCACTTCACACTCCCCATAATGTTTGCTGGGCGGGTATAACAATCAAATTATCAGAAAATCTTTATATCTGCTGTATTCGTAAATTTCCACCATCCAGAGTTTAGAGTTCCTGAAAATGACGGCATCGATCATCACCAAAACGTGGGGAATATTTACTTCAAACTTTTTCACTGAATTTTTGTGTTTGTTTCTGGTTGTTAGTGGAGGTTAACTCGATAGTTTCACACGGACGATCACATTTCACAACAAACTTCAACACCTTGTTCAAACCATTTACTCTTATCGATAGTTTAAGCTTTAAAAACTTACTGCTTTAATAATTAATCACTACACACTTAATTAATTTAATTTTGTAACCATCATATTTCTTTTTTTCTTTCTCCTGGGGATTTTCCGTAAATCTTAATGTAGAATATTAATTTGTGTGCAAAATAAATAGTCTTAAAGTCTAAAGTCTGTTATGAATACATATTTCAATGCCTTGATGTTATCCACCAAAACAGCAATGTATTGTGGGGAATGTAAAAATAGTGAATATAATGAGCAAGTATCTTCAGTAATGCGTTACAATAAACCCATGGTTCAATAAGTTAACAAATCCTTTTCTTACATCCTATTTTTATCTTCCATTTATCCATTGTCTCCTGATAACACGAATGCGGCAAGCATACCAAATATCCCAGGCGGTTCCTCTTGACATTGGCTCACAAGATTGAGGAAGCAACACTAGCAAGTCTGCCGGGTTTCGATGGTAATACTAAGGTAATAGTTAAATTAACGTTTACCAACTTATTGAAATTGTTTTATCACGGGTTTCTTTTATTATACTGGTGCTAATGTCTTAATTTCATTCAATCAAATGTTTTCACAATCAATGTTGGTCAGGATATAGCTGCAGGGTCTACTGGATAGTACTCTAGTTTTTTAGCGCAAAGGCAAAAAATGAAATTACTCCTCCGCGTTGTTTGAGCTACATCGGTATGCGTAGTTCAATATGATAAGTACATATTTACTGGAGATACCGTAGACTTCGACTAACACGCAGATTAAAAGTGGAACACAAAATGGAATTGTGATCGAGTTATCGGATTATAATCGTTATTTAGCGTACCATTATTTCAATCCTTGCGCAGTTACTTAACTATTTGTAAGTATTATTGGGTAAGTCATGCAGTTTGATTTCACTTTTCGTAAGGTAATTCTGAACGGAACTGATCGTACAAATGCAAGTCCGAGGGGCTTGGCTTTACTAACAAGAATTAATTATGGGAATTACACAATATAATCTCGTAAACGTTTCGGCAAGAGGAATATCATAGCCTGGGCGACAAATACACATGTTCAAAGTAGAATCAAGAGTTTGTTTATGACTTCTGTGTAAAGTGCTTGAAACCCAAGTTTGTACCTACTAAGCTAAACAAGTATATTTGTTGTGGTAAGAAGATGCGAATAGAAGAAGATACTTCAGCACAATGTTACGAGTGTGGTAAGAACATTCGTAATGCCGTACCAAATGCTACCAGAGAGCAGTATTACGCTAATGGAGGTCGTAAGAAGACTCCATACAAGAGAATAAAATACTTTAGGGACTGGATGAGTCATATTCAAGGTTATCGGCCGGTATACAGTAGACGACGAAGTAAAGAAGAAAATTATAGGCCACTTAGAAGAACCAACGCCACAAAGCCTACGGAAAACGCTGAAAAAATTGAAGCTAGGGAAATATTACAAAGCTATTCCCTATCTTTTGTCTGAAATTACCGGTAAGTCTATTCCTGAGGTTTCTGATATCAGCAGAGCCGAGTGGATGTTTTGTCGGCTGGATAAGGATATTCCTTATTATCCTGACGTAATTTACGAAATATTTTACAAAATAGACCCCAACCACCCCCTGTTAGGATGGATTCCAAGAAGATAGTGGATCTTATGGCATAAGACGATTTATATTACGCGTAACAATTCGCTAAATAAGGTCATACGATGATTACGCATAATTTCCAGACAGGTGGCGTTCGATATGCAAATTTTAATTTAAAAATCCTGTCTCGCTTCTTTCAAAGTAAATGTTTATTGAGCGAGTTTTCTTTGAAGCTCCTCTTTTGCTTCTTGGTAGATCTTCTTGCTTGTCTCTTCGGACAAATCTTTGACGACTGTTTTTTTATTTCTGATGTCAGACTTAAGCTTTTCATATTTTTCCTCTTCGGGATGTGGTATAGCCGCGGATATGCTCCATATTCCTTTCCTAAGATTTCATGTTGCTTTTACTATTCGTAGGATATTGTATGAGCTAGGCGCGCCCTTACCAGGAGACACCATCTTTAACCCAAAGGATAACAAATATGACAAAGTCGCATGGGAGCGATTAAGAAATGAGTTTAAGCTTACCAACCCCGACTTTCGCAACAAAGAAGGTGCCGCCCACGGTTTAGGAGAGACTTACACTTATGCTTCCTATATCGGAGCCAGCATAGAAAGTCCAGGCATGGGATATCCCAGCTCCTACGAATTCTCAGACATGGGAGGCAGCGGAACAAAAGGAAATTTAATTTACTTCATAGAGAGTAAGGAGATGTATCCTTGGGCGCCATTCTTTGCAGCAAAGGGTATTGGGTTAAAGCTCTCGCAAGGATTAATCGAAGCATCGAAGCCTTTGTCTACTGCGTCCTAGGGGCCCAGGTTAGCACTCGCAGCCCCATCGTAGATGCCAGTGGTGCGTCGCAGGAAACGCAACAAGTATTCCTTGTCCTCTTCGAAAGTGCTATCATTGAGAATGAGATCTCTAAATCAGTTCAAAGGTACCAACTTGCAGTTACCTTACCTTACTATTTAGAGGAAAAAAACCATGATGAATCTACTGATTGGAAGAACGTCGGCATGTGGGTTGAAGTCGGGGGCGCTGCATTGATCATTTGCACCATTAGCGTTAATACGGGCAGTGATGCGAATGCAGGGTTTAGACTTATTGATGAGAATGAAGAGCCCCTGCTTCCTTATCGAACTTCAACGAACGCCAGGAAAGTTACCCATTTTTCAATGGAGCCCTGCATAGCATCAACGGAAGACTTAACGCCGATTACTTTTCATATGTTAGTCAATTGTAAGTATGCTCGGCTGCAACTTCTTCCTGCTGATGGCAACGTTCGAATAAATGCCATAGGAACTCGTGCCATAGATGCCACTTGGAATCATAAGACTATTAGCACTATGAGCGTCCTGCCCCTAGCACCAAATTATCAAGGCGGCGCGAATACTATTTTTACTTATCCAAGTCTAGGACATGGAAGTCTGATGATGATAAGCCCCCAGTAATACATAAGGACAAGGTTACACCTTCATCTTCTTCAGGAGTACCACGCCGATAGCGACAACTAAGATCCAAATGTTATTCCCAACGAACTTTAATAGTTCTCCGCCGGCCCTAAGTGCCAAGGTTGCTTCAAGTTGTACCATCCTCTCTTGTCCATTTGAAAGAGCATCGCGCTCGGCTTCTAATTCGCTCATTCTGGTTTGTAGCCTGTTCAGACGAGCATTCTTATCTGTATTTAAATGTCGTTTATCGTTCTCCGCAGATGAGGATTCCACATCCAATATCTTTGCGCAAATTAGAGCAACGGTCCAGACGTCAAAGTTACACTCTGAAAAGCCCCCAAATGCTTTGGCTCTGAATTCAGTGGGTTAAGAGACTGAAGCTGTAAGTGTTCTCCACCTTCGATTCGATGATGGCTTCGATTCGGTCAAAAAAGAACTTGCCACATCTAAAGCATTATTTTTGAAATACAATTATCATTTTTGTATATAATAATTATCTTAATAGTGCATGTAACTGTAATCACAAACGAAATTTTAAAGGTCAGTAACGGACGCATTAAAGGATTTTTGCGGAAATCAGGAAGTCTTAAATATTTTGAAAAAACTAGCAGCCACACTTTAATACTTCTTTAGAGGCAGCACAAGACCGAGGGCATCGACTTTAGGACTGTAAATAACTTATTTATTTCCCCCGTTATCCCATGCCCGCGTACACATGACGTCTAGATCATCTGGACCGATACTGCTCGAGAAAATACCGCCGAAGCAAACAGCAAATCAGAACCCATGATTTTTAGGATAAATATAATAATCAATCAAATTATACTTTTTCCGTCGTTTTGATTGGCCGAGATAACTGCCTACAAAATATATTCTACCTGCTCATGCGCATTACCGTGCAAAGTCGTTTTGCTACAATTAATAGTGACACTATAGTCTGCTCCTGCGCAGTAACGTTGCATTTGTCATCATGGCTTAGCTTAAACAGCCAAAGCACATAGAGGACGCAATTATTGAAGTAGATTATCACAAAATATCGATGATTTGTTAGTGTCTCGCAAGCAATTATTTTACCTTTAGCTATGAACTTCTGGCATCGGCAAATAATTTAATTCGTTCGCCATTAACAAATAACGATATTTTGCTCAACCTCGTCCAATAACTGCTCGTTATTGCACTTACTCGTTGGATTTCTAGATCTTCATCAGTAACATCTAGACCTTTTAAGTTTTGTTTTTATGTACACATATATAGCGTTGCTATAGAGATTTGACGACCACCCATCTTGGTTCCACTCAGTAACTAGTAACTAAAGGATATCGATATAATGATATTTTTATTGTATCTATTCCCGATTTTTTACTTTAACTGGATATCCAAGAATTTACGTAGGTGAAAAGTAGAAATAAGAATATTGCAAATTTGCTATATTATTATATAAATTGTATTATTCTAATTTTCCCCCTGATTTTATTTTAACAGCGTTCTTTTTGGGGGGAGGGGGGAGTTGGGGGAGAAGAGAGGGGATTTTGTGTAGCCCCTCTCAATCTGCTTTAAAAATAACAAAGATTCTATGCGGAATTCAACAAGAAGATGAGTTTACAGCTGACCATGTATTGCGAAGAAGAAAAAAAGAGTTTAGTAGCGAGAGTCATGCTCTTATTTTATCGTCACATGAGATGGGAGGACGAAATAAAGTGCTAGGGACGTATTTCAATTAAAGCTTTAACTAATGAAAATGAATAACACAATGCTTTGACCATGCAGAGGTACTAAACCAAAGTATATATCACATGCTGTCATGTGTATAAGCATATCCAAGCAACCGTCACTAAACACTTCTTGCTGGTTATAAGACAGTAAGTATTTCATGTCTACTTAATTCTCTTTCGCGCGAAGAAAGACCGGTCTTTTAGCTGGATCTCTCTTTTGAGGTGAGTACCATGTTATATAGTATATATGCATATAAAAACTATCAAATAGTGATATATCAAATAAACGATTTTTTTTTTCAAGTTTGAGATTTGTAACCACAAATGATTTTCAAGTGGCTTTCGTTTTCTAGAGATCTAGATAGAACTTATTCAATTTTTTAGGTAGTATCAGCTAAGAAAAATGTTACACTTAAAATCCTTCCGTTACTAATAAGAACCTCTCAAGTTCATAGCGACACTTAAAGAGAGGGATCTTTTTGAAACAAATCTTATCTTTATTTGATAATGACGTTAAGAAACGTCGTAACTTTTATACCTTTGTTTTTCTTGTCAAAAAAATATATAAACTTTTAAGAAGTAAGATTACAATCTAACTAAATGTGCAGTTGTATTTATTTGGGTTAGACATTTGAACTTCGTTAACTCTGTATAATAAACTGAACTAAGTACTATAACAAATCAAAGAAACAAAATGTGAAACTGAAAGTATTTTCTATGTTCAGTCGTATATAGAGCTTATGTATATTTAAAACCAACGATGAAATATGAATCGAAGTATCGCTAAAGGAATCATAGCCGATAAACCGCCAATGACTCCGGCAATTAAAAACTGAGTAGAGAAAACCTAATTTGAATCTTTATACCGGCCGGTACTGACTTTCTCCGTGAAACTCGTTTGACATGACTTTATTATACTTTAAATCAAAGGGTACTTCATATGTCACTAAAAATCTTCTAAAATCTAAAAGTCTTTACAGAACCAATATTTCCATCAAAACATTTCATTTAAATTAAAACCCTGAGAACAAAAATGAAGAAAAGGTCATTGAAAGGCTTTCTTTGAGTGGTCCTCTGAACAATTATTTGCCTCGATTGGTTTTTCTTATTTGCGGGTCAGTTGCGTATACTGATTTGCAATGCAGAATCAATGATTCATCATAACATTGCTGGTTGCATGAACGTCATGCCGTTCTTCGGAAGTAATTGATTTTTCACAGTACCATCTGCTTTCTCCTTATACATCAGCAGCTGTGGCTTTTGCCATTCGTATACACGTTGAAGTCGAACTGTTCTTTTCATAATTGTATTTCGTGTCGCTGTTATGAGAGAGAAAATTAATGTTTTTACAGACTAAGCTAGACATCAGTTTTCTAATTACTATTTCTTATCGTATGAAAACAAGACAAAGAATGATCAATTAACTATTAAAAACATCGATATAAGATTTTAGTAAGGCTACCATCACGCACAAGTTTCGATAATGGTATGCTTTGAATTTACACTAGTACATTTCTTAGGCTCCTCCCATTAGCAAGGTACACCTCTGGTTACGCCCTACACACTTTTTACCCCTTTGCTTAGTTATTTTAGCACTATTCTTTTAAATCTTATGATAGAAATATTCCTCACAGTCTTTTCTATACATTTACCATATATTCAAATATTAACTTTAGTTTAAGCTATGTTTAATTCTAAGATTTTCACTCGTATTACTCTTTAATAAGATATCACACTTAGGAATTTACTATTTCCTTTAGCCAATCAAGACTCAGCGATAATATCATATTGATTGTAGAATGACATAGATCTATTTATTGAGGTCATGTAATTAGTTTAAGTCAGAAGAGAAGAAGAAGAGAGTCAGAGAAAGTAGAATATAGATCTCGGAGCTCGTACCGAGAGCGGTTGTCCCATAACATAGTAGCCTATCAGATTAAATTTAAAGTGTAAGTGGTGTATAGTTCAGTTACGATATCGGTGCAGTTTTTGATAGTCAGTTGTCAGCAGCACGAAGACTCCGATCAACATCTTGCACAGTCCACTATTTGACATGTTTTTGTTTAATATATGTTAGCAAAATAAGAGACTTTTCTCATCCTGATACTCGCACCTTTTGTTGCTAGGTTTGCTCACAGTCATCATGGGAAACAAGACAAGCACTAATACTACGTCCGCACCAAAGCAAGCTCCATTCCGTCCCGCACAACAAGCTGATGCAATTATGATACAGTTTTATTCATCAGTAGTTATGAATGGTTTGATTATCATCGTAGCCTGCATCATGATTTCCGTATTTCACCAGCGTCTACGGTCTTCCATTTCTTATTTGTTGCTTCAAAACATCTTCGTGCTGGATCTTTTCACTGCCATAACACCTGGATTCATTTGGGCAGTGGGCCTGCTCGCCGATTTTTTTGGTATCAAAGTTGACTATTTGTGCCGATCTGTAGGATTCTTGCATACCTTTATGTACAACGCCTTCCTGCTGAATATCGCCGTTATCTCACTCAGCCAGTTTCTACTATACTTTTCTCCGAATTTGCATGGCAAGATCTTTGTCAACGGTATAGTGACGAGGATAATCCTTCTTGCAGTCTGGGCCGTAGGTGGGCTGTTGGCAACTGCCCCTCTTAACCATAAAGGTGGATGGGGAACGTATGACCAGTTCGAGTCCACATGCTGGACAAAATGGACGACAAATAGCTATGTAGATTTGAGTTACAACATCATTTCTGTTTTCCTGACCCTGGGACCAGCCCTTGGATTTACTATTCTTGCCATCGTCTTCACAAAAAAAGGTATTCATTCAGTTAATATTCCGTTTTCTCGATTACGTTAACATTCTCGGTATAATTCTGATCGTTTTCTTCTTCAAACATTACCTAATGCTGCATGTGCATTACTATCTTATACAGGTAGAGCAAACCAACCTGCGCAGAACAATCCCGCTCCTCAACAAGATATCATCCTCATCACTGCCATACAGTTGGGAATCTTTGTGGTCCTATGGGTCGCCTTGACAATCATGAATGCAAAATGGAATGAACATTGGTCAAAGGTCAATTTCAAGGTGGATCTCGCACTCCTCTTCCTGTTCTTTGGTCGTGGAACTTTGGAATCCCATTGTGTGCTTGGCAGTGAGCAACAACGTCAGGAAGGCTTCCTTTGAAGTCATGATCCGCTGTCGCTGCAAGTCTAATAGAGTGGCTCCATCAGCATGAACGACATGCTCATTTAAAAACATGTCGCAACAGTAAAATGTGGACATTTTTTGTAGCACTCTGTGCTACCCGTATAGATAGGGACATTTTTTGTAGCACTCTGTACTCAGTACCCGTATAGATAGGGACATTATCTGTAGCACTCTGTACTACCTGTATAGGGACATTTTTTGTAGCACTCTGTACTCAGTACCCGTATAGATAGGGACATTATCTGTAGCACTCTGTACTACCTGTATAGGGACATTATTTGTAGCACTCTGTACTACCTGTATAGGGACATTATTTGTAGGACTCTGTACTACCCGTATAGGGATATTATTTGTAGGACTCTGTACTACCCGTATAGGGACATTATTTGTAGGACTCTGTACTACCTGTATAGGGACATTTTTTGTAGCACTCTGTACAGCCCGTATAGGGACATTATTTGTAGGACTCTGTACTACCTGTATAGGGACATTTTTTGTAGCACTCTGTACAGCCCGTATAGGGACATTATTTGTAGGACTCTGTACTACCCGTATAGGGACATTATTTGTAGGACTCTGTACTACATGTATTGGGAGGTTATTTGTAGCACTCTGTACATGTATAGGGACATTATTTGTAGGACTCTGTACAGCCCGTATAGGGACATTATTTGTAGCACTCTGTACAGCCCGTATAGGGACATTATTTGTAGCACTCTGTACAGCCCGTATAGGGACATTATCTGTAGCACTCTGTACATGTATAGGGACATTATTTGTAGGACTCTGTACTACCTGTATAGGGACATTTTTTGTAGCACTCTGTACAGCCCGTATAGGGACATTATTTGTAGGACTCTGTACTACCCGTATAGGGACATTATTTGTAGGACTCTGTACTACATGTATAGGGAGGTTATTTGTAGCACTCTGTACATGTATAGGGACATTATTTGTAGGACTCTGTACAGCCCGTATAGGGACATTATTTGTAGCACTCTGTACAGCCCGTACAGGGACATTATTTGTAGCACTCTTGTACTACCTGTAAATTCCTCTGCGGGGTATGGATAATTTCTGTCTCCTTGATAATAGTCTTTTTTGTATATACAGCCCTCATAATTCACTGCCCTGTATATAACTCTTCATTTAAGGAGGCAATATATGTTGCCCTTTGCACTACTTGTTTAATAAAAACTATTGCAATGCACAGTCTTACTTGTATGTATGTGCTGTTAGTAATAATCTTACAAAACAGCCCATAATTAAAGATAAAGATTCAGAAAACATTCAGAATTCCGATTGTACAAGGTGTATTGTATTGAGTATAAATAAATAAGGTTGTACGTAGCACTCTTGCTGTCTTTTTTAATTGTAGCAAGAAACTAGTCTAGTATTTTCCCCAAAATATTTTAAAATATGGTAAAATATCAAAATTATTTTGCTTTATTAAGAGTTGGGGAAAGGTTTATAAAGTGTAATGAATACAAAGAATGACCTTTTAGACACCAAAGGACCAGCTTTCGTAAACGTTGACCCAAGAATGAGCAAACACCCAATCAGGACTTTCTTTGATTAGTTGGTTCAAAAATGGGGTCCTGGACTGCTCTCCATTCAAGAAATGTGCTGCTACAGCTAGATCCATCAGGGGGGAATTCTTTGGGAGGTCTCTCTCAACCTGAAAACATCAAAAAAAATCAAAATTATCACTTCTTACTTATATAGTGTGCTAGTTGCTTTCCATCAATGAACAGGCTTATTAGTTTAGGTCAAGAAACCAATTGGTCATTTTAATACAGGGACAAAATTCAAAGTTAAGGACCTCAAAACACAACTAACAAACTTAAGACTCTATGTCTGGGGATATAAAAAAAATACTGCACCTACTTGAAATTCAACCCAAAATTCCCAAGGAACAGTTCGAGTACCATGCGAGTAATATATGAAGTAGGTAGTCCCATGAGTATGTAATGGGTCATAAGTAGACTCCAGGTGTCCTAAAGATGAAGATAGAAAATATACTTCTTGTGCAGTTGAGAAGTATACAGTCATGTGATCAGGTCCTGCAGAACATACAAGCAAAACATAAGTAATGGTTTGATTAGAATCTCCATTAAATAATTCTGGCTATGAAGTACCTTTAATTAAGAAGGTGAATCGAAACGTCCTCCCTTCCTGGCTCCTTGATAAAAGTTTACAGTCCCATAGTAAAGACCTGACATCTGGTGGAGGACCAGGAATGTAGAATGACTTTCTGATGACAACATGTATTTCTTTCATAAAGAGATAATGTAAAGAAGTCTGAATATGTTTGAAAACAACAGTTTACTTACTTGAAAAGATTTCTTGCTGGAAGATAATATGGAAATCCTTGATAGACACCATCATCAGTTATGACTTGTTTGGCATGCTTGATCAAAGGTACGTCCTTTAAGTGAGTAATACCATTGTAGTCAAGTGAGTTCAACCAGATACCAGAGTCTTTCTTGACAACACTTCCATCCATCCCATGAAATGTTCTCACAATATGCTAAGACAATAAGAGGAATTTCAATATAATGTTTTCATCATGTCACAGCAAAAGTAAGAGAACTTGAAAAAAGTCCCTGATGGGAATTGAACCCATTGTCTTCCATATTCTAGTCAGATGCCGCTGGAATTCAGAAGTTGAATTTTACAGAGGGAGTAAAACTTGAGAACCAGAAGAAAAGATATTTGAAGCACAGGAGACAACCAACTCTCCTCACATACAACATTGAGCCAAACAGGGCTTAAACCTAAGTTGCATTGATGAGAGGCATGCGCTCTCACCACTATGCCACCCATGCTTCGTGTGACATGGAGAAAGATGAGTAGGGTAATAATGAAGATGAGGAAAAGGAGGAGGGTGATGATGAAGAATAATGGTAAGATTATATGTATGATGAATCTGGATTTTACCTGGTAAAAAAATCTTTTAGGGCATTGTTTTTCTGCTGAGTAAGGAAAAGCCAAGCCAGAGATTGAAATACTAATAGACAAGAAAGTCAAAGCACAAAGAAACAAACCAGCCCAGTTCATGTTGTGCATTAAGTACAGAAGACTCATCTAAAAAATCAACAAAACACAATCAAGTTAATTATTACTATCCAGGCATCTCAGCCACTTTTTAGACAAATTTGATAGGGAATATAGGCTGTGCAAGCTCTAAATAAGGGATTTTTTCTCAAAAACATATGCACTTTATAGGAGCTAAAATAGCTTTTCAGTGGCATAACCAGGGATCTTGCAGGGAGTGTGCACAGGCAATGATTTGCAGAACCAAAAAGCCATTAAAAAAAACAGAACCAAAATAATTAATGAACATTTCATTACCTTCGCCAAATAAATGCTAAATGGTGTAAAATGTAAATGTATCACTCAGTAGGAAATATAGGAGGTTTTCTTTAAATATAGGCTTTTTATAGGATTCCTATACAAATTATAGGAAATATAGGATATATGGGAGGTCTGGGATGCCCTACTATCCAATTTACATAGATTGAGAAGGTAGCTACCCGAAGTTTATTTCCTGATCTAAAATATGTTTTGTTATACAACAAGTGCCTTAGTCCATTTTCTCTCTCTTCTCATTGGACAATAGGGTGCCACATGATTTTTCCCAGTTTCCCAGCAACCATTCCAAGTGAGCAACTTAACATTATTTTTCTCTTGGTCCCAGTCAATACAGTATGTCTCAATATTGTACACTTACCAAATACGATGTCAAGACAATAACCAAGATAGCAACAATAACAGCAATGAATACATCAGGTATGGTTTGTGACCCACTACGACCCATGATTGGCATGAAAAGATCCAGCACAGTCACACATGAATAGGATGTGAAACACACTGGAACTAACACTGAGCTTAGATACATTATTAGAAACTGAACAATGTTTCCTGTGCCACAATAGTTCTTTTGTATCATGTTTTCCCAGATAAACACTCTTATGCAAAGAGGGAAGATGACCCACAGAAGAGGGAGATGGGCTGAAGCAAGGTTGTAATACGTCATAACACCTAAAAGGCCAGTCCATATGATAAGAGATGAATAAAATACACTTGTCTCTTGTTGCCATAATTGTGTCAATGCATTAGTCTTATCTCCACTTGACTTTCCCTATAATCAAATAAACACCAGTCAAATGAATGAATGTAGGATGCAGTCGTAGCTCAGTTGGTTAGTGTGTGGCATTCACAGCTTTAAATACTCTTAAAACAGAGCAGTGATGGAGAGAGGGGATACAGTGCACACCATCAGCTTCCTGGGATATCAGCCTTGTAGCTGAAGGAACTACTGACATAGTTACTTGACCTATTTTTAAATCTCTGAATTAATGAATAAATAAATGAATGAATGAAGTTATTTATTTTATTTACCTTTGGGAGAAGAGTGATATGTTTCACCAGACAATGAACACTGCCCATACCCAGTAGAACAGGAGATACAAACAGACCTGCTATCAGATACGGCCTGCAAAACCATGTTAAAGAATGTCCAGATGCTGTAAGAATGGCAGCTACAGTAAGGGGGAATATCAAACCAGCTACCCAAGACAACAGTAGTATACCAAATGATGACAAAAGACTGGTGATCGATATCCTGTTAACTGGGATTTGAAAATATGATATTGTATGCTTTAATAATTCAATCAAAGATAACAAGAGTAACTGAGAAACCTTTTTACATTTGATACAACAGTGATGAAAGATTTGAATTAAGTACCTTGCATCCTATCTTCTCCTTTCTTTCTTGAAATGATCATTTTCTTTGCAATCAAAGCAACAGTAAAGATGAAAGTAATGCCATTAATGATAACACTGATTCTCTCAGGATAGTGTACCATAAACAGGCCCATGAAATCAAAGAAAACCATAGCACCATGCCTGTACTCTCCAGGATCTGTCAATAATGGTGAATTAGCCATCTCCATGACAACAGCTAGAACATTCTCTCCTGCACGCTGGACAGAACCTGGTGTTATTGCCGCTGGGGTGTCATAATATGTGTGATAGACATAGCCATTGGTGTGGTATGCTATGTCAATACCTGGAATGTTGCCATGATCTCTAAAGATCCTAAAGTCTGTATCACTGGGAATAAGACCATTTTGAAAGATCTCTTGTCCAATCACCTGAGCACTAGGGTATGGAGCAGCTTCTGTATATGCTTTAACTAGCCATGGATGTTCTGGTCCTGTCTGAAACACAATTTCTTTACCACCTTGGAAGAACAACATAAATGCATCAATGTATCCATCAGATCTCCATCACATACAATTAATGTATTTTTTCATAATTTATTTTATGTCAAATATGAAGGAAGTGATTGCTCAGTCTTTGAAGGCCGAGCCAAAGGCTCTTGACTAAACTTTTTGATGCCACATTGAATGAGAATTTATCAGAGGGAGGAAAAGAAAAATACAGAGAAATACATAATCAACTTTCAATGACTAAATTTGTTTTAATCACCTAACTATCACTCATTCTTGAAACTTTATCAAGGTTATGTTTTTCAAAAAATATATATGACTTTAAATAACATTGGCAATTACTTTATTTAATTCCTTAGGTAAAGAGGTTTCAATATGTTTCTAATTGAATTAAGGCAAGCGATAATTGGTCATTGTGTATATTATGCATTTAAAATACAGTACCTGCACCTGCAGCTTCTAAATTCACGAAAGCTCGAATGCTCTTTGTCCAAGGATGTTGCGTAATAAAACCATGACTTGCCTGAAGAACGTTCTCTTCTGCTCCATTAAACAGAAATATAACAGCATGTGTAAGGTTTGCTGCAGGACAATGAGCCATCACCCTTAAAATCTCCTAGCATTGTAGCACAACTGACAGCATCATCACTGGCACCAGGGGAGTTGGGAACAGAATCAAAATGAGCATTGATTAACACTGAATGTTCTGGAGGTGAATTCTTAACAGGACTCACACGTACCACGATGTTAGTAATGTTGTAATAGTGGCTTGTAAATCCGTCTAGAAAATCAAGAAAGAAAGTACCAGACGGCTTTTGAACGTCTACTTCAATAACCACAGACTTCTTGGCTGACAACTTTATGTTTGCTACTTGGTCCAGGATGTACTTTACTGTATGAATTTCATTGGCTACACTTCCTGTAGGACGAGGGCCAAATGAGGTAATGGCATCTAGATGAACTCTAGCTCTTTCTTCGGAAAATTCTCCGACATGGCTGTCGACGTGTCTTTTGGGCGAAGGAACAGCACGTGACTCAAGGTAGGAAATGCCTAATATTATAACGTAAAAACACAAGGTAGATACACATATCCACGAATAACCTCGCTTTTCTTTAACTGTGAGCTCTTCCTTATTTCTATAGCTTTTGTTTTCGGCCTCAATAGATTCAAGAGAACTTTTAAGGCCTCCTTTTCTCAATCTTACATCCGCCATTTTGACTTGAGAACAAAGACCACCACAGGGCTCCACAGGGTACCCAAGTGTTTGGGTTGTCCTTGGGGACGGGGGATCAGTGTAATATCCAATGATATAAAGTTATCGAAACATGTTCAAATGTTACCAAAGGTTGATGAAATAGATGACATTTATTGACATGATGAGTATATTTATGCCTTGGAGTACACATAATAATTAATAATAATAATAATTTAATACTTATATTGCACGTGTTACATAGGAAGATTGCTCACATGCGCATTACAAACTAAAATAGAAATATAAAGATATAAATTATAGTCTGAATATAACATAGGCCCGTTGCAACAGCGCCAAAGCAGCACAACCAGGAGGGCAGCAACGGATTGGCCATCACTCACATCACATCACTCTGTCATTTGTATTCACAGTGTATAAATAAATTAATGTTTTTCTTGCTCTAACCAGAAATCTCCTTGTGATAATAACTTGTTAGGCTACATCTATGATATTATATGTATTCAGAGGAATATTATCTATTGTATATTACAAGTCATTAGGCTCTAAACACTGCATGTATGGTTTAGTGTTTACATGTTGGTTACTGTACTGCTGTACCATCAATACTGATGCGGTGTATTGAAACAAAATGATCATATCCACTTTTGATTACAAATCGTACATGAGTTGCTGAAGTAATAGGAACCTGTAACAATAACAACAGTATGTAACATTAGGGCCATGCTCTGGTCAAGTCGGCGGTGAACAGGATATGTATATACCTATTTCAAAAAAGGTTGTCATCGTCAAAGGCAATAGGCAATTGGTTAAAAAGCGATAGGAGATAGGTCATTCCAAGATCCAAGAATAGCTGGAATTGTGTTTTTGCTTCTTATTCTCGTGAAGAACATGAACCTTAGTGTTGAGACTTATTCAATGTTCTTTGTATTCAATGAAACCATTTCCATGTCTGAATGATCTATCCTCTATCGCATTTGGTGATGGCAACGTTTTTTTGAAATTAATAGGTGTATTCTAGTAATAGCAGGACCAGCCAGACCTAAAATAAATGTTTACCAAGGCAAACAAGTGACAAAGGCACAAGCAAATAGGAGGGTTACATTCATGCACCCACAGAAAATAATTGAAATTGAGGCCCCTAGAGATGTGATTTCCAAAGTTTTGAAGGTCATTATTTGAGACTTTAACTAGGCAACTACCTTGCTTACCTCATATTGGCTATGGCCCTGTATAGTATAGTTACACATCCTTAATAAAAAACAACATTCAAATAATAATGATACGAACCTTGATGTCTTCTAGCTGCATCTGTCCCTCTAAATTTTCCAGCTCTTTAATGCAAAATACATAAACATTAGAGATTTTAAAATAGAAACTGGACAATTCCATATCATTCTGGTGCTTTACCTTTTTCAGCCAACACTTCAAACTCAATAGGTTCTGATTTAATACTCCTCTGGATTTGAAGATTCTTTACTGCATGAAAAAAAAAAGTTCACCAGTTATCGAAGTCGTTATCCAGAAATAGGATATATAATAAATAACATGTAAATGTATTATTGGCAATGATAGCTGATACCTTATAATATATGATGCTTACCATTTGAACACATAACCTTAACCATTCCAATGCTCATGAGTGATGGAAAGCTGATGACAAATTCTTGAGGGAACATGCCGGAAGTAGGCCACAAGGTGTCCAATGTTCTGTGTAAATCACAATAAATATGTTTTAAATATTTCAATGTCGTTTCCAAGGAAATATAAACAAATGGTGATCTTCTAGACTTTTTATAATGTTTTCTCACCCATCAATAATATTTTCTGGGGGATACCGTTCATCGTATGAAGATGCTTGAGCGATTTTAGCTCCAGCAGACTCTAAAGCAATATCGAGCATTTTGAAGATTTTTAAATAGAAAGAAAACGAGAACGAAAACTGCAAGAACAATCGTCATGTAAAAATCGATCGACGAGAAATAAACAAGAAGTGACCGTGAAGGAATGGTAATTATAAGACGACGCCTGCGCGAATCATAAAAGCCGCTGTCACATTACCAAGTCCATCGCAGGCTATTTATTACAGTTTCTGTGCCACCAAAAACCGAAAAAGAAGTTGTGGTAGAGGAGGGGTCTATTGAACAGCATATACTGTTCATTGATTGACACTATATATGAGTTGTATTTACCCCGACAGTTTTTAGTTTGCGTCCAACCCAGTGTAGGTGGAGCAACTCCTCGCCATTTAAACCATGGACTGGGTACAATACTCGGATGCTGTACCTGAGCTTTTACAAAAAGGGAGGGTAATCGAAAACTCTCTTTTAAAATCCTCGCTAACTCCGAGCTGAGCAACCGATTTTTTTCAGTGTATTTGGCGTTTGCTAGGGTACTGAAATTGGAGATTGACCACTTGTAAGATCATTTACTCAACACTGAGATACGTCTGTATACGGACTGACACAGGGCACTCTTATGGCTAGACCACTATTTGGTTTAAGTAAGGTCGTCCACTCGAGTGACTCGATAAATAGTGACATAGCTAGCTTTCTCCAATCAAATGTTGTCAGAACAGTTTATGTTTAACAGTTTCCTAAATACTAGGAATCTTTAACACCTAAAACTGAGTTCAGATCTGATGGCATTCTCGTTCCCAGAGCATGCGCTTTTGCCGCCTTTTTGCCTTTTGCCTTCCGCTGGCCGGCAAAAGTACAGGCTCTCGGAGCTAGAATGGCTTGTGATGCCGCGGTCTGTTAGACTGTTCAAAGTTCAGTTACCTCGCTCAGTACCGATTCTTATCAAGTCCGGCATGCAGTATGTGCTGGGCAAGTACGCAACCACTGCTGACTACCGGGTTACCCTAAAATAAGAATGCACACGGTTGGCGGGGAGAATTTACCTCTTTTATTACGTTTACATTTATATATATATTCTTATTAAAATGTTTTAACTGAGCTAGTGTTCAGCGCTTGTCCCAGAAGATATATTAGATGTCTGGTTTAAACCCACTGCTCGTCTTCAAGAGAAAAACTGGAAACGATAGATCTTCGTTTGCCTTCTTTCTGCTCAAAAACTGTGGAAAAGTAACAGAAGTATCATTAATGACTTATGACTTATATATATATTCCTTAATAAGCCAAACAACGTTTCTGATACCAGTTATTGCCAGATGTTTCATTCAGTTGAATTTTCATTTCTTCATTCAGGTAAATTTCCTTAGCAATTATCGTTGCTAGGGTAACAAAAACAGCACTGGCAATGGTTATTTAACGCAGATCTGTCCATTTACATTACAATCATGTTAACAGCTTTGCTTCTCTCACAAAAGAGCATTACCAAACGCGATACGAGGCCGAATGGTTCTTAAATTATGTAATACTGAAGAGTAGATGACGTGCGAGAAGAAGAAAAAACCCCGACTTGATGATGTCATTCATTTTGATATTATTTTACCAACTCAGTTCAAATGAATTGAACATTGGGGTTGCGATTAAGTAATCAGTTTACCTGCGGATATTCTATCGAAATTATTCATTTCTATTATTTAGTAGCTGGCTCAGCGATTGAGCTTAATGTCACGGTTAATTCCCGCCGTGAGTCTTGTTGCGGAGCTTCAATGGGGGGAAAAAAGCCAACGAAAGACCTGTTTAGCAGTCAATATCTAGTGGCAAATCTGATCTGTTTGTATTACCTTCATGCATTGTGTCATTAAAACATTCAAGAATATAACAAGTACTTACTGTACTTTCGTTTGAGCCAAATGACGACTCGCTCGTAAAACACGATACTAGCACGAAGATTACCAATGATTTGATAAGAGTTGCCAAGACTAGAACACGCTTTGGCTTCTGTTTCCCAGTCACCCATTGTTTCAGCTATTTTCCTTCTTTGCGCATGATAATATATAGCTCCTTCAAAATCCTTTCTCATCTCACAAATGTTACCCATATTATTCAAAAGTCTTCCCTTGGATTTCATATCTTGTAGTTGTTCGGAAATCTCCAAGCCCTCTTGGAAGTGCTCCTCAGCCTGATCAAACTCGCCAAGTCTCCGGTACACACAGCCAAGATTACAGTGTGCCCTTTGCATTAAAAAAAGAGAAGCATTCTTACCTAAGTTTTTCAAATACATTTCGTAATACTTTTTTGACATTTGAAAATCGCATATTTTATAATAAGCAGCGCCAAGATTATTGATAATTTCTGCCTTCTCGGTAACCTTGTTTGCGGTGCGAGTCGCCGAGGACACCTTTTTCAATTGTTCGACTTAAATTTACAATCGAGCTTTCAATGTCTTCGAAAGTCGATGGTTCGTGAGTTTCTTCCTTTTTAATCAATTCTTTATCGTCTCGTTGATTGTCTTTTTCTTTCTTGACGATAGACTCCTTAGTTGGCCTGCTAGATTCAGTTAACGGTTTGGTGACGCTCGAAATGTCGGGTTGAAAGTCTTCTGGTTTGTCGGCTTCTTCAAGACGATCATATTTTTCCTTT
Organism: Actinia equina; assembly: GCA_011057435.1. Lineage (NCBI taxonomy): Eukaryota > Metazoa > Cnidaria > Anthozoa > Actiniaria > Actiniidae > Actinia > Actinia equina. The sequence goes on from WHPX01000145.1 coordinate 114,118, forward strand.
TTAAGAAACACTTTTCTCTTGAATTTACGAAATTTAGAGCAAAGTTTGCTTCCCATCTTGACGACAGCCTCGCTCCTCTTGACTCAACACTTGTTGGTCCACAAACAAAAGCGACACGGTAAACTTTTCATCAGCGGCTTAGCGTACGTATTATCGGGCAGCAAGATCGATTCGCGATGTGTTAGCTATCGTTGCAGTATGTGAAGTGTCGTGATAGCTTGGTCTGTTACATGTCTATTTAAAGCGATGGTCTACGTTAGAAATTAGAATTTTAAATTAGTTTCATCCAACTATGATAAGATTTGATGTGTTTACTTTTTCATGGTGCTCGAATACTTTACGCAAACGTAAACAATAAGAAAATGGGGGGAAATCAGACAAAATATTTTCATAATGACTAATAAATAAATATACTACTTTCTTAATGCTTTAGGAAGAGATTACTTTGATCAGAATGAAAAGAAATCGAAAAAAGAAAACAAAAGAAAGAACAATACTGAAATAAAAAAGAGCACCGTACGTGAGTGAATATTTCAGCTTAAGTGTGGACAAGTTTCCTGGTGCCATGACACAACTTACTGATGTCATACAAAGTATTATCATTCGTATCCTCGCAATATAACTTTTTTTTATTGATGTAGAACATAGGTGTTAAAACTAGCCATGTAGATTATTATACGCGTGCTATATACCAGGTATACACGTTTAGATGACGCTTATCATTATTTATTCGCATTATTATAGTCAGAAAGAGGTTAATTCTATCGAGAATATCTCCTAGATCGATTTGGAATCTAGAGAGGAAAACTGGAGAATCCCGAGAAAAACCCCCGAAACACAGGAGAGAACCATCAAACAACTCTACTCATATAACATCGACACCTTATTGGTGAGGGTCGACGTACTACTATTAGCGCACACGGCCCTTGCTTCCCACAAGTCACACTAGTGCTTCCGACGTTCAAGCCAGGGATGTTACTTATGATGAAGGGAATTAGTTGACATGATGAGTTAAATACACCGGCTACACGTTCAGTGGCAACACTCGATGTTCACTGATAAACGAGCAGGCACGTAGTCGAATGACTAGCATGATTGGTCCTTTAAATAGCGCGTGTGGTTGCACTAACATTTTACTCAACAGACAACTTTTACAAAAGGAAAAACTTGAGTCTTCAATAAAAATAGGATTTTTTAACCGTTGATATTATTTCAACCTCTTAGTTGTTTCATAGCTTTCTAATAAAATAAGGTAAAAAGTCCTTTTTAAAAATACCATTGCAAGATAAATAGTTATTTTTACTGAGGTTAATTTCCGTCAAATTTAATGATTTAGTCACCTGCCGAGGAGTGTCATGACTGACCAATCAGCGTTCAGAACCACAAGCCGCTTTTTGTTTGTTGTCATTTATTTAACAGGAAGTCTACAAACTTTCCCTGATCTTATTTTTCTCATCGTAGTTTGTCTTATTAGTTATTAATGGATGGATAAGAAACTAAGGTACGTCAAATGGTCAACAATCCTATTTTTACTAAGGGTTGATTTATATTTCACGATAAACAAATAATTCAATATGGGCAGATATTGTGAGTCATAATCCAGTGAAGTGAAAAACTATCATCTATTTATTCAAAAGCTATAAAATCAAACCTTTTTAGGTGAACTTAGTCAGAGCACGGCCAATTCACAGAGTAATAAGGTGATTTTTACTGATTGTTTATAGATGACTTTTGTAAAAATACTGATTTCTTGTTTTGGTTAAAATCAGATCAGTCCAAAAAACAAAATTCAATTTGGTGAAAAACAAAGAAAGCATTCCACCACCAGTTTTGACCTTTTTGTGAAGTAAAAAATATTAATGATTGGGATACATGAGGTGGTTTATATCAACGACAAGATGATTAATTAACGATGGTTCTTTTTTAATCCTTGTAGGTCAATATATAAATGCCTTGTACAGCTCAGAGAATGTTAGCAACTGCTTTCCTGGTATTGTTTATGTTTTATGGAGACGCATTTGGTAAGTGACTTCATGACCATAATAATTCCTTGCAGAACTAGCAAGTCTAATATAGATTCAAGATCTAACAACAATCACTAGGAGGTATATATATATATATAAGGGTGTTGCTCAACTCTAATGCTTATGTATTGTATACTTATTTCAACAAAGCTGAGACCGACAAGGATTATGGGTAGATACATTTTACATGTATCAGCAGTTTGATAGTCTGTTGGTGGACTTCTCTTCTAAGCATCCTCAAAAAGGCTTTACCTGTTTGATATGAAAAGTTTCTCATGATCCTCAGTGATCTCAGCTTTCTGAGTTTCTACGTTTTTGGTGACTAACTTTATTGAAATAAATATATTTCATGGTCGGCTAATTTGTTTTCTTAATATTTTTTACGACTTAGCTTCATCAAGATGCAAACGTCAAATCGACCTAGGGTTTGTTATTGATCGTTCAGCTAGTATGGGAGAAAAAAACTTCAAATACATCAAGAAATTTGTCCAAGATGTTATTAAACAGTTTGCTGTGTCATCTGATGGAACGCGTGTGGGAGTCATTCCCTTTTCTCATTACTACAAGGTAGCCATCAAGTTTGACCAGTTTTCAGACTTGGGTGAACTCAGTAAGGCTGTTGATAACTTGCCATATGAAGGTGCTGGATCGTCTTTATCCTCTGCATTGAGGGTAACACAAGTGGAACTATTTAACCCTGAAAACGGGGCTAGAGCAAAAATAGGAACAAAAGATAAAACCGAGGTAGATGGTAAGTAAATTAAGCTATTCAAATGACAGAATAAAACCGTACAGGCTTTTGGTTGGCCATTCACAAATGAGCCAAATCTGATTGTATTATCGTAGTGTGAGTACTGATACAACAATTTACGTTCGTTAGAAGTCCTTCAAGCGGTAGTGGTGGTGACGGATGGAGGTAGCAGTACTGGTATAGACTCTCTTCTACACTCAGCTGAAACACTCAAAGACTCTGGTAAACGAGTGTTTGTTGTTGGTCTTGGAAAACACGAATACATTAAAAACCTGAAGATGATGGCTAGTGAGCCAGAAGGAAATCACTGTTTTGTGGTGAAGAAAGGAGAAGAGTTGTCGAAAGTGACTACAAAACTCACCAAGGCCATATGTAACGACATTAAACCAGAAATGAAAGAATTTACCGTTACAGAAAACAACCAGGTCTTAACATCTCAACAATACCAAACCGAATAGCTCGCCGTTTAACGGCTTCCGTCTTCTTAAATTACGGCGTACCTATATGTATTACTTTGAAGAATTAGTAGTTGTAACAGCTCTCAGGCCAGATTATGGCGCGCCCAGCTTTTGAACATAACTGCGTGCAGTTGTCGAAGATGTTCAATGCGCACATTTAGTTTGACTCGTCGTTCGCGCTCTTTAAAGCCGAAAGATGCAGATGTAGTTCTTGAAGACAGCAATTGATATAGTCGTTGAAATAGATATTTCGTAACAATCATAATTCTCTTTTCGTTTCGTTCAGTGCCAGCATACTGTAGCAGATATTGGTAGCTTGCTGTAATGGTACACAGGAAGCCCAAGCACTTACAATTTCTAAAAACATACAAATTCAATGAATATGGTTCTGAAGTTTTATTCTTTGACAAGTCATATAATTAGTTTACGTGAAATAAAAGTACGAAGTTGCATCAGTGTATATTATTATGTACAGTGCTTCAGTATGTTAGTACTATGTTACGCTTATTATCAAACAGACTAGACTATTGAATAACTTATGTAAAACTACTGCTTGATATTGATTAAATTCATGATTTTCTGATGTCAAAATATCAGTAAGAACAAACATCAATGATTCGTTTTCACACTTAGCAGCCAAGCCTGTACACCTAACAAGGCGAGGTTACTAGTGTACGTTGTTTCAGTGAAAGCCGAACTCGAATATCGCAGTGAAGAAGCATAAGAAGCCGTTTGCTTATAAATGAAAAGATAAAAGGTTAGTGAAACTAAAATTTCTTAATGTATTTTAAGTTCATATTTTAAAGCCTAAACCCAGAAAGTGCAAGAAAAGCCATAAACCTGTCCTCATGCTCTACTTCTCTGTAATACTGAGAGAGGTAGCTTGTCAGTGTTATATATTGTTGTTTTTCTTCGACACTCGTCTCAATAGCCGTTTAAATTTAAAGAACTTGATAAAGGAGAAACATATGGGTCAGACTCTTCTGAATCTGCTCTTCGTAGAACTGCTCGTGAATTAACCAAAGGTTCATCGTCGTCACTCTTTTGATGTGTTTCTGGCGTGATATCTTGTACGAGCTCGTGTTCTGTGACACCTTCGTGCGCAGTATTTTCCAGCGTGACATCATCTTCAAGTGTCACACTTTTTTGCTTGTTATTTTTGGTCGAAATATCCTTTTGCGTGATATTTTCACGTGATGCATTTTGTTGTGACACTCCGTTTTCGAGCGTCACATCTAGACAAACATTTTCTAGGTCTTCGTTTTGAGGTGTGACATTAACCTGTGCTTTATCCTCGGGTGTGACATCTCTCTGTTTGAAATTCTCTGATGTACCAGTTGACGGTACGATGTGGTTTGGAGAGTTTTTCTGCTTTGCTTCGCTTAAAGAATCAGATGCTATGCCACTATCAACAAAGTCAGACTTTCCGTTGCTTTTTGCGGACTCAAGAGAACTTTGTTCTGAAATTTCGTTTTGACTTTTTTCACTTTCTGGTGGATTTCCTGTGTTGTAAGACTGAGAGAGGGCTGGAGTTAAATCCAATTCTTCCAGAGATGTATGTGTATCAAGATATTCGAGTAAAACTCTATAGCAAAATTCATACTGCGACTAGAAAAAAAAATGAAGGTGTTAGTGAATACGCTCTTGTCTGTCTGAACGTCCGTCTGTCTGTCCGTCATTAGTCTGTCAATATTTCTAGCTGCCTGAAAGTCTGTTTGTTCGTCAATCTGTCTGTCTGTCGTTATTCCTGGTTCCTACCTTGGTTTGTACCATCGCTGGTCTTTGTTCTCTCAGTTGTTTGACAGTCTGAAAGACTTCTACAACTGCCTCAGCCTTGAGTCTTTCTATCAAAGAACTGACAGCACAGAACACGCCAGTACGTCCAACACCAGCACTGAAACAACAAGACCATTATTAGTTTTATGTTTTGATAAATCTTGATAGATTTAGTTCACCATCGTGGGTTTACAATCAAGCCCCACCCCTTCCCCTCGTCACCTGCAATGTACTGTGATGACGTGATTGCCCGAGGCATTCTGCCATTGCTGTATTTGTTCAATCATACTGAGTATGTTGATTCCCGAGTCGGTCAGGTCTTCTGATGTCCAGGCGGTGTAGTGAAACTGGTGTACTATTTGACAACTATTGTCCTGCAATAGATAGATGATAATGATCAATAGCGGTACTGTCCTTCAGTAGCTATATAGATAAGCGAAGCCGTGTATTGCTTACCATTGTGTTAGTGATGTTAAAAACCCTTGTTTCGAGGAAATCTTTCTTTTCCTCTTCTAGCATTGCTACTTGGAGTACTCCAAACGTGATCGGATGAGTTGTTGGCCAATAGCGGTTCATTTTAAGCTGAAAATTAAAATTAAATAATATTAAGCTTATATTAAGTCATTGCTGATAATCGCAAAAGATTTTTCTTGATTCACCTTAGCATTTTCCATTTCTTGTGCTAGAACCACGATAGTATAGCATTTTTGTTCCCAGATCATCCTCCAGAAGTCATCAAAAGTGTCAGGAAGTGGAGCTTGAGTGGCGATGAAGGCTCTTTTTTTCATGTATGCGTCGATGTAGTTCGCGTTCACATAATCTGACCCATTCACCGCTGTTTGAACTACAAGGGGGACGCGGGTGTCGTCATACGGAAGAGTATTGGCGTAACGGTTTTTACTTTTATTAGCGGGGATTGTTGCCGCTGTAATGGTGTAATGTGGGCGCACACCTCGTGACAGTCTTTGAAACTCTAAGGCCATCTTTGTTTCGCCTAAAATGAAGTAAGAAACGCATTTGATTAATTAGCTTTATTGATTTCTGAAATCAAAAGAAAGACTGGTAACAAGCTCGGATTGGATGCATTGGATTATGGGATTGTATTTGGCGATAATCTAGAAATGGCGGAACTCCAAGAGGTTGTTACCAGTCTCTTGTTGAACTTCTAACCTGTTTCCTTAAAAGGCTCGATCATTTCTTGCACGTATTTGCGTAGCTTACTAGCATGTATTTCTGTGTCACCGCTAATAATCACATCAAGCAAAGCATCGTGGATAAAGATATACTGCTGTTCGGTCTGGACCATCAGGTTTCTCTGTTTCCTCAGCTGTGTTACGCAATTTAAAATATCAACGGTTTTTTCTTTGGCGATTTGTTGGAGCATTGTATCAATGACGATAAATGTCCCTGTACGACCAACCCCAGCACTGCAATGCACAACCTGCAATATATATAGATAATAGTTTTTACTTCAATGAAGACTATTACTATATGAACTCAGTATGAGAGTCGTACCATCGGACCAGCATCTGGTGGATTCATTTTAGCTGTTTGACGAACAAATGCCAGTAAAAAAGTCGCACTTTTGGGTACTCCATGATCAGGCCAGCCGGTAAAATGAAACTGTTTTATCACTCTTGTTTCTTTCTGGCCCGTCATTGCAACACGGAACACACGTATTGTGTATGATGTCAGTTCGACAACGTCTTCCAGGGATACGTAAATTACTTCATATCTTGCTTTCCCGGATGTTGGCCAGTATTGAGAACATTTGAGACGGCCACGTTCTCGAACGTTGGTAAGCTGTCACGATAAATATGAATGTATATGATAAAACAGCACAGGTTATAATAAACACAAGCCGAGAGAACATCGTACTTATTCAACATGAAAACTTGCTCATGTGATCATCATTATAACATATAGCTCCCTGGTAATTGCACTCGTAGAAAAAAAACTCACTACACAAGCCTGGACCCATGAAGTACTTATAAAAACATGTTTATACACACCATTACAATCACTCTGGTATTCTGCTCCCAGATCATACGCCAGAAATCCCCACACGTTTCATCTAAGGGTCCTTGTGCTGCAATGTAAGTGTTTTCGTTGTTGTAACCAGTAATATAACTAGCATTGATGTAGTCTGATGCGGGTTCGTCATCAAAAGGAACGAGCTTCACTCGATTGTAATCATAAGCTACAATGTTGGAGTATCTGTTCTTCCATTGGTTGGCAGGATCGATACTGTGGGTGGCTGGGATATTGTCATATTCAGGGATTCTTTCATACTCTGTCGAGAAGTGCATGTCTCCACTTTTATGCATACGAGCCACGTGATGAGCGAAATTCTCGACTGGAATCGGTCCAGAAGGATGATAATGCTCTGGAACAAAAATAGCGTGAGATCTGGAACACTGGTTTTTGACGTTTTTTTATTAAGAAATTAAGGACCATACCTCCAGACCCTGTGCTGAATTTACGGCTACGCCGGAGATTTCGACCCCGACACCGCTATCCCTGGATTTACAGACTGATCAGGAAGTTCGGCCGAAGCCTAAGGGAGAGGTTAGTCGGCCCCTGGACCATAGATGATTAACCTCTTGCTATGACCAGCAGACCCGATATGACGTTTTTGTCTCTGGTGACTAAGTATTCAAGTTCACTCCTTTCCGTGTGGGATGCATTTTGAAAAATCTTATTTTAAAAATCTTATGTCAGACACTTTGACAAGATATAATTTTAAACATCCATTAAAATGGATAATAAAAGAAAAAAAGAAAACAATGGAATATCTTAGACTAGTTATCTTAATCCACGCATGCGCATGAAGATTAATATTAGCCGTGACAAACTAACTCACCGTGTAGTCTCGCCATGTGAATGGATAATGAACGTGCCATCTTTCCAAAGGCGTTCTTACCAGAATTGCCATCATCAATGTCAATCTCTTGTGCTTTTTTTTTTTTAATAATATATACGGACATAACTACGATGAGGACGATCAGCACAATTAAAGAGACACACACGATCCACAGTATTGTGCTAAGATCAGAATCATCAACGACCCGTGATTGAATAGCAGTCTTGGTAGGTGTGATCCAGGCGAGTGATTCGTGGTATTTGTCTTTTGACATCATCCTTTGGAATGCTGTGTAATATGTATCTGGAAGCAATGGCGCATTGTAATACTCTTCATGCTCTGAAAGAAATAGTAGTGCTTTTATTTATCATTTTCCTCAAGTGGATATTGAATATAGAACCTTTGTATACCGACGATTGGCAATCTATTGATGAATATCGTATCTAACCTCGTATTCAGTACAAGATATCTATACAAGATACCCACCATCACGAGGATTTCGCCTTCTTCTGGCCGTTGTGGGAGTATAAGACATGCTTTCATCTCCCAGCACCAACCATGTCGGTCCCAGTCTCATATCTTTAAGCAAGATAACTGCTGCAATATACAGCTCGGTTCTGTTCTTTGAATAGGGACCAAGTTCTGATGGTTCAAGATGTGAAGGTTCTCTCGTTGGAAGTGTTTGATCCTTGAGCTGCTTAACAATTACTTGTAGGTAACTAATGAATGACGTATTATTAGTATTCATTGCATGTATGTACATGGTATGCATATAAAATATTTCATCTTTTTTACCTTACTCTTTTACCATTTCCAAGGTATTCTATCTTGTGGATAGGTATAGTAATGGTGTGGTCTGTTTTTTTCGTTGCATTAGGCGGTGGGTAGGTAGGTTGTTTTACAGGTGAAACTGCAACAAGAAAACGAGAATATCTTCCTTCTCTAAACTAACGAAAACGTTGTTTGTGGTCACTAATGTTTAAAGGAACAACAAAGTAGCCCTTGATCATCATTGGCTATGTTTATATTTGCAATTAACAATAAACATTGCATTGGAAACTAATGCAAAACTAATACTTAGATGCCAAATATTTCAAGACGTATTCATCTTGCATATATGCATCAAGATGAATAGCAAAAGTACAAAACCAATCATGTCAAACGAATGCGAGAAATTTGTTCATAAGCCATGCGGTACATGCGGTTGTACTTAAGTCGGAAAATCTAATCATGCTGATGGTTTGATGTCTCATTTCTCACACGAACAGTTTCAGTATTCATTACTATAAATACACGTATACTTACAGCCTACATTCAGTATTTTACTGGCGACTCCCAACAAAACCTCTCCCGTATAAGCCAAACACGTGTAGTTTCCTCCATTCTTGCGGCTGATGTTTGGAAGTAAAAGATCAGAGAAGCGTCTTGAACCATTGGATTGCTGAGTACTACCTAATTCAACGACATCCTTTTTGCCGTCTTTCTTCCACGTGAAAAATGGACGGGGATATGCGTCCACTGAGCAAGTAAGTCTGACGTTGTCTCCTTCCCTGATAGACCGATGAGCGTCTGGCTCAGTAATCTTAACACGCAAACCTGAAAAATCTTCAAAAAGAGATGACTTACTGTCAAGATGATCGCAGATATCATTCCTCAATGTAATAATAATGATATATAATTTATTTCAATAAAGTTAGTCACCAAAAACGTAAAAAGGTGAGATCACTGAAGATCATGGGAAACTTTTCGTATCAAACAAGTAAAGCTTTTTTAATACAAACTGCAGCTTGAGGATGCTCAGGAGAGGTGAGACTGCCGTAACTGGTAATAGATGTGCAAGTCCATGAACAGTTTTCAAACGGTTGACACATGTAAAATGTATATACCCATAACCCTTGTCGGCTTTTCAGGTGACTAATTTTATTGAAATAAAAACGAAATTGTTTAAACAGACATGGTAAAATGTTACTTACATGTAATCTTGACTTTAGTTCCTGCTTCCACTCCTCGTCCTACCTCATTCGAAGCGTTACATTGATATGTTCCCTCGTCTTCTTTTGTAGTTCTGAATATTTTTATTGTTGAGTTATCCAAACTAATGGAAATCCTACTCGTATTATGCAGTTTAAAGTTTTCTTTTTTCCAAATAATAACTGGTGGTGGGGTTCCTGTGGCTGTGCATGTCAACTCCAATGTTTCACCTTCTTTGACGGTCTTATTGTTTGGTGGACGTGTTTTAAACTGTGGAGCCACTACATTCAAGAAACAAGAGGATAATAACAAAGTAATTCATTTATTGAATAATCAAATACTAGTTTTGTTAGTGACGTACCTTGTGGTTTAGTAGTGGTGCTTGGAATTGTGGTGGGAGGCTGGGTCGAGGTAGCAACGGTACTAGAATGGGTAACGGTTGTTACTATGGCAACACTGCTTGTAATATCAGTTGTTTTGGTAACTGATGGTCTGGAAATTGCTTCACTTACAGAATATGAAGTTGTTACGCTTTTGTTTGGAGACAAAGTTGAGGTAACTGGAATAGCTGTTGTTACCGGCACGTTTGTCATGTTTGCGTTAATGCTGACTGTAAATCTACTTGGAATTTCAGTGGCTCTTTGAAATGTAGTAACGAAAGTGCTTATAGAACTTGATGTTACGCTGAATGTGATGGCTTTCGAAGTCACGCTTTCAGTTGTCTTTGATGTTTTATTCGAAACGACAAGTGTGACACTTTCACTTGCCGGTACGAACGTTACGCTTTGAGCTGTACTCTTGGTTGCACTTGTAACTATATGTGACATGACAGGTGTGACTCTTTTACTTTCTGGGGTAGACGTCACGTAATGGGTTGTTTTTGTGGCAGTATGTGACACGACAGGTGTGACTCTTTTACTTTCTGGAGAAGACGTCATGTAATGGGTTGTTTTCGTGGCTGTACGTGACATGACAGGTGTAACGCTTTCACTTTCAGACGTTACGCTTAGTGGTGTCGTTGTTGACTTATCAGTTATATTGCTTTCATTTACTGAAGAAGAAGTCACAACTTGGGTTGGTTTTGTTCTTTCAACACTTGACATTGCAGATATATTGGTTTTATTTGCTGCAGCAGACGTCATCGTTTGAGCCAGAGTTGTGGGCGCTGATGGGTCAGCGGTGCTTGCCATGCGCAATACCGTGGTATCCAACCTAGGAGTGCTAGTCGAGGTTTTTACAGAGGAATATGATAGAGAAGACGATGAAGAGACCAGATCCATAGGTGAAAATGATGTCACTGTCATAGTACTCGTAGAATATTGAACCGAGGAGGAAATTGATTTCCTTTTGTCTTCAGCAGAAGCGGCAGTGGTGGTCACTCCCCCTTGCCCGATGACTGGACTAGTAAACTGTGTATTGGTTGTGATGCTTACTGTAAGGAATATATATGATTTGTTAATACGCCGTTTTAAGCGTCGTTTTAGTAATATTAATGGCGTCCTAGCAAGCCTACTAACCCACCACACCTGGAGAATGGAATGAATCGGGTAACGAACTTATCAAACGCAATTAACTGGGGTGGTGTTCATTAACAGATTCTAAGGCTGTATAAGGATATAGTTATACAAACAGGTTGTCACTCTTTAAATATTAGCAAACAGAAGAAACGATGAAAGGTGAAGATGTTTCAAGTTTCGATTGAGGTATCGAAAGAGAAATGGTTCGCTTCAGTAATGAACTTTTTCTTCCATAGATATCTAAAACACTCCATCAAAAACTCTAGCCAAAAAAGCTAATTGAAAAAAAAAATGTTGAATAACGTAAATATGGTATTCCATTGAGTTTTATTCATAATCTGTTGTTGAGAACGATCATGAGACTCATATAAATAGCTACATAGATGTATCGAGTATGAGCATCAGCAGCTTTAGGTAACAAATATTGTACGTGTTAATATATCATGATACATATATATCACCCCTATACTACTGTCATCAACGAATATTATTCACATGCATCGATTCCCGATTAATCTTTCTTACAATACCAGACCTCTGATCTTATGACATGTGAGCAGAAGATGAATGTTTAAATCACCTAGTGGACAACAGTGGATCCTATCGATAACGTGTACCAAATAAAGCAATAGCTACAATAGAAATATTATGTAAATATTACTTACCATTTGAATTGCTTGACTGTGAAACAACTATGGATAGAATCAACAACAAACACACCGATATCTCCTCCATTTTAAACAGAACAGCAATCGTTTTCATGGCTGTCAAAAGAAAAATTTTTCCTTCAGCAGGGCCTTCCTCCCCAACTTGCTACTTTTGAATGAAAGTGAAATATGACGGTTTTGACACAACGCATCATAAGTGAAACTACCGCTTGTGTTGGGCGTCTTGCATGACCAGTGATAGAGCCAGGAGAATGGATAAAGGAAACGCTTCAGCAAACGACAGTAAGGTCAAATCATCTGTGTCTTTTTTAACAACGGAAGTGATGCGAAACCAAGAAACTTGGCGATTATTGCTGCTGGTCGGGAAACACGCCTGTGCTTGTAAACCAAAAGGATTCAACTGTGGATTAAAAGACTGAGACATGCACGATAACGATAGACGACTAAACAAATACATAGAGAACTGACTTATGCATGAATGTGTTGCTGATTCTAAAGTAGAACAATTCGTAAGAGTTCGAAAAAGAAACCTAATAAATTGTTTTATTCACAACAAAAAGCTGCTTTTTTTATTTTGAACCGGAAATGAACTCGCTTTGTTTTGGAAAGTGGAAGTTAGTTAACGTTTAGACTTATTAACCATTAATTAATAACTATTAATCAATAATGGATAAATAATGTGTTATTATGATATAGATGGTTAGTAATATTAATAGTAGAATAGAATCTAGCTACTTATCTTCGCTTTTTCTTTCAGTTACTAGAATATTTGTGCATCCCGTCGGAAGTGATGACAAAGCCAGACTGGGCTCCAAGCCAGAGCTTGACGAGCGACTCCTCAGCCAATAACCTGTACTAATATATTTACCAGGATGGTAATGAATGAGCTGCATCAAGGTTTGTTAAAGCAAGAGATCTTATGATTCGATATAGAATGTTACTTAATTCGGGCCACCACCCCACCCAATTGTACTTTATTAGGATGATTTCTATCAGGTTTTAGATCGTTGTTATGTCTATGACCCGATGATGCTGCTAAACCAGTTCGAATCGAGAAGACTTTTGTCATATCCCAACATTATGTGACTTTAGTATAAATACACAGGTGATTATTGAAAATCTCGCGCGCTGATTGGTCGAGAAACTCAGATCATCACACGATAATCACCTCCAGCGATAAGCAAAATCTTCTCCTTTTTTTGAAAGAATCACACCTGTGTATTTATACTAAAACAATTATTTACGTCGGTCTCCGTGAATATCAGGAATAATAACCTCGCCTCCGATAACGATAATAATAATTTCGCCTCCGGCGAATAATTGATAAATAATCTTCCCTGTGAAGTTCTACCCACACGTCTGTGCGGGACGGATTAGGTACCAGTGTCCCTATGAAATTCTACCCACAAGTCTGTGCGGGACCGGTTAGGTACCAGTGTCCCTGTGAAGTTCTACCCACAAGTCTGTGCGGGACCGGTAAGGTACCAGTGTCCCTGCGAACAAGCCTGCGTAGGGCAAAATAGTTGAGCTAAGAACGATTGAAAGACTACAAGACAAAAAGTACGAAATATCATTATTTTATTGGTCTATTCCTTTCTCTGTTTATTTCTAGAAAAAGCTCTCATCAAAAGACATAGAAAAGTGTAATATATATATGTGTATATATGTAACACTATAGACCTTTAGAGTCATAGCATTCTTACTGAACTATTGTACTTGACTATTGAGACACCGCAATCATTTATCAAAAGTGTGATTTAAATTACATGATATATCTTTTACATTTGTAAGATATACTCATTATAAGTTTTTTTATGTGCAATAATAGTATTATAAGTCTTGTTTTATTATTACTTAATGACCTCTGAATCTATCTACCATTCGTTTTTGTCCTGAGTGTATATTTCAGTTCGCAGATATTTAGCTGTTGCAATTGTTAAATTATATAAAACAATATCTTTACTATAGAATTTGGCTGTGTCAAAACTATACAAAATAGATTCTGCATATATTTCAGTTTGCATAACGTGTGGATAAAGTATACAATCGTCTGTAGTCAGTCTAGACCTAGGATCTAGCCAACTAACTGAATCAGTGTCTAGCCATTGGAGGTTCAATATTCAATGTATACTAAATCTGTAAGACTTTCTCCGCAACCCGGTTACGAAAAGGATGACCAGGGTGTAAAGCGAAAAAATTGAAATGAGGGCGAAGTTATGAGTATTTGTTGTCTTTTTACGCTTCAATCGTTTTATAAAATGAAAAGTGAACGAATTGTGAAGGTGAACAATACAAAGCCGCCTGAATGTTTAGTCAAAGTTATTGTAAGGATCGAATGAATCCAAATACTCTCCCAGTGTTTGATAGCAGAATTCGTATTGCTCCTGAAAATAATGAAATATGAATTAGATATTAACAAATACTAATATCTGTCTGTCTATCTGTCCGCCCGTCGGTATGTATGTCTGTCCGTATATCTAGCTGCCTTTAAGTCTGACTGTCTGTCTGTCTAGCTGCCTGTAGGTCTATCTGTCTGTCCGTCAGTCTGTCAGTATGTCTAGCTGCCTATAAGTCTGACTGTCTGTCTGTCTGGCTGCCTGTAAGCCCGTCTGTCCTTCCATCTGTCTGTCTTTATTCCTGGTTCCTACCTTGGTTTGTACCATCGCTGGTCTTTGTTCTCTCAGTTGTTTGACAGTCTGAAAGACGTCTACAACTGCCTCAGCCTTGAGTCTTTCTATCAAAGAACTGACAGCACAGAACACGCCAGTACGACCAACACCAGCACTGAAACAAACATGTCAGGTTACATCACGTGTCAAGAAAAGTCAGCAAACTACAAGGATACCAACCTGCAGTGAACCGTCACCAAGGTGTTTCCACATCTTTGTTGCCATCTTTGTACTTGTCCAATAAGATCAGTGAGTCCAGCACTTGAATCAGGAGAACCAACATCGGGCCATGCAGTAAAGTGGTACTGTCTGACAACCCTAGACGCACTTTCCTGAAGGTACAAACAAGTTGTTACATCTACTGGAGATATTTTGGCATACTCCATCATTGCAGGCTCTCCATCTTTTATGCCCTTCCTCATTCCCCCTCCCCTTCACTCTTCCTTATGCCCCGCCTACCCCTCCCATCCCAAAGAGCGCAACGCCAGTTGGCTACCGATATACCACCTACTAACCCCTGTATTGGTGACTTTGAACTCTCTCATAATATAGTCCTCAAAGTTCTTTTCTTGTGTCATCTCGACTACGAGGTTTGCAATGGCTGTTGGAGCATTACCAGGCCAGTAGCGATGTACCTTAACCTATGAAAACAAAATGTTATTCTTACTATCCCATCATGCTTTGGTGGAGGAATTTAGGTAAATTAAGGTACATCTTTTAACACTAAATATCATTGTATTTGCAAGGTACCTTTCCGCTCTCCATTTCTTGTGATAACATGACGATTGCATGACATTCTTGTTCCCAGATCATTCTCCAAAAATCTGGGATGGTGTCAGGAATAGGGGCTTGGGTAGCAATGAAAGCTCTTTTGGACATGTAACCGCCAATATAGTTGGCATTGATGTAATCCGAGCCATCAACCCCTGGTTGGATGGATAATTTGACACGAGTGTCATCATATGGTAACACATTGGCGTAGCGGTTCTTGTGTTTGTTCACTGGTAGATTTGCTGCTTGGAACTTAGAAGGAGGCGCCTTGTTACGAGATAATCTCTGGAACTGAGCCTCCATCTCTGTTTGACCTACAACAAGCGATGAAAACCCTGATCAGTCTTATCCTTTTTGTCATGCAAAAATCCCTTTGATAATGCAGCAGAACGTAGGCTAGCCGGGACAATGAGCTGGGCCCATTTGTTACCTGTTTCAAGGTTCTGTTCCAAGAGGTTCTTTATCTCTTTCCTTAAATCACGTGCTTGTATCTCTGTGTTGCCGCATGCTATGGCTTCTACTAACGCATCGTGTATCAGAATATATTGGTCTTCTACTTGTACCATCAGGTTGCGTTGAGATCGCAGTAACATTACATAGTTGTATACGTCCACCGTGTTCTGTTCTTGGATTCTCTTCAGCTGTGCATCAATAACTAAGAACGTTCCTAAATAAGACAACACAATGAAAGTCCTGTTACATCGCTGATCACCGTGTTAAATAAAACCACACAATGAAAGTCCTGTTACATCGCTGATCACAGTGTTGAATCCAAATATGACGCATCTCAGTGCATGGGGCAAATAAATATGAAGAGTACGACACAATAAACCAGTTCACTTAGAGGTATCTTGGAATGATGAATGTTTTATTAACATACCTGTTCGGCCCACACCAGCACTACAATGAACAACCTACAACAAAGAAAAGTTACAAGGTAAATATGAAAATCAAAGCAAATGGCTGGGATTTCAGAGCTCTTACCATTGGTCCAGCGTCAGGTGGATTAGCAGCACTTGCTCTGCGTACGAAGTTCAATACTGACGTGACGCTGCTAGGCACGCCATGATCAGGCCAGGCTGTGTAGTGATACTGGGTAACCATACGTTCTTCAGGGGAATTCTGCATCTTGAGTCCAAACGATCGGATTGTGTAGTCACTCAGTTCTACTGTACTCATATTGGTTACTTTAAGGTTACCATAGAGTAAAGAGCCTGATGAAGGCCAATACTGATGGCACTTGACTCGCCCTTTTTCTTCACAGTTCGTAACCTGCATCATATAATATACTTTAGTAAAAGAAACCATGTCGTATACCGTGCTTACCCACTTTCCGCGCCGAAAAGGCTAATGTACTGTTTGTATCTGTATTGTTGAGTTTACCACTTAACCTGTTGTCACCGGAGCACAGGTTACCCAACAGTGTCTTACCATTACTATCAGTCTAGATCCTCTTTCCCAGATCATTCTCCAGAAGTCATCACAAGTGTCAGGTAGTGGCCCTTGACTTGCTATATACTCCTTCTTCTTATTGAATCCATCCAGGTAGTTTGCATTGATATACGAAGAGGATGGATCGCCATCTATTGTACTTAAAAGGACACGGGTGTGGTCGAAAGCTGTCAACAAAAACATAAAACAAACGTTAAAAACGAGATATAAGACAAGCATGTTTTGGCAACATTATTCTACCGTTCTTGAATATTGACCGTAAAAAAATCCCAACACCCATCACGGTCACGATACGGACATCACTCCCACCCAATAAGAATGCTCAGTCTGTACAAATACTTCTAGGTTAGATATCAAGGTACTCTACCTGTTATGTTATTGTATCGGTTTTTAAACCTATTGTTTGGATCTAAAGATGCATTTGACGTCACTGTATCAGGTGACTTGACAGTTGCGTACTCTTGAGAGAACAGTAGATCACTATTGGCGTGTAATCGACGAACGTGTCTTTCAAACTCTGCTGCAGTATGTACTTCACCAGGCTCGTATTGCTCTAAACAGATAATCAGATTCAATCAGTCATAATACATGACTAACAGAGAGAACATCTTCTTCTCGTGTGTCATCATAATGGAAGACGCTAACGTATAGACAAAAAGAGGTTAATTTATAAGAAAGCAGGAAAAAATTTAAATTTATTAGCATGGAGGGACAATCGTACCGTGAGCAGCAAAGTGATCTTTACGAGAGAGACGTTGTGCAATGCTACTTAACCGGCTGCGTGATCTGTGTTCTCTTAATCCAATGTCATCTCCCTGATCGTCAGCTTTTCGTCTTTTTTTGAACCATATAAAAAGAAACTAACCAACAAATGTTACCGATTAATTGTTATACGAATTTATTGTTCATACAGAAGCTCTCGTTACCAGCAATGCTACTCTCACTACCCTCTTTACATAAGGGAAGAGTGATCAAACTGGAGGGATAATTCTTTTGCTTTGTATGATAAAGGCAGCAACACACGTCTTTATTAACACTTAGGGTCACCTCATTACATAGACTTTTTTTGAGGTCTCGTTCACACACCATTTCTTCATCATTCCTGACATGGTGTTTGTACCCAAGCTAGACCACAGTGCATCATTTTTAAGCCAACTGTTTGCTTACCACGATTAACGCTAATAAAATAATTGCGACAATAGAACCAACAATTGCTCCAATTGGTGGTCCTGGTTTTTCCAGAGTCGTTACAGCTGGTGTCCATGCGTAGGATTCTTTCGAACCATCTTCCGCGATTGACCGCTGAAAGAACGAGTACGTAGTCCCTGAATTGAGTTTCTTGTTTTCGAATCGTTTTGCGGTGGGGTCAACTAAGAAAAATGGAAAGTTAAAATGTTAATGAGCTGAGACGTTGTTAACATAACAAAGCAGCATAACAAAGGCTGCAAATAGTCTGCCGTGCAGATAGGCTGGTTCTCATCACTGCAGTTGCTGAATTGTCTTTCTTCCACTTGCCATGTGACACACACCAAAACAGAGATATACTATTACCATATTATTACTACTTTGTGTAACACTGGCAGGAGACAGTGTAAGAACAACATGATGTCTTATCTTACTTTCTCGTCTTTTTCTTCTCGTGTTCTTTTCACACTTGTTCTTGAACTCAGAAGTAGGGTATTCCTTGCCATCGCCTGCTGTGAAATCCTTCATTTGTCCCACACCAATCTTGCCTGTTATGTACATATCGTTGTTGTCGTTGTTTATCAAATTAGTGTCAGGGTACTGCCTTTGACCATCCCCTTTATACGCGATGATAAAATAATAACTAAGAATACAAAAGAAGGCAATCATTATCATTAGAGCATTAAACATGAAGTGAACTTCAAGCAATATCCTAAACTTGTTTCTCTGGAATATCTACTCAACTGAATAAATATCTAATAATAATCTCTACACAATGGAGACTGTTCGAGACTAATAATCACCAATATACAAGTTAATAATAATTTGATAATATATTCAATCAAGTAACATAGACAGTAGAGGTACCAAACATGTCCTGCAGGTTCTAGTCTAATAACATTAATACACCATCAATAATGAAAGTATTCATACCAGATTTTTTTCCCTTTGCTAGTGTAGGTAACGTCGTGAACAGGAATGACAATCTGATTGTTATCTTTATTTACCGGAGGGGATATTAAAATCACTTTAGTATCTGTAGAAAGTAAAATTATAACAAGTATGAGTATGACAAAAAAAAATGTATGACTCTGCTCACGCGGCAGCCATCTTGTTTGAAACAATAGATTATGATCCCAACTGATTGGATCTTACTTTGTGTAGTCTAAAACACTATCAAGTATCTAGAACACAACACTATCGGGATTCATAGTTGCCAAATAATAGAGTGCATAGGTAATATAACTAGATGTAAATGTATTGTATAAGTAACTTACCTCGTGTGTTTCACTTGCTACTAGTGTCGTAAATGTGAACCAAAGGGTCCACAGTTTTATTGAACCATTTTCTCTTATTTTTAGGGATTGTACGAAAAGAGATATTGGTGATTTTGACTCACAGCCATTGTTCTTGCAACTTTGTTGTTCGGGCTACGAGCCAGGCACACAATATTGACCAGCTCACTCGTTTATTTCTGTCCTTATTTTACTTATATATCGGTTTTCACGATACTACACGAGTTCTTACAGTGACTTAACGCGACTCATTTGGCCGTGCCAATGAGATGGGACCATTTTGGGCTCAAAATGAGGATACGTAATCTGGCAATTTCATTTAACATATATTTGTATATTTTTGGTGATATAATAATCATTTCGAAGTTTCCTATAAAAGCTATTTTGTTTTTCCCGACAATTACGAGAAAAAAGAAATGCTTTTCGATGTTTTATCGAAAAAAGAAACTTATGACCAACAAATCTTCGCATGGTGCAAAAAATATCACTATTTGAAAACCTTGATCGATGTACTCACTCGAATATACGTCACTAGTATATTTATCGCTCGAATATGTATCAGTGGAAAGGACGCTGATGTTTCATGAGCCGACCAATATAATCATTATAATCATTTCCCTTGTTCAAACCCTAGTAATAAATAAAAAGATATCTGCCTCTTACCATTAACAGTTACTTCCACCTTGGAGCTAATACTGCTGCCCTTAATACCATTGTTGCCAGAACACGTGTAATTTCCACCGTTTTGTCTTTGTACATTCTCCACGGTGAGTCTTTGATTATTGTCTTCACTCAAACCACTAGTTATATCCAGGTTATTTCTCTTCCATTGAAAGTTAGGTTTTGGTTTTCCGCCTCCACTGCATTCCAAGACAAGTTTTTCACCGATGTTCACAACTCCTCTACTTGATGGCTCTATTATTACAAGTTTTGTGTTCTCTGCAGGATCTGCCATGAAACAGGTCAGTAAATTGTTCTTAGTTCGCTTACTTCTTTTCAATACACATACCACACATACACATACACATTCCACACATACACATACTACACATAGCACAAATGTCTACACATGGATACAAAACAGGTTACCGTGTCCTCTTTCTTGCGCAATAGACGTAAAAACTAAGGAAATAACTTTCACCTCCCTTCCCCCCTCTTTCCTGAAATCCTCGTCACCCAACCTATCACGAGTAATAAGCGACTTGTAACCGATTCATTACTAGTTACCATTGATGACGACTACTTACAATTGACAGTCAATAGAGCAGCAGTTGAAATCTGTTCATCGAGGACGTTTTTCACTCTGCAACTGTATTTACCCTCATCTGTTCTATTCAGGTCATTGATCGTAAGATTAACAACCGTCCTAAAGTGTGTAGTGGGTTGAGGACTGACGTTCATCCTACTCGTCTCTAGAGTCAATGGTTTGTCGTCTTTAAGCCAGGTTACATTAGGAGCAGGTTTGCCTTCCACTTCACATGTAAATGTGACAAATTCTCCTTCATTCTTTTTCTCGGGTTGTGGATTAACAAATATATCTACGCCAACTGAAAGAAAGTAAAGGCTATTTTTACCTCTATTATATTATCATGATCAATTCGCACATCCCTGGCTGATAGACATTTTTAATCGACATGAAACCAGACTAACCATGTGCCGTATCAAGCATTGTAAAGAGAAAAGCCCGGTCTTTGCGTCCAGCTCTTTTGATTCAATTTCGCTTGGACTGACGAATTCCCCGGCTTGCTAAGCTTTCTTTTCTTGCGCGTTGCTTACGTCACAAGGTCACATGAGAAGCTCTGCGTCCAATTACCAGAACCATGTCTCCAGTTATTATTCGGCATTGTATAAAGGCAATTCCTAAAGATAAACTTACATAATACTTTCAAGAAAGCAGAAACTTTTGAAGTTGCCGTCCCAATCTTGTTCTGTGCTCTGCATGTGTAGTTTCCCTGGTCAGACCTGTTTAAACCGGTTATTGTCAATGAAGCCGTGCCTTTCTCCACTGATGTTGTGCCACTTACATGATATTTCTTATCATCGGGAACTATATCTATGTTGTTAAACATCCATGTAACATTTGCTAATGGTTTGCCTTCTAAGGTACAGTTGAATGTCATGTTATGGTTCTCATGCTTAGTTTCATTCTGGGGTGAGATGCTGAATATTGTGGGTGGATCTGGTGTAAAGAAGAATGAATACGTTAATTGAAATACTTTGCACTGTGCATCGTAAAAAAAATTCAGAAAGGCGTCTATCTGGATCGTTTAGGATACATCAACCTCATGAATAGAAAAAGGAGTAACAATCTTGTGCTCAGAGCCTCGTTCCTCTTGGTCAGTACCGAGAAACGTTTCGTTCCCTTGAGGTTACTATTTACCGTCATCATAGGGGTCGGAAAACGTTTACTTTCACTGTTTCTTGCCCTTTTACGTTTTTAAACGAAGCGCAATTGACAATAAAGTTTCACGAGAAAAAAAGAAAAATGCATTGGTGTCCTATTACACAACAACAACCTCTTAGCAAAACAAAATATTGTCAGTACAGGAAGAAACTTACAGTTGACGGTCAACTTGGCAGCTGCTGAAGGGACTGCGGCACCAACACTATTATCAGCAACACAAACGTACCACCCCTCGTCAGACCTGTTCACATTACGAATGGTCATGGTTGCAGTAGAGTTTCCATAGCTCCAAGGGTGCGCTGTCGTTATCCTGTCGTCACCGTCAACATCGACATCAGTTCTATTTTTCGTCCAAGTCACGCTTGGTTGAGGTTTTCCTTCCATCAAGCATCCAAAAGTAACACTGTTCGTTTCGTTGGTTGTTAGGTTCAGTGGTGAAGCAAAGATAACAGGTGCATCTAGTGGAACATTTAATAAAATGTTGTGTTATAACTTGTATACATGGCATACCTTACTGCTTTGCAAATACTGCCACCGTTATGAAATTGAAGTACTCACAATTCACTGTCAGCTGTGCCTCTTGTGACGTAGCAGGACCTCCCACCGTGTTGTTAACTTGACACTTGTATCTGCCTTCGTCTTTTCTACTTAGGTTGGTGATGGTCAGGGATGATTCCGTCAATGAAGCATTTCCTGAACGTGCAATTCTTATTCTTGAGTATGAGGAATCGCTTAGTATGGTGTTGTTCCTATACCACACCGCATCGGTAACCGGTTTGCCTTCATAGCGACAGCTTAACGTCACATTCTGTCTTTCGTTCCTTATCTTGTGCAGAGGATTTATCAGAATCTTTGGCTTAACTGCAATAGGTAAGTGAAAACTCGTCATTGCATTGTTATAATATTTCAGTAAGGTATCAATGGTCGGCTTTTCAGTCTAATCTATCAAACAACCTTTATTAAAAAGTAGATTATTTCTCTTTTACAAAAAGAAAAAAGAAAAAAAATCGATAGATGTAGTGTGGAAATAAACTTACACTGCACCGTCAAGTAAGCAGGGCTCGAGTACTCCGTGCCTAGTTCATTCTCCACCTTGCATTTGTAGAATCCTTCGTCGCTTCGCGAGAGATTCATTATTTTCAAACGTGCTATGCTTCTAGCAAACTCAGTAGGATAACTGGCTACATATCTGCTCGCTGACACATTGATCTGTTTCGGTCCATACCACCACGTCACGCTTGAAGACGGCTTGCCCTCTAAACTGCACTCGAACGAAACGCTCTCACTTTCGTTTCGGGTAACGTTCTGAGGCGACACAAAGATTCTGGAAGGATCTGCCAAGGCAAACAGAAAAAAAACACACGAATGATTGGTAATGAAATACACCACTTTTCCATAGAAAGAAAGAAATATTTTATTGCCGCCCCATTACACAATAACAGCTTCTTATGAAAAGCAAATTGACGACTCTTGAAACTCCAGAGTATGAGGGCTTAGCTTCACTTCTGAGGTCGGTAAACAAAAACAGAAATGAGGATAACAAAACAAGCAGCTCCTGGATTCGAGGCTAAGCCAGCATATACTGGTGTTTTAAGAGTCGTCATTATTGTCCTCACGGGAGGAAACTTACAGTTGACGGTCAACTTGGCAACTGCTGAAGGGATGGCGGCACCAACACCGCTATTAGCAACACAAACGTACCAACCCTCGTCAGACCTGTTCACATTACGAATGGTCATGGTTGCAGTAGAGTTTCCATAGTTCCAAGGGTGCGCTGTCGTTATCCTGTTGTCACCGTCAACATCGACATCAGTTCCATTTCTCTTCCAAGTCACGCTTGGTTGTGGTTTTCCTTCCATCAAGCAGCTAAAAGTAACACTGTTCGTTTCGTTGGTTGTTAGGTTCAGTGGTGGAGCAAAGATAACAGGTGGATCTGGAACATTTAATAAAATGCTGTGTTATAACCTTGTATACATGGCATACCTTACTGCTTTGCAAATACTGCCACCGTTATGAAATTGAAGTACTCACAATTCACTGTCAGCTGTGCCTCTTGTGACGTAGCAGGACCTCCCACCACGTTGTTAACTTGACACTTGTATCTTCCTTCGTCTTTTCTACTTAGGTCAGTGATGGTCAGAGATGATTCTGTCAATGAAGCATTTCCTGAACGTGCCATTCCTATTCTTGAGTGTGAGGAATCGCTTAGTATGGTGTTGTTCCTATACCACACCGCATCGGTAACCGGTTTGCCTTCATAGCGACAGCTCAACGTCACATTCTGTCTTTCGTTCCTTATCTTGTGCAGAGGATTTATCAGAATCTTTGGCTTAACTGCAAAAGGTAAGCGGAAACAAGGTCATTGCCATCATTGCATTGCAATCACCTATAAATCAACATTTGTTATTATATAGCAGAATATTTGTCTTTGAGGGGAAAATTAGATAGATGTAGTGTGGAAATAAACTTACACTGCACCGTCAAGTAAGCAGGGCTCGAGTACTCCGTGCCTAGTTCATTCTCCGCCTTGCATTTGTAGAATCCTTCGTCGCTTCGCGAGAGATTCATTATTTTCAAACGTGCTATGCTTCTAGCAAACTCAGTAGGATAACTGGCTACATATCTGCTCGCTGACACATTGATCTGTTTCTGTCCATACCACCACGTCACGCTTGAAGACGGCTTGCCCTCTAAACTGCACTCGAACGAAACGCTCTCACTTTCGTTTCTGGTAACGTTCTGAGGCGACACAAAGATTCTAGAAGGATCTGCCAAGGCAAACAGAAAAAAAAAACACGAATGATTGGTAATGAAATACACCACTTTTCCATAGAAAGAAAGAAATATTTTATTGCCGCCCCATTACACAATAACAGCTTCTTATGAAAAGCAAATTGACGACTCTTGAAACTCCAGAGTATGAGGGCTTAGCTTCACTTCTGAGGTCGGTAAACAAAAACAGAAATGAGGATAACAAAACAAGCAGCTCCTGGATTCGAGGCTAAGCCAGCATATACTGGTGTTTTAAGAGTCGTCATTATTGTCCTCACGGGAGGAAACTTACAGTTGACGGTCAACTTGGCAACTGCTGAAGGGATGGCAGCATCAAGACCGTTATTAGCAACACAAACGTACCACCCCTCGTCAGACCTGTTCACATTACGAATGGTTATGGTTGCAGTGGAGTTTCCATAGCTCCAAGGGTGCGTTGTCGTTATCCTGTCGTCACCGTCAACATCGACATCAGTTCCATTTTTCGTCCAAGTCACGTTTGGTTGTGGTTTGCCTTCCATCAGGCAGCTAAAAGTAACACTGTTCGTTTCGTTGGTTGTTAGGTTCAGTGGTGGAGCAAAGATAACAGGTGCATCTAGTGGAACATTTAATAAAATGCTGTGTTATAACCTGTATACATGGTATACCTTACGGCTTTGCTAACATTGCCACCGTTATGAAATTGAAGTACTCACAATTCACTGTCAGCTGTGCCTCTTGCGATGCAGGAGGACCTCCCACCGTGTTGTTAACTTGACACTTGTATCTTCCTTCGTCTTTTCTACTTAGGTTGGTGATGGTCAGAGATGATTCCGTCCAGGAAGCATTTCCCGAACGGGAGATTGTAATTCTTGAATCTGAGGAAACGTCCAATCTGGTGTTGTTCCTATACCACTCTGCATCGGTAACCGGTTTGCCTTCATAGTGACAGACTAACGTCACCTTCTGTCTTTCATTCCTTATCTCGTCCAAAGGATCAATCAGAATCTTTGGCTGAACTGAAAAATTATTTGGAATTAAAAAAGAAAAATTCGATAAATTAAAACACTGAATAACAAAGTTAACTAAGTCAATTGTATGTTTAACTAAATAATAGCAAAAAGAACAGATTCGTTATAAACATAACGTAACAAATTAACATGCAGAATATTGTTATACGAATAATCTGGCCCAGCATAAAATTAATATTTAAACTTACAGTTAACAGTAAGATACGCTCGGTTAGAAGTCACTGATGATATGTTGTTAGTAGCATTACAAGCATAAAAACCCTCATCTTTCCTTGTAAGGTTAGTTATTATCAGGCTGTTTGAGTCAGGATCTTGGGTTAGTCTTGGTTTGGCTGATATGTTGTTGAGGAGTAGACCATCTTTATACCACTGAACGGTTGGAGTTGGATTTCCAGTCACAACACAAACAAGAGTAGCATTCTGGCCTTCGTTTGATGTTTTGTCGGAGGGATGGGTTGTGATTGAAGAATTATCTGAGAAAGAAATTAGAACAATAGGATTTATCATGACTCTTAAACCAAAAGAAAGGAACATTTTGAAATTTTATTTTTCTACCCTGAAGATATTATAAAAATTACAGAATAATAAAAAAAAATCCAATGGATTCAAAGCTTTTTCCACCATTTATAGCCAAGGGGAATGCCTGGAATGGATGCAAATAATTTCTAATGCACTCAACTTAAACTATCCTTTAGTTAAACTTTTAATAGATTTCGTATTTGCAATTTTATTGATTTTACTTTTCATTTTCAATTGTGATCTTTAATGTCTAGGTGTAACATTTCATGCATCCATTCAGATGGAAGATATTACACTTGTTAGTAGTCTACATCAGATTTGCATTATATTAAACTATTAACCTCTCTATCATGACTTCAAAAATAAAACAAAGGGAGATACATATATGTGTATATATATCGCTAAATTGTCAGAGTTTTAGGGATTTGGTGTATATATATACATATATATATACAGCCTTTGGCAAAAATTATGGCCGCTTCTAATATATATACAAGTATATCAAAAATATATCAGGAATTATGGGATACCATCTCTGATATTTTTTCAGAGTTGTCTATCACTAGCGCTTCCTGAAATAAATATCAACAAAGATATCCCAACGTGTCCAATATACTTTTGATATACTTGTATTTATATTTGAAACGGGCATAATTTTTGCAAATGGCTGTATATATATTATGTATATTCACTCTGGGAGCTGTAGAGCACTCAAAGAAGCAAGCTAGAGGATAGAGGGCATTGCTGCCTATTTTTCTTGATTCTTGAGTGCTCTACAGCTCCCAGATTGTTTATAACACAGTAGAGAGACATAGACAGCCATTTTATATTGCTTTTATAAAATACGTTTGAGCAACTTTTAGCAAGTGTGTCTATGTCCTCTGATATAAACACAGTGCAGTAGCGAACCAATTAGCAGATACATTATATCTCAAATATTTTATAAATATGGATATGATTCATTGTAAAGAATAAAGACATATTGTAGATAATTGATTAAATTAGGGACTCTAACCTGACAATAGCCATCAAGGGAGGCATAAAACATTGATGTCATTTTTTGAGGACATTATAAACTTTGAGAAACAACTTATGGCTATATGCAAATCTTTTATCACTTGTGCAACTTGTGAGAGAGCTGGGTATTATTATTTTTTTATAAATTCAGCATTATTATTATAATTATAATTATTAATATTCTATTTTAGTCATTCTCTCCCTTGTCGTGAGTTGGTACTTTTCATACCATTGACTTCAATGAATAACATTTTTATGATACTAAGGATAACTACAACCCAAAAATATTCGTAATTAAAATTGCTTTAAGCCAATAGCCTAATGAAATGGTATTCTATTCTAATTAATGACGATAAACTATTTAGCACTTGTTCTTTTATTGTTAATCAAGCAGTTATTATCATACTTGCATTACGCAGGCCTACTAAACACATGAATCGATAAAACATTAACTATGTATGGAACACTACAACATATGATATGTAAATATATAGATCTCAACAAATCAAAAATTATCGTGTTGGCGTTATATAAAACTTGAAATTACTTTTCATATCCTTGGAACTTTAATTCTTATATCATAATGAAAAGCGAAAGTTGTGTATCTTCGTTGTTATCTTTATAATTTAACATGATTTAGTGATGTTAGCATTGCTTTCAACTACAATAGATACCTGATCGGTTTTATACCTACAACATGCGATCATTCGTTAGGACTGCAATAATATCATTTAGATTTCTGTTCACAGTGTTAAATATTCAAACAATGTTTACTCGATCGATGAAACGTACCTAAATTTACAGAAGAAACACAAGTAACAGACTAGTGTTTAAACAGAAAAGAGAAATAGGATACTTTAGAGAGTAGGGTAACATAAAGATAGTGCTTCTTAGTAACCAAAATCGTACATCAGTCTAGTACAAATCGAAGAATCAATCGGCTTTTTTTATAAAGTTTAGAAAACCCTTCAAGTGTAAAACAAAAAATCGAACCATAAACCCAATTAACTTTTCGATTAAATTCTTAAATTCTTTAAAATTATTTCCCGTTCACGATACTTACTATTGCCATTGATTGTTTCCGTATAAAGTGATAGTATAATGAAGAAGAGAAAAGTTGAAATGGGCGAGTAAATTGTAAACTTCCTACTGGACTTCTCTTCCATTTTTATTATAACTTCGTTCAAGACAACAAACCTCTCCTCCCCTCCCTACTCAGTCAGTTCTGTCACGCAAGTATGATAATGAATGACGTAATCAATCGAAATAAATGATATTAATAAACATTATTGCGGGTTTTTACTCAAATTTGCAAAGAAACTTTAACTATTCAAACGAATTATAATCATACAAACGATGTTTTGACAAATATGAAACGATTTTGAAAGCCAGTTTCAGAGACTGCTTGAACGATTTGCTGGATTCAACACCCGGAAGACTAGACACTTTAATCCTAACTTTAAAAACAAGCTAAAAATCACATTCCATTACTATCAGATAATAGTAAATAGACTAGACTAGATGAAACATTCGTTAATTTGTTATGAATACAACAGTTGCCAGGTTAGAATATGATAATTTGCAGTGCTTTAAAATCAGTCTTTCCTCTATAAACGTCAAGATGATTCCTGGTTTGACAGTGACATGTTAGACAGTTTAACTCCGAAATAGGTTTAGTGTTATGACAACTGGCTGCTTATTCATAATACCCTGTTGGGCTGTGAAATTTAAAGCAGAGAAAGTACAAAAATAAAGTAGCAAAAATATGAGCGAAAAAGAAGGAACTAGAATCAAAATGATGTTGTTTGACGTCTTTTGATGACTTCAGTGGAATATTTACGACGTAATATCAAAAACCAGGTAATTCATATTTACGGACGTTGCGGACGTCACGTCCTCCTAAATTTCCTCCCAAATGTTTTTTTGCCCGGGTGTTTATAAACGTCAGATTTTAGCTCCCTTGTTTTTTATTTTAAAGTTTTAAAAAATTGATAGTAATTCTATTGTGCCGTAAAAAACAATAGAATCTCGTCTTTCTTACTCGGCGAATTTCTGTGATTATGACCATTGACGAAACATGCCGTGTCGAACCGTGATTGTGACGTTGTCGTAAATGAGCATTTTCATTGGCTGAACAGTGATGTCGTGCGCTGTCATTGGTTCGTTGTCAATGCGTAACGTGTCCGTATTCAGTTGAGACTACAAATTTGAATCCTGCAGCCTCAATTGAATACCAGTTTGTGTATGACCAGTGAACCGATGTATAGAAAATAGTGAATGTCATACGTAATCTACACTAATCCTACTCTAAAGAAAACAACCTTTTGTTCGGTATCCATTTTCTTTTTAAACGCTGTACTTTTTAATAGCTCACTTTCTTTCTCTATGTAAAGTCCGAGTTAT
Source organism: Actinia equina (assembly GCA_011057435.1). NCBI lineage: Eukaryota > Metazoa > Cnidaria > Anthozoa > Actiniaria > Actiniidae > Actinia > Actinia equina. Next base: position 143,643 of record WHPX01000145.1, read on the forward strand.
TTCTTGAAAGCTTAAATATTAAAATTTGATGTGTTTAAGACAAAGCATTGCGTTAGCAGACGCCGTTCTAATGAAAATAGGCACACATTATAAGCCAGTTTGCGAAATCATGAATCAATTATCTATCTATTATATCTAGTATTATCATGAATCAATTATCTATATATTATATCCAGTATTATCATGAATCAATTATCTATCTATTATATCTAGTATTATCATAAAAATCAATTGAACAAGAAACAAACGAACAAACGAACAAGCTAAAAATTAAAGATGAATGGTTGAATTGATGGTGTGACAATTGGACGGGAAGATGGATGGAAGGATGGATGCAAGAATTAGAACTTGTTACAGCCTAAACTTACAATAAAAATTAAATAGAATTTGGTTACTTACAGTTGACTGTCAGTAATGCTCCAGATGAGGTATCATTTCCGACATCATTCACAGCCTGACAAGAAAAGTAGCCCTCGTCAGTACGGCTCACATTGGCAATAGTAATCGAAGCACTTGTTTTATTGACTGAGGAGGGTGGAGACACAGATATTCTTTTGTCATTAGCGCCGGCAATGATTGGGTGATCATCTTTCAACCAGGTTACATTAGATACTGGTTTTCCTTCCAAGTAACACGTCAGGGATACATTGCTTCTCTCTACCACTGTTTTATTTGTTGGAGGAACCAATATCCTTGGAGGATCTGAAAGAGGAACAAATTCTTTAATGGTTACTGAATAGAAAATAACGTTAACACCATCGTGAATAAAGAAAAGTTTAAAAGGTTTAGCACGAAGCGTATTGTGTACAACTGCTTAACAGCAAATCGAAGGAATTGTGAATAAACGTGACGATAGGCGTTTGTCAACCACTCACTTATTGATTCAGAAAGCAAACCACCATTAGGGTACCATTCAGTCTAAGAACATTCATTGCAGAAAATATTCACTTACAATTGACAGTCAGTGCTGCAGCATTCGAATTCTTTTCACCATAGCTGTTTATCACGTTACAGCTGTAACTACCCTCATCTGTTCTCTTCAAGCCATTGATCGTCAGATAAACAACCGTCCTGTCGTGTGTAGTGGGTTGAGTGACGTTCATCCTACTCGTCTCTATAGTCAATGGGTTGTCGTTTACAAGCCAGGTTACATTAGGAGCAGGTTTGCCTTCCACTTCACATGTAAATGTGACCGATTCTCCTTCAATCTTGGACTTGGGTTGTGGATTCACGAATATGGTTACGCCATCTGCAAGTATAATGTTGAACATGTCTAGAACTTCTTCCAAAGATCAAAACAGGGATGAGCACTTGTTACTTACAGTTGACTGTCAGCAATGCCGATGATGAGGTATCATTTCCGACATCATTCACAGCCTGACAAGAATAGTAGCCCTTGTCAGTACGGCTCACATTGGCAATAGTAATCGAAGCACTTGTTTTATTGACTGAAGAGGGTGGAGACACAGATATTCTTTTGTCATTAGCGCCGGCAATGATTGGGTGATCATCTTTCAACCAGGTTACATTAGATACTGGTTTGCCTTCCAAGTAACACGTCAGGGATACATTGCTTCTCTCAACTACTGTTTTATTTGTTGGAGGAACCAATATCCTTGGAGGATCTGAAAGAGGAACAAATTCTTTGATGGTTACTGAATAGAAATTAACGTTGACACCATCGTGATTAAAGAAAAGTTTAAAAGGTTTAGCACGAAGCGTATTGTGTACGACTGCTTTACAGCAAATCGAAGGAATTGTGAATAAACGTGACGATAGGCGTTTGTCAACCACTCACTTATTGATTCAGAAAGCAAACCACCATTAGGGTACCATTCAGTCTAAGAACATTCATTGCAGAAAATATTCACTTACAATTGACAGTCAGTGCTGCAGCATTCGAATTCTTTTCACCATAGCTGTTTATCACGTTACAGCTGTAACTACCCTCATCTGTTCTCTTCAAGCCATTGATCGTCAGATAAACAACCGTCCTGTCGTGTGTAGTGGGTTGAGTGACGTTCATCCTACTCGTTTCTATAGTCAAGGGGTTGTCGTTAACAAGCCAGGTTACGTTAGGAGCAGGTTTGCCTTCCACGTCACATGTAAATGTGACCGATTCTCCTTCAATCTTGGACTTGGGTTGTGGATTCACGAATATGGTTACGCCATCTGCAAGTATAATGTTGAACATGTCTAGAACTTCTTCCAAAGATCAAAACAGGGATGAGCACTTGTTACTTACAGTTGACTTTCAGCAATGCTCCAGATGAGATATCATTACCGACATCATTCACAGCCTGACAAGAATAGTAGCCCTTGTCAGTACGGCTCACATTGGTAATAGTAATCGAAGCACTTGTTTTATTGACTGAAGAGGGTGGAGACACAGATATTCTTTTGTCATTAGCGCCGGCAATGATTGGGTGACCATCTTTCAACCAGGTTACATTAGATACTGGTTTTCCTTCCAAGTAACACGTCAGGGATACATTGCTTCTCTCTACCACTGTTTTATTTGTTGGAGGAACCAATATCCTTGGAGGATCTGAAAGAGGAACAAATTCTTTGAAGGTTACTGAATAGAAATTAACGTTGACACCATCGTGATTAAAGAAAAGTTTAAAAGGTTTAGCACGAAGCGTATTGTGTACAACTGCTTAACAGCAAATCGAAGGTATTGTGAATAAACGTGGCGATAGGCGTTTGTCAACCACTCACTTATTGATTCAGAAAGCAAACCACCATTAGGGTACCATTCAGTCTAAGAACATTCATTGCAGAAAATATTCACTTACAATTGACAGTCAGTGCTGCAGCATTCGAATTCTTTTCACCATAGCTGTTTATCACGTTACAGCTGTAACGACCCTCATCTGTTCTCTTCAAGCCATTGATCGTCAGATAAACAACCGTCCTGTCGTGTGTAGTGGGTTGAGTGACGTTCATCCTACTCGTCTCTATAGTCAATGGGTTGTCGTTTATAAGCCAGGTTACGTTAGGAGCAGGTTTGCCTTCCACTTCACATGTAAATGTGACCGATTCTCCTTCAATCCTTTTCTCGGGTTGTGGATTCACGAATATGGTTACGCCATCTGCAAGTATAATGTTGAACATGTCTAGAACTTCTTTCAAAGATCAAAACAGGGATGAACAATTGTTACTTACAGTTGACTGTCAGCAATGCTCCAGATGAGGTATCATTACCGACATCATTCCAAGCTTGACAAGAATAGTAGCCCTCGTCAGTACGACTCACATTGATAAAAGTAATCGAAGCACTTGTTTTATTGACTGAGGAGGGTGGAGACAGAGATATTCTTTTGTCATTAGCGCCGGCAATGATTGGGTGACCATCCTTCAACCACGTGACATTAGATACTGGTTTGGCTTCGAAGTAACACGTCAGGGATACATTGCTTCTCCCAACTACTGTTTTATTTGTTGGAGGAACCAATATCCTTGGAGGATCTGAAAGAGGAACAAATTCTTTGATGGTTACTGAATAGAAATTAACGTTGACACCATCGTGATTAAAGAAAAGTTTAAAAGGTTTAGCACGAAGCGCATCGTGTACGACTGCTTTACAGCAAATCGAAGGTATTGTGAATAAACGTGGCGATAGGCGTTTGTCAACCACTCACTGATTGATTCAGAAAGCAAACCACCATTAGGGTACCATTCAGTCTAAGAACATTCATTGCAGAAAATATTCACTTACAATTGACAGTCAGTGCTGCAGCATTCGAATTCTTTTCACCATAGCTGTTTATCACGTTACAGCTGTAACGACCCTCATCTGTTCTCTTCAAGCCATTGATCGTCAGATAAACAACCGTCCTGTCGTGTGTAGTGGGTTGAGTGACGTTCATCCTACTCGTCTCTATAGTCAATGGGTTATCGTTTATAAGCCAGGTTACGTTAGGAGCAGGTTTGCCTTCCACTTCACATGTAAATGTGACCGATTCTCCTTCAATCTTGGACTTGGGTTGTGGATTCACGAATATGGTTACGCCGTCTGCAAGAATAATGTTGAACATGTCTAGAACTTCTTTCAAAGATCAAAACAGGGATGAACAATTGTTACTTACAGTTGACTGTCAGCAATGCTCCAGATGAGGTATCATTTCCGACATCATTCACAGCCTGACAAGAATAGTAGCCCTTGTCAGTACGGCTCACATTGGTAATAGTAATCGAAGGACTTGTTTTATTGACTGAGGAGGGTGGAGACACAGATATTCTTTTGTCATTAGCGCCGGCAATGATTGGGTGATCATCTTTCAACCAGGTTACTTTAGATACTGGTTTTCCTTCCAAGTAACATGTAAGGGATACATTGCTTCTCTCTACCACTGTTTTATTTGTTGGAGGAACCAATATCCTTGGAGGATCTGAAAGGAAAGGACAGTAGCTTCGAGAACTGCTGATTTTCCCATTGGACAACGGTTTCATAAACCTAAAATATCCCTTCAAATGAATGTTCCTAGTGAGCGACAAAGTGTAACTTACTATCCTGTCTATATCCGTAAATTATATCTTTATAATTTAAAACTAAGAATTTGCTGTTTTTGCGAAGCCACCATTGTGTGAAATGTTTCTAGAACGACTGGACAAAACGACAGTCAAAGAAGAGATGAAATAAGTCTTGTTTTTCTGTGCATAACGGACAGCCTTCACTCTCTGCAATCCCCAATCCCTCTGCAGTCTCTAAACAAGGTAACTTTGGTAGGAAGGATATTGTGAATAATTTTAAACTGAAACATGGCGGGTTTGATATTTTTAGTTTTGAGAAAAGGCAATTTATAAATGAAAGGGACGATTTCAGTAGGAAAGCCAATACTAAATAATCTTTTTTTAGCGGTAGGTATCTCAAATTTAGCCGAGATGAAGGCCTTTCGGAAGAATTTGCATGAGCATTTGGCGATAACTATTTTGGGAGTCTTGTTTTCAGGTATAGAGTTCGTTTTTATCATTTGCTTCTAGGAGCTTGCATGGTACAGCCTTAATAATGCCGAAATAGGTCAGAAAGGTGGTTTTTATATTGAACTTTTTTTATAAACTCGTTATAGGATAAGAAAGAACCATGCCTATCTAACAAGTCCTTTATTTTAACTTTAACTCTAACTTTAGTGAGTTTAGATCAAAGCTGCATTGAAAAATGAGAGTGCTTCCGACGTTTTCAAGGCCAGAAAGGGGAATGGTTTTCCAGCTTGACGCTTCGCCGCAAAGGAATCTTTTGACCCACATTAGTTTAATAGCTTTGTTTAATAACGCAAAGTCTGGCATGTCAAGCCCACCATTTTCTTTTGCTCCTATCATCGTGTTTCTTTTTATTTTATGAGGTTTTCCGTTCCAAATAAAGGAATAAATTACTTGGTTTACTTGAGTATTAAAGTCACTAGGGATTTGCATAACAGAAGTAATATAGATTAGTTTGGATAAGGCCAAGGTTTTCACGATATTGATTCTTCAATACAAGGTCAAGTCTCTGCATTTCCAAATGTTTAGAAGTTTTTTCATTGAATCCAGTATTTCATGTAGGTTAACTTCAAAACATTTTTCCTTTTGGTAAGAAAAATATACACCCAACGCGACGGCCAGCAAATTCCAAAGGGTTTAAATTTCTTATCTTTATTTTTTCCAAGCCAATTATAATAAAGTCCTTTCCGAGATCCAGAGGTGAATATCGTACAATATTCACCTCCAATTAACCAATGAGCGCGCGCGTTCTTAAAAAGTACACAAGTTGGTATATGCTAATTGTTAAATCAATTTTCATTATTAATGTGTTTCATCATTTATTAATTGTAAATCATTATTTTATGACTATTAGATATTATTAATGGAGATATTATGACTTTATTACGATCTGTTCTAACGATAAGTAAGTCCCCTAGATCATCAGTATGATACTGGATAGTTAACAATGCACACAGGTAGTCAAGACTAGTGATCTGTTCTAACGATAGGCAAGTCCCCTAGATCATCAGTATGATACTGGATAGTTAACGATGGACACAGGTTGTCAAGACTATTGATCTGTTCTAACGATTAGTAAGTCCCCTAGATCATCAGTATGATACTGGATAGTTAACAATGCACGCAGGTTGTCAAGACTTGATCTGTTCTAACGATAAGTAAGCCCCCTAGATAATCAGTATGATACTGGATAGTTAACAATGCAGTTGTGTCATTAACCTTACGATAGGTAATGACAATAGGACCTTTTCCTGTAGGTATGGGTATTTTTTCAATTCCATTTTTCATCGGTTTTCCTTCGAACGAACACGTCAGTGTGTGATTGCTACCTTCCTTCAAGGTTGTTGTCTTGGGACTTTGAAGGAAACTTGGTAAATCTGTTTGCTCTTATGTGACAAAAAGACACCAAGCAGTATGAAAAATGATGCATTACACAATACTAGAAAATGCTGAGAAATCCCAAGACAAATCAACACAAAATAAAGGAAACAACAAGGGAGAAATTTTATACAAAACCATTGTATAAAGCGCACGACATCGTGCCATCCTACAACTCGAGTCGTAGCGTGTAAATCAAGCCTACAACTTGCCTACGAGAGACGCGAGCGTGTTGTATACGATAGTTGTAGGCGAAAATCGTATCGTCTAAACCGGCCTAAACCTGTCTTTATTTTAGCTTTCTTAGTTAAGAGTAATGTTCTAAATATTCTTCTGAGTCAATTCAGCATAAAAGTCAACTTTTCGTATGAATAGATAGCGGATAGAAGGATAGAAGAGGGCAATGATGAATACGAATGCATTAAGACTGATGACGAATGTTTCTTGTCGATGTACTTACAGTTGACAATAAGCTGTGTTGATGAAGATACAACACTACCGACTTTGTTGGTTGCATTACAGCTAAAGTTTCCTTTGTCACTTCGAAGCACACTAGTTATCGTCAAAATCCTACCATCACCAGAGACATCGAACCTTGAAAGTACTATCGTGTTTAGTGTAGCGTTGTCTTTCAGCCACTGTATGGACGGTGAAGGCTTTCCACCAACAGCACAGGTGAATGTTACATTATCGTTTTCCTTCACTTCTTTTGTTCCATTTGATTGAATGGTTATAAATTCTGGTGGATCTGTTTAAGTGGCAGGGTACCACAAACAATACGAATTTTCCATAAGACACTGCATTGATGTTAGAAGTTCTGAATAAGTTCTCCTACGACCCATGTTAGTTCCCGATGGAAAACAAGTTATAAATCAGCCCAAGTGCAATGCACATTATATTACACTAACTGAAATGAGTACGTTACTGTGATTTTCGACTAAAAACGAAGCATCTTTTTCACTTTCTTCTTCTTCGTTTGATTGCTTGACAAGGTTGGTAACGGTTAACAAAGAAAAAGTTCCCATAAACATGCTAATAATTAAGCTATTATTGGTTGATCACATGATGTATTTTTTAGTTGAATTTATGAAGGAAGTGAGAAATACCCATATACGTAAAGACAAAGATCGATAGAACAGTTTACATTGTAGTAATGAGATTGTTGTATTGAATATGTCAAGGGTTGGCAAGTAAGAAGATGAAAAAAAAGCCTTTATTTTAGCTTTCTTAGTTATTAGTAATTTTCTAAATAATACCCTGAGTCAATTCAGCATACTGGTCGACTCTTCGTACGAATGATTAGTGGATAGAAGAGGTCAGTGAGGATTACGAATGCATTAAAACTGGTGACGAATGTTTCTTGTCGATGTACTTACAGTTGACAATAAGCTGTGTTGATGAAGATACAACACTACCAACTTTGTTGGTTGCATTACAGCTAAAGTTTCCTTTGTCACTTCCAAGCACACTAGTTATCGTCAAAATCCTACCATCACCAGAGACATCGAACCTTGAAGGTGCTATCGTGTTTGGTGCAGCGCTGTTTTTCAGCCACTGTATGGACGGTGAAGGCTTTCCACCAACAGCACAGGTAAATGTTACATTATCGTTTTCCTTCACTTCTTTTGTTCCATTTGGTTGAATGGTTATAAATTCTGGTGGATCTGTTTAAGTGGGAAGGTACCACAAAAAATACGAATTTTCCATAAGACACTGTATGAATAATATATAAGACTTACGGATTGATGATGTAATAGAACATTGACAAAATGAATACAAAACCATTGTATAAAGCGCACGACATCGTGCCATCCTACAACTCGAGTCGTAGCGTGTAAATCAAGCCTACAACTTGCCTACGACAGACTCGAGCGTGTTGTATACGATAGTTGTAGGAGAAAATCGTATCGTCTAAACCGGTCTTTAGTTATTAGTAATTTTCTGAATAATACCCTGAGTCAATTCAGCATACAGGTCGACTCTTCGTACGAATGATTAGTGGATAGAAGAGGTCAGTGAGGATTACGAATGCATTATGAACTATGGTGACGAATGTTTCTTGTCGATGTACTTACAGTTGACAATAAGCTGTGTTGATGAAGATACAACACTACCGACTTCGTTGGTTGCATTACAGCTAAAGTTTCCTTTGTCACTTCGAAGCACACTAGTTATCGTCAAAATCCTACCATCACCAGAGACATCGAACCTTGAAAGTACTATCGTGTTTAGTGTAGCGTTGTCTTTCAGCCACTGTATGGACGGTGAAGGCTTTCCACCAACAGCACAGGTGAATGTTACATTATCGTTTTCCTTCACTTCTTTTGTTCCATTTGATTGAATGGTTATAAATTCTGGTGGATCTGTTTAAGTGGCAGGGTACCACAAACAATACGAATTTTCCATAAGACACTGCATTGATGTTAGAAGTTCTGAATAAGTTCTCCTACGACCCATGTTAGTTCCCGATGGAAAAAAAGTTATAAATCAGCCCAAGTGCAATGCACATTATATTACACTAACTGAAATGAGTACGTTACTGTGATTTTCGACTAAAAACGAAGCATCTTTTTCACTTTCTTCTTCTTCGTTTGATTGCTTGACAAGGTTGGTAACGGTTAACAAAGAAAAAGTTCCCATAAATATGCTAATAATAAGCTATTATTGGTTGATCACATGATGTATTTTTTAGTTGAATTGATGAAGGAAGTGAGAAATACCCATATACGTAAAGACAAAGATCGATAGAACGGTTTACATTGTACTACTGAGATTGTTGTATTGAATATGTCAAGGGTTGGCAAGTAAGTAGATGAAAAAAAAGCCTTTATGTTAGCTTTCTTAGTTAATAGTAATGTTCTAAATAATCTTCTGAGTCAATTCAGCATACAAGTCGACTTTTCGTATAAATAGATAGTGGATAGAAGAGGTCAGTGAGGAATACGAATGCATTAAAACTGGTGACGAATGTTTTTTGTCGATGTACTTACAGTTGACAATAAGCTGTGTTGATGAAGATACAACAGTACCGACTTCGTTGGTTGCATTACAGCTAAAGTTTCCTTTGTCACTTCGAAGCACACTAGTTATCGTCAAAATCCTACCATCACCAGAGACATCGAACCTTGAAAGTGCTATCGTGTTTAGTGTAGCGTTGTCTTTCAGCCACTGTATGGACGGTGAAGGCTTTCCACCAACAGCACAGGTGAATGTTACATTATCGTTTTCCTTCACTTCTTTTGTTCCATTTGATTGAATGGTTATAAATTCTGGTGGATCTGTTTAAGTGGCAGGGTACCACAAACAATACGAATTTTCCATAAGACACTGCATTGATGTTAGAAGTTCTGAATAAGTTCTCCTACGACCCATGTTAGTTCCCGATGGAAAAAAAGTTATAAATCAGCCCAAGTGCAATGCACATTATATTACACTAACTGAAATGAGTACGTTACTGTGATTTTCGACTAAAAACGAAGCATCTTTTTCACTTTCTTCTTCTTCGTTTGATTGCTTGACAAGGTTGGTAACGGTTAACAAAGAAAAAGTTCCCATAAACATGCTAATAATTAAGCTATTATTGGTTGATCACATAATGTATTATTTAGTTGAATTGATGAAGGAAGTGAGAAATACCTATATACGTAAAGACAAAGATCGATAGAACGGTTTACATTGTAGTACTGAGATTGTTGTATTGAATATGTCAAGGGTTGGCAAGTAAGAAGATGAAAAAAAGCCTTTATGTTAGCTTTTTTAGTTAATAGTAATGTTCTAAATAATCTTCTGAGTCAATTCAGCATACAAGTCGACTTTTCGTATAAATAGATAGTGGATAGAAGAGGTCAGTGAGGAATACGAATGCATTAAAACTGGTGACGAATGTTTTTTGTCGATGTACTTACAGTTGACAATAAGCTGTGTTGATGAAGATACAACACTACCGACTTTGTTGGTTGCATTACAGCTAAAGTTTCCTTTGTCACTTCCAAGCACACTAGTTATCGTCAAAATCCTACCATCACCAGAGACATCGAACCTTGAAGGTGCTATCGTGTTTATTGCAGCGTTGTTTTTCAGCCACTGGATGGACGGTGAAGGCTTTCCACCAACAGCACAGGTAAATGTTACATTATCGTTTTCCTTCACTTCTTTTGTTCCATTTGGTTGAATGGTTATAAATTCTGGTGGATCTGTTTAAGTGGGAAGGTACCACAAAAAATACGAATTTTCCATAAGACACTGTATGAATAATATATAAGACTTACGGATTGATGATGTAATAGAACATTGACAAAATGAATACAAAACCATTGTATAAAGCGCACGACATCGTGCCATCCTACAACTCGAGTCGTAGCGTGTAAATCAAGCCTACAACTTGCCTACGACAGACTCGAGCGTGTTGTATACGATAGTTGTAGGAGAAAATCGTATCGTCTAAACCGGTCTTTAGTTATTAGTAATTTTCTAAATAATACCCTGAGTCAATTCAGCATACAGGTCGACTCTTCGTACGAATGATTAGTGGATAGAAGAGGTCAGTGAGGATTACGAATGCATTATGAACTATGGTGACGAATGTTTCTTGTCGATGTACTTACAGTTGACAATAAGCTGTGTTGATGAAGATACAACACTACCGACTTCGTTGGTTGCATTACAGCTAAAGTTTGCCTTCGTCACTTCGAAGCACACTAGTTATCGTCAAAATCCTACCATCACCAGAGACATCGAACCTTGAAAGTGCTATCGTGTTTAGTGTAGCGTTGTCTTTCAGCCACTGTATGGACGGTGAAGGCTTTCCACCAACAGCACAGGTGAATGTTACATTATCGTTTTCCTTCACTTCTTTTGTTCCATTTGATTGAATGGTTATAAATTCTGGTGGATCTGTTTAAGTGGCAGGGTACCACAAACAATACGAATTTTCCATAAGACACTGCATTGATGTTAGAAGTTCTGAATAAGTTCTCCTACGACCCATGTTAGTTCCCGATGGAAAAATAGTTATAAATCAGCCCAAGTGCAATGCATATTATATTACACTAACTGAAATGAGTACGTTACTGTGATTTTCGACTAAAAACGAAGCATCTTTTTCACTTTCTTCTTCTTCGTTTGATTGCTTGACAAGGTTGGTAACGGTTAACAAAGAAAAAGTTCCCATAAACATGCTAATAATAAGCTATTATTGGTTGATCACATAATGTATTTTTTAGTTGAATTGATGAAGGAAGTGAGAAATACCCATATACGTAAAGACAAAGATCGATAGAACGGTTTACATTGTAGTACTGAGATTGTTGTATTGAATATGTCAAGGGTTGGCAAGTAAGAAGATGAAAAAAAAGCCTTTATGTTAGCTTTCTTAGTTAATAGTAATGTTCTAAATAATCTTCTGAGTCAATTCAGCATACAAGTCGACTTTTCGTATGAATAGATAGTGGATAGAAGAGGTCAGTGAGGAATACGAATGCATTAAAACTGGTGACGAATGTTTCTTGTCGATGTACTTACAGTTGACAATAAGCTGTGTTGATGAAGATACAACAGTACCGACTTCGTTGGTTGCATTACAGCTAAAGTTTCCTTTTTCACTTCGAAGCACACTAGTTATCGTCAAAATCCTACCATCACCAGAGACATCGAACCTTGAAAGTGCTATCGTGTTTAGTGTAGCGTTGTCTTTCAGCCACTGTATGGACGGTGAAGGCTTTCCACCAACAGAACAGGTAAATGTTACTGTGTCTTTTTCCTTCACTTCTTTTGTTCCATTTGGTTGAATGGTTATAAATTCTGGTGGATCTGGTTTTTTTAATCCAAAATGAACAGCAAAAAAAAAAAAATGTATTTCTAGTTGTGATTAGGATGGATATCTTATGTCATGAATAGGTAATACTCCAGCGATTATTTAAAGTGTATATCGAGGGAAGAAAATATTTTCAAAATCACTTATATTTGAACAGTGTATGATGAAAAGGTAAATTATACACCGTTAACGGAGTATAATTTACCTTTTTATCATTACTGTTTCATTAGAAACACCGACGCAGCTCACACTAGTTTTTAGCTAGTTATATCTTCTTTGAACAGTGTAGTAGTACGGTTGTAATATTTTTGTATGTGAACTTCTATTTTCAGAGATTAAACGTTTGAAATATCAATATGCAAATGAAATGTCGTAAATTCAAGAATAGGTTACATTTTGAAGTGTAATTTACGAAAAGTGTTTTAAAGTGAAATAATCTAAAAGTGTACAAAGCGATATATTTCAGTCATAAGGATAGTTTGCAAAAGCAAAACAAAAATACATTTTTGTATAATAAATTAGTGTTCGTGTGTCTTTACTTTGCGCGGTTGAGGCGGTTATCTTTAATAACTAATCATTTTTAAAAGATTTTAAACTGTTTTAAGAGCACTATATGTTTTCCCTCAAGTGAAAGAATTCAACATCTGAATAATCATGTAATCAATGTCATGATATCTTATACTTATATTATTCACTGTAAAAAAATTGATTTTTTAGGTCACATATTGAATAAGAGACAAGTTTGTTGATCAATAATATGCCATGAGATTTGGTTGGAAAGTATTTTACACCTTAGCTATTGTACTTACATTTGACTATTAATATTCCTGGAGTTGATTGTATTGTCTTATTGTTGTTGTGAACGAGACACACGTAATAACCTTCATCTGTTCTGTTCACACTTGTAATGTTGATTATACTAACAACAGAATTGCTATTCTTTGTCACGTGTGATTGGGATGTTACATTGGTTCCGTTCTTCTGCCACCAAATAGTGGGTACTGGGATTCCTGTGGCATTACAGTTGATGAAGACATTCTTCCCCTCGACTGCAGCCTGGTTGGCTGGATGAGTAAGAATGGCTGCATATACTAAAACAGTGAGATGGATGGAAGTTTGAAGTGTATTATATCGAACTTGAGTAGAACTGTTACTAAGAAACATGGAAAGCGAGGGAAATAACTACCATCAATTCCATTATACGTAGCAGGTAACAGAAATTAATTTCCTTTAATTAAGACGTCAGTTGTGTCTTTTCTTTCTCTTTGATGCCGAAAGGATTTCGTTGGAAAGATAAGACCACAAAAGCAACACCTTCAGTTTTTTAAATGCAACGATTGCTGCATGTTCTGGCCACAGATTAAACTTACCACCTCCCAAAATGTACATCGAACATCAAGTAGTATCAATAGTAGCAGGAGATGCCGAGCTAACAGTGGCGGATCCAGGAGTTTTTAAAGGGGATGACTATTACAAAGGCTTTACCAGGAATGCGGGGAAAACGAGGTTGATTACAATGAATAACACCAAACAAAACGAGCAGAAAGGAAAGTGACAAATCACGCCCTTTACCACCCCTGGATCCGTCTCTGGCACATTAAAAATACTCACGTTTAAGGGTTAAGGATGCAGTATTGGATGACACCCTTTTATCGCCGCTCTTTGCAACACATTTGTAGTTTCCTTCATCTATGGTTTTGTTGAACTTGATTATAGTCAGACTACTCTGTCCGTTGGTTGTTTGTATTATTAATCTATCACTAGATGTAACATTTGTTTCTTCTTTCTTCCAGGACAAAGAGGGTACTGGGTTCCCTGTGGCCTTGCAACTGAGTGTTGCATTGGTGTTTTCGAATACGTATTGGCTGATGGGGTGAGTTAGAATCGAAGGGTTCGCTGAAATATAAAAAATAACAAATAACACATGAAAGAACGAGAAATGAAAGAAAGAAAAGACAGTTTATAGATTTGCTAAAATATGAGAAACTTCATCATTACTGACTTACATTTTACAGTTAATATCGCATCATTCGATGGTGAAATAGTTCCGTTGTCATTAGCAACACAAGAGTAATTGCCTGCATCTGAAGCAACGAGTCCAGTGATAACCAGTGTACTCGATTGATTGTTTGACGTGACATTTTGTCTAGAGCCAGAAGTAATGTTTGTTGAGTCTTTCTTCCATCTGAATGTAAGCGTTGGGCTTGCTGTGGCAGAGCAATTAAATGTGACGTCGAATCCTTCGAATTGTGATTGGCTGATTGGATGGGTTGTTATGACTGCATCACCTGTGTAAGAAATCGCATAAACAGTTTTGAATATATAAACATTACCTTGGTGAATTTGATTAAACAAACAACCGACCATGCATGCATAATCCATCTGTTCTAAAAGATGATAAATGCCAAATGAAACCAAGGTTGAATTTCACACAAACAACAATACGGACTTGGACTGATTAAGGCCCACCGGAACTGAATCAGATTTAGCTAAGTAGAAGCTAAATGCATTCAGCTAATCAATAGCTTCTGAAGATTGGTTCAACGTTAATGTCAGTGAAACAGCAAGAAGGAACGGAAATGGAACATAACATAACTGACTTGTTTTACAACGCTAAAATTAAACACAGGTCTCTACGTAAAACGTTGCCTTGCCTTTTGAAATAACTGATCATAATATAGGCGCATTACCTGGGCCAATCGTAGTACTCGTTCAAAAGAAAGTTAGAGCTGTAATGCGCATGCGCATGATAGCATTAGTATTTAATCGCATTTCAGGCAGATCTAACCTGAAGTAAGAATCTATCCATCAAAATTCAAAAGCAATATTATTAAATACCTCTGTTAATAAAAATAACTACTAAAATAAATATCCATCATGTATGCGGCACATGCAGTCACAGTCAGGAGGACTATAGTTAACTTGTGACCTAATAAACAAGCGAATTGGCCGCAACTTTCGAAAGAAAGATAACGAAAGCTATTATTCCAACCCTTTAGAAATTGCAATAGAAGTAAAGCATGTAATGACAAGTTTTGTTGATTTTGTTGCTAATATGCCAGACCCGACCACCGACATACAGTTAGTTTAAATAGTAATCCCTGAGTACTGAAAATAAGAAGGAAACATTAAAGCATTATTTGCAACTGTGCTGAACGTTTCGGAATCGCTGCAGCCAAAACGTTATGTTATAAATGTTAAAAAAAATTAACTTTCTGTGCATTAAAAGTAAAGTTTCTCAAACTCCGCAGTGGACATAAAGCATATCACCGACAGATCACAGTTCATAGTATTAAACCATACTGAATCAAGATCCGTCTAGTGGCTGTTCTTGAACACAAAAATCATTTAGGATGATGTATTGCATCAACCACGAGATTTAAGTATTTTTTAACATTACTGAAAAGTCAACAAGAATGGTTAAAACATTCTGTCAAAATGATTAAGATGATCATATATATATTATTTTCAAATTAGGATACCCATGTGATAAGAATCTATTTCGTTGAAACACAGCATAAATGCTAACCAATAACTGATTAATTTAGTCATTTCTAATGATTATGATTTAGTTTAGTGAACATAAAGTCCATTAGCATCGGTGACATGATCCGAAATACTTTTTGTCTAGAGATGACATTTGGTTCATAAATACAACATCGTTAATGTGAATGTTTCTTTAATCCCTTTAGCGAAACTGAAGTTGATTTCACTTGTGTAATAGGAATGCGAAAGAAAAGAAGGCTTTCAGCAGTGTTTATTGTAAAATATTCATAACGGTGCGGTGGTGAGAAACCAAGGTATTCTAGTGAAATATTGACATGCTATGTGAACAATCCGAGAAATTTAGAATGGTTTAGATATGACTGAGCTTGTACATGTATGAAGCAAGACTTGCTCTAGTAGCACAATATAGTGCACTAAGTTAGATAAAGGGAATTGCCAGGACTGCTTTAGCAGTGAATTGCATTATACCCTCTGATAGGTATTCAAATAAGACCCCGGAAGTTTAATGCATAGTTAAGTTCAAACACAAAAGAAGAACCACAAACTGAATTCCACTTATAGGGAACCACAAATTCAAAAGATTAAGGTATCCACAGTAGAAGAACTAAGAGTTGAACAAGCTCTGTTTAGTGTGGCCAAAGAATATGGTTAACCTAAACTAGGCCGAATATGGTATCATCATTAAAATGGTAATGATGTGGCATTAATGCCGTGAATATATTCTGTACCTTGTTTGCTTACAAGCAACAACACACCAAGGACGATCCCTAAGCCTTTGATCATCGTGTTTCTCTATTAAAAGACTTGGATTTGATCCTCTTTAACCGATTTTATCCATGATATTTCTCTATGAACAATGGCTGTGCAGCAAACACTAGTTGATGTCACACAGAGATATTTGAGATGCTTAGGATATATTGAATGTCATCACTAGTACATGGCTGAACAAGTTTCAATTACTGTCCGTTAATGATTGGCCGGCTAAACAGGATATCATGCCCTATCGCGTCCTAACAACTGATCTAAACAGTCACGGAGAGAAGCACTCTGATTGGTTTTCTTAGACAACTGCTATTTTTGGCTTTTGCTTTCCAAAGAAAACGTCCGCATTCCAGTCGACGAAGTCAGGGCAAAAAATAATTAGTAGTGTTTTGTAGAGCATAATGCCGTAAGGTCCTACTGTTTACACAAAAATTCTTCCTTCCCTTCCTGCTACATGCTATCCCTTCTTTAACTCTCTCTTAATGATTGAACACATTTACTGATATGATGGTAATAGATATAACTAATAGATAACAATATAATCATAATTAATAAATAATCATAATTATAATAAGAACCATAATTATAATGAATAATAATCATAATTATTTATATCAAAATTATTAATTTCCTATTTATTCAAGTTTAAACATTGATTACTTATTTAATTATTTTTCTATCATTAATTAGCACCCATATTTTTATTATGCTTTGCTTATTTATATTGTTTATTTCAATGTGTACATTTCTTTATTTCAATGCAAATATGAAAGTCTTAATTATAGGCTGGTTCAGGATGATACAAGATATTGCCTGAATAAATACATTATGGCAAAAAAATACCTTATCTAATCACATGGATGAAAATACTACTGTACCACACTAAAATATTGATTAATTAATTCATTGAATTACATGCAGGGAATACTTAAACCCTGTGCTATTATACTATGATTTACTAACCTGCTTGCATACTAAGTACTTTTTTTAAGGACAGATTCAAGTGTCTCAAGAAGTTTTTATGATTTTGGTGCTACAGGATAGGTCTACTTACATAATTTGTACAGGTGTAGATTTTTCTAATTGAAAAATTTTACAAGTTCAAATTGATCATTAAAAACTTTAATAAATACATATTGAAGTGTCCATTTTAAAATATGCATAAGATAGTGGATTTTCAAGTGCAAGGGTTACAATCCCAATCACTGGGCAATATGAGAAAATGTTTAAGATGTGGCTGATCTTTCAGTGAACTTCACTCGAATAGGTCTGTCTGGGATAGTGACACCACGCATAAATGGTTCAACCTCTTCACCCTCGGGGTACTTTATTTCATATTTCTGTAACAACCTTGTTGTGAGCAGGTATAGCTCAAGCTCAGCAATACGTCTCCCAGCACACATTCTTGTCCCAAAACCAAATGGAATGGAAGAGAATGCATGAAGTGTCTCCGATATCTGGTTATTCTCATCACGTAACCATCTTTCTGGAATGAACTTGTTGGCTTGCTTGAAATTCTTTTCATCTCGACTCATGTAAAAGCTCAAGAAAGCAACCTGTGAGCCCTTTGGTAGGAAATATCCAAGGATTTCCATATCAGTTGGTATTTGTCGATTCAGGGATGAAAGTACTGGATACAATCTCAATGTTTCTTTTACACAAGCTTTTAGATATGGCATCTGTCTGAGGTTAGTTGAAGTTGGAAGCTCATTTTTCTTCAACACTGAAGTTATTTCTTGGTAAAGTTTGTCTTGCTTGTCTGGATTCTTGGCCATCATGTAGAGTATCCACTGCATTGTATTAGAAGTTGTGTCTACACCAGCAAACAGCAAATCAATGATACTTGCCATGAGATCATCTTTTGTCATGTTATCATTAGACAGAATAAATTCCACGAATCCTACTCCCTCCACGTCTTGGCTTTCTTTGTCTGCAGAAGAACTTTTCAACCTTCCTTCTCTCTCCAGCTGTTGTACTTTCTTGTTGATGAAAAGTTCTGCATACTTGTTCATCGTATCAAAATGATAAACAAAGTCCTTGAAGGTTTTGGTTTCGTAAATCTTGTAAAACCAGACTGGAAGGAAACCAACTTGAATTGCAGTGGCTAAAAACCCACCAACAGAAGTGATAAAGGCCTGTGCATCAGGATTCACGTCGTCTCCTTGGCAGCCAAACCTTCGGTCAAATAAAACATGGGCAACTGACTCGAACGACCACTTAAACAGCTCGTTATCAATATCTTTTACCTCGTATTCCATTTCTCCTCCAGGTGTTAATATTCGTAGCTTATCTAATCGTTCAATAAAGTCAGTGATGATTTCATTGAAGGTAGGTGCATATTCAGCAACTTCTCGAGGTTTCAGGATACGTTTACTTACGGTACTTCGTAGCTTGTGCCAGTCTGATCCATTAGCAAAGAAAACACCAGGAATCGTATCTCTTATTTCACGATAATAATTGAGAGCTGGAAGGTCAAAACGCTTGGGATACTTTGGCTCATTTCGTAGCACTTTTGCAAGTTCATCGGGATCAGCTAACTGAATGAGTTTTACACCTGGTATATCGATTTTATATATAGGTCCGTACTTCTTGACGTCCTCGGCCTGTGAGTCGAGGAAAATCTTACCAAGTGGCTTCTTCGACAACATCCCATCGACGATCAAACGCCATCCTGCTCCAAATACAGGAACACTTGGCGGTCCAGGTAAATCATCTACACTTTTTAGGTGCTTTTGATTATCTGATCCTGCAGTAGTCAAAGTTCGAAGTGTATTTGCCTGTCTGAAAAGGTGGTTTTGCAGACGAAAACATGGACGAAGATATGATAACGACATCTTGAAGCCGTGATACCTTGCCCTAGTTGCGTGCCTGCCCAGCCGTAGGGAAACACAGGTAGCCCAGTCCATGCATTTTTCATTTAATTTTTTAGGCGTCTTATAGAACAAAAGAAAAAAGAAAGAAAGAAGAATGAAGAAAGAAAGAAAGAAAAGAATAAGAGAGAGAGAGAGAGCATCTTTTTAGAAACTGCTTGAACTTTAGTCAATGTACCCACTAATATAAGTCCGTTCAACTGATTGTACCGCACCTCTCCAGACCACAACAAATGTCCCGGGGGGTGGGGGGGAAGGGGAGGGGGGGAGGGGGGTGGTACTCCCCTTTATTTCCTATACGGGTATGTGCCGCCCTATGTATGGGTCTGGGGTAGGGTATCATTTTTTGACATTTCATCTGGGATAGGGTATCATTTTAGTCTGGGATAGGGTTAACGATTTGGTCGTTTTTGTCTGGCGAATACGCTTCTGCCGACCAAAAACAATAAAAATGTTAATAAATATTGATTGCAATCGATTGTAAAACCGTATTTTCCGTGTTTTAGTCTGGGATACGGGTGTACAATTCTTAGTTTTAGTCTGGGGTAGGGTATGTAAAATCAAAATTTTAGGTCTGGGATAGGGTCAGGGTTTTGAGATCCTGGCGGCACACCCCTACCCAAGTTGGGGTGGTAGTACCACCCCCCCCCCCCGGGACAAATGTCCACCATTTTACTCTACTATCTTTTGGATGCTGATATTCAATAAACATACTGTCGAGTGATATTAACTAATTTGTCGTATCTACTTTACATATATAATAATATGAGTAGTGGTTTAGTTAAAACATTTCAGTGCGAGAAAAATCAGAGACAAAACTTCCTCGAAACGTCCAATATTTTTGTCTCTAATTTTTGTTTTAAATGCTTATCTCATATAAGCTATATTGAGTATATTACTTACTATTATCGTTAGGTTAATTGTTAGTTTTTACATCTCCCTGGTTTTCATGGTAGAAGTAGTATGAGCCCAATGGAGCCCAATGTATAAGTATAAAACATAATACTTTTTCAATCGAATAATAATAATAATGATAATAATAATAATAATAATAATAATAATAATAATAATGTTATTGAAGGTGCAAATATAATTCTCTAAACAGCTTTCGGTTATGCACGGTCAAGTAATCATCTCAAAATACGAAACAATAAAAAAATAACTTCTTCTAAATTAGTAAATATCATAAAACACAAATTAAACGATATTTTAGCTTTCTACCATTTCTTCTACCAGATCTGAAATTTTTTTTGATTAAGATAATTCCCTTGAAAGACATTTTGCCAATAACTTTGTCCCGAAACTTTGCATGGACATTAATTATGTTATGGACATTTAAAAACTGCAATAAAAAGATGGGGTCACCATTCTCGTTTTTTTCACTAGACGCTCTCCAAATATGTCAATTTATGGGTTTTATAGTGAAATGCGGTAGCAACCGGAAGCTGTAATCAAGAACCTTTATTCACCGTTAAAAGTACTTTCATATAACAAAACGTACTTATACCTCGAAGTTTACTAGATAATCTATACTATTAAATCCATCAAAGGCATTGGATGAGTATGATTCTTAAACTATTAGTGAAAAATACAGGTATGTGCGCCTCTACGAATGTCCACTATTCCCATCAAAATATTTGAAAATCTATCCAATAATCTTTGCTTCATATTTTGATATATAATGACGAGCATTCCATTTATCAAAAATCTGAAATAAAAAATGGGGGTCACCATTCTCGTTTTTGATTTATCTTTAAAAAACATCTCAAAATCGTCGAAAACTGACACTTTTCCGAGTGGAGACTGGGGCGAGTCACATAAAAATCGCAATTTCTCTATTCAAAAAAAAAAAAAAAGGGAAAATTAGTTTTGAACCTGCTTCTAATTTAGTTTCCGAAAGAAAAATGCCTAAACTTTGTTAGTTCCATGCTTTTAGTTGCATGCGCAGAAAAATGTGCAGTGCAAAACAAGGGAATTACCTTAAGGGTGAATGCACGGGTAGCCTGTGGTATTTAGTTCCCAGACCTTCGTATTAGAAGAGCATGATGGCGGACGTTTAGATACTATTATTTTTGATTTTTTCGAGCTTCTATTTTAATATTTCTTAGAGGAAATGCACTAAAGTTTTCCATGCAGACCTTTTTTGTATTTGCTAGCAACTAGACAATGAATTTCCCGGTATCTGTTACCCGTTTTGTTCAAGTTCAACAGCAAAGTATCCACAAAACAACAAGGACTTCTAATATCTTAAACTTATTTTTATCCAACGATTATACACGGATTTTGAAAAATGAATTTACTCACGGTAAAAGAGCTTTTAAGAAGCTAAATTTATTTCAAGCGTTTCCTACACTTCCACTTTCAACAAAAGTTCATAATTTGTTACAAAGACCTCGTTCCCTGTGTTGCAGTCAGTCTAGATGTTCTAGCCAAAGAGCAAAGAAACTAAACAGAAAGAAAGAAAAGACATTTTATGATATATTAGAGGTACATCCGTCAGCAACTCAATCAGAAATCAAGTCTGCTTACTATGAACTGTCAATGAAATACCACCCAGATGTCAGAAGGAGTGCTGAAGTAAGAGATAACTTTACAGGTACAGTAAGCCTATCTACCTCTACATGTACCTTCCTAGACTGAAGTTCATCATTTGTTCCCCAGGGACTTTAACTGCAGGGGAGAGGAACAAACATTTATTATTCTCCTCAAAACAAACAATAATGAATGATATATTCTTCCTCACTCCCCCCGGGGGAGAGTGGGGGGTGCTCCCCTATATTCGTTATACAAGTACGTGCCACCAAACAGGATATGGTTTAAAATCACATTCGCCCTGGGCCAGGGTATATGAAATCATGCTCTCTCCTCTCTGGGACAGGGTATCTATTTTCGCGATACTGGAACAGGGTAAGGTTTTCAGCGATCTTGCTCTGGAACAGGGTATAAATTTCAGCAATTTTACTCTGGAACAGGGTCAGGGTTCAGTGAGCTCCATGTCACATTCCTACCCTAAACGGGCAAGAGTATCCCCCAGGCTCACCCCCCCATTTCAAAATCTGCTCCACCTCCCCTACCATCATTTATTTCTAATAATATCTTATGCCAGTAAGATCTAAGCAAAAAGATTTTGAATGCAGTGTTGTTATAACTGTATTGATTCAATTATCACCATAGATGTCACCAAGGCATATTCAGTCTTGAGTAAACTAGAAACAAGAAGAGAATATGACAAAGAAATTGGTACATATTACATAATGAGAAGTTATCAAAAGAGAAAGAGTGGAGAGAAAGTGTTAAGACTGATGGATGATGTGGTTGAAATTGATGTAAAAAACATTGAACAGGTATGCTTCTTGAATCTATCTACCATTAAAGTCAAGTTTGTGTTCGCCCATGCATGTATGCATCACCAGGTGCATAGTTAATTAACCTAGTTCCTACACATGTGCAAGGCTGAAAACAGGAGAACCGGGAGGAAAAACCCTTGAAGCACAGGAGAGAACCAACAAACAACTATACTCACATACGACACCTAGACTGGCCGAGCTCAAACCAGGTTGCATTCATGAGAGGCAGGGCAT
Source organism: Actinia equina (assembly GCA_011057435.1). Lineage (NCBI taxonomy): Eukaryota > Metazoa > Cnidaria > Anthozoa > Actiniaria > Actiniidae > Actinia > Actinia equina. Next base: position 166,535 of record WHPX01000145.1, read on the forward strand.
TAGCAGTAATATAATCTTTATACTTGCATTCCCTTTTATTTATTTTAGTCTACAACTTTTCTATGTAATGTGGTATCACTGAGCTCAATACTGGGAGCACCTGTAAGATTAAGCAACATTGAATGCAATAAGAGTCCTCATGGCATACAGTCTCGTGACCTTCGCATGCTGCAGCTGCTAAGACAGGTCTGTAATGGTACTCTTGTTGCAAACAAAGGGTCTACGACTGTAACATTTATCCCAAGTGATCTTCAAAGTGGCATGTTTTCATCAGAGACAGGACGTTTTGGGTAAATAATGCCTATTGATTTAAATTTTTTAAATGTTGTGTCCCATTTTAGATGACAGAGATAGGCTTCCATCAATATCATCAAAATAATTACCTAGACTACTTAAAATCTTGATTGAGGGAAACCCAAACACCAGAAAACAAGCTTTGTATAGTTTGGTTGCCATTACAGTAAATGGTTGAATACTTAATACTGTTGCCAATACTTTGACTCTATTGTCTGTGATATTTTTACAGGAGTATTAGTTTGTTATTGGAATCAGCCCTACCATGTCTGGCATTTGGACCATACCCACAATACTCAAAAACCAATATCTTAAGTATTAAAGGAACTACGCACTCTAACTATGGACTACATGTTGATTATATGGACAAGGTATGGATTACTGTCTCATCTATAGATAGTTTGTAGTTTGATCCTAAGTGCTTGAGGGATCACAGAGAGGCACGGGGGTAATGGTCCTAGTTTTTGCTAATATATCTCCTACATTTTCAATTCTCAGCTTTCCACTTGAAGTCTAGTATATCCCAGCCTACTATATTTTCCAATTGTGTCAACGTGTGCCAGCCACACAATTACCCTTGTTTCAACTTTTCTCTTATATTTATTTATGATTTTTTTGTGGTTATAATGTGTTGCAGGTTTATAGACCTTTGATAAAGAAGTTTGGATGTGACTTTACAGTGGAAATAAGAAAAAAGTAGTTTGTATTATTATTACAAATTATTCACTGTTTAATATTAATCTTAGTTAATGGACCTTATGTCTAGATGCATTTGTGAAGCTTCCTGATCTGTACTTAGTTCATTCTCTTCAGTATGGTTACTTTCTCTATTTGTTGACAACATCAAATTACCATAGAATTCTGATTATAAGACCTCCCATCCATACATCAGAAATCCCCCCCCCCCAGTCATAAGCACCCCGGGTCATAAGCACCCCTGGTCATAAGCACCCCTGGTCATAAGCACCCCTAATCATAAGCCCCCCAATGACCAACCTTGCATCCCCATAACACATTAACTAATGCTCAGATTTAACCCCCCCCCCCCCCCCCACCCCACTGTTATAAGCCTACCCCCTTCCCCCAATTACAAAAACTCTTACAACATTGTATAGACCCAGGGCTTAAAACTGGGATTCTATGGTATTTCAATTAAAAGGATTTTATTTTAGAATGAAACTGGTGTTATCTGAAAGTTATGTTCTATAGGACCTGGGAAATTACTGAGCAAAGAATCCAGTCTTAACTATTATTATTTGGTGTGTTTCTTACTTTATCCCAGGTCATACGTACCTCATTGGGATGGTAAAGTGGTCTTGCGCAGTCTTCCCTCTCCCCAGCTGAGATCAGTTTCTTTAACTAATTGTGGAACCCTAACCAAGATTTCAGGATGGTCTTTTGTTGCAGGGTCAAAACCAATCAGGGTAAGTTGAAACAGTACAAGTTAAATATCCTCTGATGTCATGCTCTTCAGTCTAATATATATTTCATTTTAACACAGGTAGCCCAACTCATGTCTAAGAATCTATTTTCACAACTTAAGAAAAGATTTCCATCTTCTTTGATTAATACCGATGCTACAAGAGACCGTGACAGTAGAAGTGAAGGGAATGGACAGGGAGTTTTGTGAGTACTGCATGGTTATTAGCTAATATCTGTGCCCTCATGATGATGTTGATGATGGGGCCGATAATGTATGATGGTAATGGGGGTGACAGGAGTGGTGACAGTGATTGTAATTGTAGTAATGATGATTGATCATGATCATGATTATAATGGTAATGATAAAGATATTGATGATTATGATGGTAGTTATGATGTACAAAGTGGTCATTATTGTGGTGGATATGATGATAGGGGTTGTGATACTGATAGTGATGATGATGATGATGATGTTGATGATATCCATCATGATGTCATTCGAGTCTGTGCAAGAAAGCTATCATTTTTATTCTAGGATTTTAGGGGAGACCTCAACAGGACTAGTATTAAGTGGAACAGCGTTGTGGCAAAAAGGTGCATACAGTGATAGAGACTATTGTGGATATGATTTCTTTACTTCTCTCTCTGCAGCCCCTGTCGAACTGTCTGTTTTTCTGTCACCATTTGTCTATCCATCCATCTTTTTGTCATCTGTCCGTCAATGTCTTACCGTCTGTCACCATCCATTTACTGTCTGTCTGTCTGTCTTCTCGTTGGCCCTTTTTCTTCCATTGTTACTGCATAACTAATGAAAGTCAATTCTTTTTTCCCCAAATTTATTTATTTTATTTCCTCTCTTTCATTTTAGGCATGCGAAGTGAAGAAGTAGTGGACAGAGCATTAAATATGTTTCTTAGTAACATAGAAAGTGGCTCTTGTGTTGATGAACAACTCCAGGATAAGGTATGTACCGTACAGCCAAGTGGTGCCGGATCATGTATGTCTTGTTGTAATTGCAGTACAGTAGCTAGTAACAGTAGTAACACTTGCTTGTATTTGTATATTTTAGGTAGTTCTATTGATGGCGGTTGCTTCAGGTCGTTCTTTTCTTCGATGTAGTTCAGTTACAGCAAGAACAAGAGCCGCTATAATGGCTATAGAAACACTCTCTCAGGTACTGATCCTCAACAGCAGCTTTTTTTTCGCCCTTTTATCTTCCTTTTCGTTTCATTTCAATTCATCCTCTGTTCACTTGGTTAGATTGCTCTTCTTCCTTTCACGGTATAATATTACAAACAGTTTTCTTATCGACTTGACGTTTTCTGTTTTCAGGTTCGGTTCACAATTACAAAGGATAGTGATTCACGGACGACTCTCATATCATGTGATGGTCTTGGATTAATGAATGATAACTGCAACGAACTATGAACCTGGTCAAATATAAGTAATTATCAAAAACTGCATTACAACTGACTACTGACTTCTCGTAAGTCACTGAAAAAATGCAAATATTTCGCAAAAAAAGACTGATGAATGATAAATGTATGATACATGTTTGGATATCGTCATATCAAGCAACGCTGTTTGCAAGCAACGCTGTTTGCAAGCAACGCCAAAGGAGAAATAAAAGGCAATGCCAAAATAACGTTTTCTAATCAATAACAGGGCCTTTATTTTAATACATATTCGCCTTCTGTTAGTTCATCTTGATGTTGACATCTCTATATGAACAAATAAAAAATTCATTTCCGTAATGTATAATATAATCACATGATTTAGTATTGTCCTGTCACAGCGTGGTGATATATTGTCACGTGGGTTAGCATTGGCCTATCGCAGCATGGAGGACTTACATATATGATAAGTGTTTGACAGGATAGCAAATACTTCATCTATAGACAAAGACTACAACATCCTCCTCAAACACTATGTTCTGGTTTGTCGGGATAGCGTTGGCATCATTACTTCATCATAGCGAGCAGCAAGGTACGTCCTTGATATATGTAATGATTGCAGGCTGATCGACACTAGAAAAAAACTTGACCTGAGTATACGAAATATATAATACTTGAAAGATAGAAAATATTTGTCGTAAGCATAATGTATTCGTACCTTGTGGGTGGCTGGGTGGCTTCTGGAACAAACAGTGTGAAGTAACATCCAATATCACTTCTGTAATCCAGATGAGTCAAATCTAAAGTACTAAAACCTTTTTGACTCTACAAATGTTTTATTCATTATTAATTTTCTTTTCTTTTTTGCTGGCTTCTTTTTTATTTAAAATGAATAAATTATTCAGCAACCTATTTTAATAACATAAGCGGAAAAGAAAACTACAGTTTTTTGTCTGCATGTAATTTATTTTTTCCCGGGAGTACGATCTACTGTGGATTAGAATCTACTGTCTGTCCATCACTGAGCTGGCCTAATTTTCCACAGTTCACTTTATCAATTTATTGTGAATACAAGTTCAATTTCCGCCCAAGATTTTTATGAAACGAAACTGAGCAGAAGGTTCATTTAACAATTGAACATACTTTAATTATTCGAAAGAACATTCTAGTTTTAATCATTAGACCATTTAATCATTAGACCATTATTATTATTATTATTATTATTATTATTATTATTATTATTATTATTATTATTATTATTATTATTATTATTATTATTATCATTATTATTATTCCTAGCCAGAAGAATCACAAGGCCAAAGATTAATGCAATAAGCAATTACTTCCTGTCAACAAAATATTTATTTTTCATTAAAATATTTTTTGAGCTGTAAATCCTTCAATCACGACCCATCCCTCCAACACAACATTACATGAAGTACTATTCTTTGATTCCAACTGATAAACAATCTTTTCTTTTTTGCTTTTTCTCTTTTCTCTTCTCAGATCCTCCAAAGATATTGGTTCCTCCAACAAGTAAAACAGTAGTTGAGAGAAGCAATGTAACCCTGACGTGTTACTTGGAAGGCAAACCATTATCTAATGTAACGTGGTTGAAAGATGGTCACCCAATAATAACTGCTAATGGTGATAGAATATCTGTGTCTCCACCCTCCTCAGTCAATAAAACAAGTGCTACGATAACTATCACTATTCTGAACCGTACTGACGAGGGAAACTATTCCTGTCAAGCTGTGAATAATGTCGGTAATGATACCTCATCATCGGCATTGCTGACAGTCAACTGTAAGTAACAATTATTCATCCCTGTTTTGATCTTTGAAAGAACTTCTAGACATGTTCAACATTATACTTGCAGACGGCGTAACCATATTCGTGAATCCACAACCCGAGAAAAGGATTGAAGGAGAATCGGTCACATTTACATGTGAAGTGGAAGGCAAACCTGCTCCTAACGTAACCTGGCTTGTAACGACAACGCATTGACTGTAGAGACGAGTAGGATGAACGTCACTCAACCCACTACACACGACAGAACAATTGTTTATCTGACGATCAATGGCTTGAAGAGAACAGATGAGGGTAGTTATAATTGCAGGGTTAACAACTTCCTTGATGAACGAACGTCAACGCCTGCTCTTTTAGCAGTGTACTGTAAGTAATTATCGCATTAAACATTAGTACAATTACCTCATTAGACTGTAAGCAGTCCCTCAATTTCCCTAGGTCACTGTTCACTTACAAATGTTTTTGCACCTTCTTTTGAATCGTTGTAGATTCACCAGTTATCTTCCAAAATCCAGTAAACCTGACGAAGAGCCAAGGAGATTCAATGGTGATGTCGTGTGGGGTAGACGGGAATCCTGTACCTGACGTCACGTGGAAGAAAGACGTAGTGACCTTAGTGCATAATGGGAGAATAAATATCACTAAGCCGAGTGGTGTAGGGCGAGTGTACTCTACGTTGACCATCAGTAATCTTGGTTGGGATGACGAAGGCACGTATAAGTGTACGGCGAATAATACACTTAATACAGTGGTGTCGTTACCTGGTACTCTACGATTAGCTATTCTTTTTGACATTGCTTTCGTTAATCCTGAAGCCAACTTCACAGTAACTGAGGGTCACAGTTCGATTTTGTTATGTGTGGTGTCTGGTGTACCATCTACCATCACCTGGTACAGAGACGGTCAAGGCAACATTCCAGGCAGCAACACCAAACGTGAAGGTATTAATACCATTGCAGAACTGACACTCAACAATGTACAGACGGAGGATTCAGGAGTTTACACCTGTTTTGCAAGCAGTAACATGAGATCTATTAGTACACAGATGACTCTTGTTGTCAAAGGTAAGAACAAATGACATAACATTGACATTCCTCATATTTCAGTATCTGCTTGGATCTCAAGACACCAAGGTATAAAGATCTAAATATGATAGTTACTATTCTGCAAACTCATTACATGAAAAGTTCGTAAGCAGCCACGAATAAGAGCGTTGTATTTGGTCAGGTGGTGTAGGAGACTTGATACTGGATCAAACACTGATCAAGACACCCCTGATAGCCAATCAGAGTCCAGAAGAAGATCCATGTGAAATTTTAATTTGCATATCTACACCTATACCGTAAAATAACGAAGTTAGAATTTTTTTAGGCTTGTAAATAGAGTGAAAAATTAAATTGCTTAAAATATTTATGAATGTATGCAAGAATCAAACGGGGGACCCCTTACTAACTATGCCGTTTTACCTCTTTCCTTGCCATGCACTACGCTGCTACAAGGAAGTTTTGAAACTTTTATGTGTTTAGCTTTTAATTAAGCCTCGTGCTTTCATCAGCTTCTAGGTTTTTGGAACCCCGATGAAACACTCGCACTCGTTTTTGATCTATTAGATGAAGGCTGAAGTGTCACTCGAAACGTCTGTAAAGAACATCAAGTCAGCTAGGACAAAAACATAATTACATTATATTCATGGATCCTGATGTACAATAATATTTTTTTTAATGGTAGACAATTAATCATTAACATTCTGTTAGTCATAGTATTGCGAATCTGGACTGGAAAATCAAAGAAGGGTTCGCTGTGGATGCAGTCTTATCTTTAGATCAATCCATTCTTTCCCATTTGACATCACATGTCATTCGCTTGCGTATTGTTTCTTTGCTTGAAAAGATTCTCTAATATGAATGAGAATCGAGAAAAGAATATTGATGAGAATGAGAATAATTCTGAAACGGGAAAACACTGACCTTAGTAGAGTGCATGTGCTGTTCAGTGTATTAAACAACTTGCTGCTACAATCTTTGTCTTTTCTTAATTTTCGTAACAGTTCCAGTGGAAGTTGATATGGGAATCACGATCAAAAACAGAGAATACTCAGCTGAGCTCAGCAACAAGTCTTCTTTGCAGTTCCAGAACTTATCCAACACTTTAAAAAACGAGGTTTGTCAGTAAATAGAAAACAAGCTAATTTTCAATCCTGCTTGATCTTTACAGTCATATTTTCATATTAGTACACATGGAGAGCACTAATAATTTCGTTTTTACAGATTTCAAGTATCTACAAAGACATTAACGGGTTCAAGGAAGTAAAAGTGATGGGGTTTTCGTAAGTGTCCTTGTTATCTTCCGCATATCTTTAATGAAATAACGGGCATGCATGTTTAGCAGTGGCACTTTCTTGTTCACTACGGATAATAAGAATGTTAATCTTTGATATTGAAAGTGTGTGCACCGTCACCATCATCAATAATCATCACCACCATCACCATCATCACTGATCATCACCACCATCACCACCATCACTGATCATCATCACCATCACCATCATCACTGATCATCACCACCATCACTGATCATTACCACCATCACCATCATCACCACCATCACCATCATTACTACCATCACCATCATCACTGATCATCACCACCATCACCATCATCACTGATCATCACCACCATCACCATCATCATTGATCATCACCACCATCACCATCATCACTGATCATCACCATCATCACCATCATCACCACCATCACCATCATCAATAATCATCACCACCATCACCATCATCACTGATATCACCACCATCACCATCATCACTGATCATCACCATCATCACCATCATCACTGAGTCATCACCACCATCACTGATCATTACCACCATCACCATCATCACCACCATCACCATCATCACCATCATCACTGATCATTACTACCATCACCATCATCACTGATCATCACCACCATCACCATCATCACTGATCATCACCACCATCACCATTATGGTAAGTAGAATTTCTCAATAACTTCCGTTTCTCCCTCTTAGAAATTCCACTGTTGGAGTAAGCTCACGTTTTCGAGTTGTCTTCGAGCTAAAAGTTGACAAACCCAGTAATAAACCTCCCCTCGACATCAAGCAAAACCTCACCAAAACTGCTATCGAGGGATTTAAAAATGCTGTTTTTAGTGCACTTAGGTTCGATCCAACCTCTTTTGTTTCGTATGATAAGTTTGTATAGTAAGTAATCACTACTTTAGAGTTGAATGATGCGTGTTGCATGACTCACGGTTGTAACATTGTATTATTACCTAGAGCCACCCCCATCACCTCGAAACCTAAAGGCCGGTGAAGTCAATGTGAAACAGATTTCCATTACTTGGAATAAACCTGAACATCATCAGTCGTACGGTGTTACGGGTTACGAAGTACAATACAAAGAGTTCGGTAAAGAATGGAGTAATAATCCTGTACACGGGCAAGATGTGAATGACTATGTAATCAACGATCTGAAACAAGAGACAAATTACTTAGTGAGGATGGTAGCAGTTAATAAAATAGGAAAAGGACCACCCACAGATAAGCCGCTGGAGTTGAAAACGAAGGGAGAAGGTCTTCTAGAACACATCTGGAATACTTACAAATGGTTAATAGTTTGTGTAGCGGTAGCCCTGTTTATTCTTTTACTAACCTGGTATTGTCTATGTTGTCGAAGAAGAAGAAGAAGAAGACCGGTTAAAAGGCGAAACAGCTTTTCTGGACGGACTGTAAGTAGAGTATGAACACCGTGTCTAACTCGGGCATTCATTTCTGATAGACTCTTTGTATGCGAGACTTAGTTATTAGCAGAATATGGGAAGCGCGATTGCATGAGTTTCTATTGAGCTGCCTCATAAATTAAATTTGGTTATAATCTAACTATGTTTAATTCACAGTACGACGATTTCGTTTTACCAGTCCAGGGATTTGACAATAATGCCTTGGACATGACACAGTTACCGGCTTCAAGTTTTAGAGAGATACCACGTGACCAGATCATGATCGGAAAAGAACTGGGATCTGGTCAGTTTGGCCTGGTGACTAGAGGGTACCTTAAACAGGATGAAAAGCACTGCGCCATAAAGATGCTCAAAGGTATTGAACAAAGAGTGATATATCGAGACAATTATATATGGAATGACGTCACACTGTGGTGTATGTTACCATACATCATGTTATATGTAGAGGGTACATTAAACAATAAAAAACTACTGTACCGTAAAGATACCCAAAGGTATTGAACTTGGTGTATTTCAGATAGCAATTACACTCAAAGCCCAAATGGTCTAATTGTTATAGGTTAAACCTACTAATGGTCAAGTAATTGAATAATTTTGAAACTAAAATTAAGTTGAAAACGTGAGTTGTTTTTTAGCTGAATTTGTTTTCGTTTTCAAAACCGGCACTTTTTAATACTAGTGATCTATCACTACAAGACATATAGTAGCTCAGCCAATCAGAGCACAGGAATCGTGATAGACTATCAAAAGGTTTTAACTAAATTACGATAACCCATAGGCATGGAGAGTACTGATCTAAGACGTTTTTTTTTTACTAGCAAATGCCTCTAACACAGATTACATGGATTTGATGAACGAACTGGATATAATGAGTTCAATAGAGGAACATCCCAACATTATTCATCTCATTGGTGCCTGCACACAAGGAGGTAAATATCTGCAGCTCTTGGCTAAAGCTTCGTTTATCGAGATTGAACATTTTGTTTCTCTTTATTCACAATTCTATTGTCAAACTGTTTTATCAGGTCATCTGTTTGTTGTTGTTGAACTAGCAGAATACGGAAGCCTTTTACACTTTCTTCATAAGAACCAAGTGTATTCTAAACACCATAAAGACAAGATGTGCACGTTGTCTGAAGATATTAAACTAAGAATTGGAGTTGATGTTGCTAGAGGAATGGAACATCTTGCGCGTCACAAGGTAATTCGTGCACAGCTCAATTCAATCATTCTTCTACGGATGTTTTCTTTCTATGTCAGTCACGTATCATTCCCGCGTGAGAATCATTTCGTTGTTTAGCAGTTACTCTTTTGAGTGGATTTGACTCAAACAGAGAATCTTATTCTGAAGAGAATGACAAGTGTTTGGTAATGGGACGCCAATTACGCCCAAACTGAAGGGGTCTATTTCTCTCTGAAGATAAAGTTTTAATATTATTACTGTCGTGTTTGTAGTGCGTTCATCGGGATCTGGCGGCAAGGAATGTACTGCTTGGCACCAACATGACTGCTAAGTTGTCAGACTTTGGACTGGCAAGAGATGTGTATGAAAGAGGATACTACCAGCAGTTATCAAACATGGTATTGCACTTGATACATGTGTGCACCATTGTGCGTACTGTATTTCTGTCATATTGACATTGATATAAATATAACCATTGTTTCTGTCCAACATTGAGTTATTATTTTATAGAAAAAACTACCTGCAAAGTGGATGTCAATCGAAGCTATCGAGACGTTGGTGGCTACCAAGGAGAGTGACATGTAAATATCATTCCAACTCTTTTTACTTGTTATACATTTTCATTTGTATTATATCCGTTTTTGTTTTAAATTCAAATCAGAACATTACTTTAATATATTTTCGTATATCAATCAGCTGAAAGAATCTCATTACTGGCCTTCAGTGAAAGACAAATACTGTCGTCCATGCTCAGTCATTAATGCCATTCATTCCACACGAGAACTAAACAATGACATAAAAAATAGATAAATCACTTTATTTAAGTGTCTAGTCATTCTAGTGCTTTTCGCACTAATTGGGGACACTTTTCGCTCACACGCACTACCACTACATTTAATATTCTATGCACACAATGCTTAACTCACATGTTGATTTTTATGGAGGGAGGAAACCGGAGAACCCGCAGAAAACCCTCGTAGCATAGGAGAGAACAACACATCAAACAAACTCAATTCGCAGGGCTCGAACAGCGACCCGTTGGATTCACAGTGGGGAAAGACGACGCATTAGCCGCGAACGCCACCCATGCTACCCATGCTACCCATGCTACTCATACATATTTAATCAATCATGTTTTTCCAGATGGTCGTTTGGAATTTTGGTGTGGGAAATCCAAACAGGAGGTTGGTATTTTATGAGATATGACAAGGCGATAAGACATACAAGATACACATGCAAGATCCCTTAAAGAGATAGTCAAAGTATTTTAGTAAGACGGAAGAAGGAAGAGAGACTGCTACAGCCCTAATTGCCTTTTGTCGTCTTACATAACATGATATTGAACTTTAGTGATTTACAAATAATCCTTCAAATTTTACCAACACCCTGAAATAACCGTTGGGCTGATCAAAGCCGTTAGATCACGGTTATCTCAAAAATCCTTACAGATCAAATTGGAATTTAGCGAGTTACGTTATTTTGTGGAGGGAGAAGCTAACCGGATAACCAGAAGACAAACCGTACAGCAAGGGAAAGACCCAACGGCAAACTCTATTCACATGTGATGCCAAGACCAGGAATCAAACCCGAGTGTACTTTCGCTACACCACCCTTGATTCCATGATTCATAATATAATATTGACTTGAACTATGGATGCTTCTTTTATCTTTTAACAACATGACTCCTTTAAGATTGGTTGTTCAATACTCGTTTACAGGTAAAATGCCATTCTCTGGATTGTCAGTCAAAGAACTACTCAAGTCTCTTAAAAAGGGCACGAGGCTTAACCAACCAATCGGATGCTCCGATCAAATGTAAGTACATTACGTCATAACTCTCTTCAAATCTTCGATCAAAACTCAAATTTTCATAACCGAAAAATTGCTGCTATTGAGTGCTATCCTCAAAAAACTACGCGCCTATTCGCACGCAAGTCGATAGAAATCGGTTATCCCATAACCGATGGGTTCTGTGTACCAGAATTGAGAATGTATTTCACAATCCAGGTATGCTGTGATGATGAGCTGTTGGGAGTCTAATCCTCGAAAACGCCCAACCATAGAACAACTCATTACCGCACTAGACGAACAGTTGTCACGTCTCTCCGTCAATCCACAAACCTCAGATGCTTAGGTCATCCTCACTTGATAAATCTTGACAGTTAATAAGAAAACTAGTGAAATTCTTATGGAAATGTCATTGGTTCCTCACACTCTGCTGTATCCAGATATTAGATGATGCTATTTTAAAAACCAAGTAACAGCCTAAACACAGTATAATTAATGTATTGTTCAAACTAGTTAGTGTGTTTGACAGCAGGCTTAAATGCCTGTTTTAGCCCATTGTTCAATCCTGGTTTCTCCGGCGTCGGCCTTTGATTTTTAAGCTTTATCGTATTTTAATAAATAGTAGATTTAGCGCATGCGCTTAAGTTAATAAATAGATAAATAAAATAAATGGGATTTAACAGTGGCATTTCTACAGAGTAGCTATTCATCCACTGTAATTCCAATTGGAATTTAGGAGTTGAGTTATAAGTCTTGTGAAAGCCTTGTGACGTGTTATATTACTCTTGACCCCAGACCCCTGTCATTCTTACTGCGCATGCTTGACGAAAGTGCGCGTTATACATGCTAATAAAAACAGGAAACTTAAAATGTATATCAAGGGAAAAAATTATTTTCATAATCACTTATTTTTGAACAGTGTAGTGTATGGTTGTAATATTTTTGTATGTGGACTTCTATTTTCAGAGATATAAACGTTTGAAATATCAATATGCAAATGAGATGACGTAAATTCAAGAATATGTTACATTTTGAAGTGTAATTTACGTGTATTCTAAAGTGAAATAGCCTAAAAGTGCACACAGCCGTTTCAGTCATAAGGATGATTTGCAAATGAAATAACAGCAGTACTTTCCATGACAGCATTTTTGTATAATAAATTAGTCTTGAATTTACTTCATCTCATTTGCATATTGATATTTCAAATGTTTATATCTCCTAAAAGAAAACTTTACATTCAAAAATACTGCAACCATACTACTACACTATTTACATATAAGTGATTTTGAAAGAAAAAAATTGATATACACTTTAAATCCCTTTTGTCGTCCAACTTAACATACTACCGGTAAATATTCAACCAACTAGAGCGTGCGCAGCTAATGTCACGCCACGGTAAGCAGATTACCCAAGGGATCTCTAGAGAAAACTGATTTACGTCACGCACAACAGGAAGGCTGCATGTAGCGTGACGATTTACTCTTTTTGTAAACTTTTTTCACGAAGTTTTGATGAAATTATGAAGTTTTTGCGGAACGGACAAGCAAACTTTACGCGTGTGTAAAGTCAAGTCTGTAAAGTACTACGATCATGCTACGGTTTGTGGTAATACTATTAGCATTATCACTTCATGTCAGCGAACAAGGTAAGTAGTAGACTGAGTTGCAAAGAATGTTCTAGTAAATACATGCATCGCGAAAGAAAGCTTCCTATGGAAAACTTATATGTTAAGATGTCAATACAGTAGCAGAATATCATTTTACTTGACTAGACTATACAACTTGTTACAAACTGAACCTCTGGTCAACTATTATTGATATCCGATAAATAATCCAAGAACTTTTAGGACGATTCATGTCTTGATATATCGAATATTCTTCATTGCCAAAACAAATACTCTCGTTATATTACTATGCAATTTGATATGGGTACTTGTGTTTCTTCTTCTTCTTCTTTGCCTTCAATTTTAGCTATTCCATGATTTGTTATTCAAAATAGCCAAATTATTTCATTATTTATGATATTCTTTAAAATGTTTTGTCAAATTATGAAAGTTTTTAAAAGTTTTTTAAAATGGGGAAATTTCGACGGATTTAATTCTCGATCAAAGCGTTGTAAAATAATATTGAGCAAGCCATGTAAATGTTATATTATTTATCATTTTTAAGATATTTAAAGTTGACTTGAGTGACTACTACTATACCTAAACAAAATTCTACGATGTGAAAGTCATTCAATTAAGTAGTCTAACATTAATAATGGTGAACATGTCCAGATGGTAAAAGTTAGTTCAGTTCAACGATCAATAAACATTTTGGGAAAAATTTACTCGAAGTATATTTTTATTTTGACTTTCGAATAATAATTGCTTGGAGATTCTATTGACAACATGACGCTTCACGGACGACTGAAAAGCTAACCAATCCATGCGTAGAAAACCCTACTAAAACAAGAGGCATCGTTAGGCTGGATCGAGGCTCATATCAATACAAAACTGAAAATCGGCCTCTTTTATGTGAAGTTTTGTCACTTTTCCCATCAAAATCGCAAATATATACTAAGAAAGTTTATTTGACATTAAAAGAATACTTGTTTTTTTTGAAATTATCTTGAGGAATTCAATTGTATACTTAAATTATAAATATTGTCTATGCTACCTTTTTTGATGTTTGCTTTATTATATAACATTCAGTATAGTGTCAAAAATGTACCGAGAATCTTTTAAACAAAGTAAAGAATCCCGGCCAAACATCATATTAAACGAAACGAGAAAAAAAATGACGGTGTATTTTCAGCTCCAAATTCTTCAATCACAATCCATCCCTCCAACACAACATCAAACGAAGGCCAGAATGCTACTCTTGTTTGTGTTGTGACTGGAAATCCAACTCTAACCGTTCAGTGGTATAAAGATGGTCTACTCCTTAACAACATATCAGCCAACCCAAGACTAACCCAAGATCCTGACTCAAACAGCCTGATAATAACTGACCTTACAAGGAAAGATGAGGGTTTTTATGCTTGTAATGCTACTAACAACATATCATCAGTGACTTCTAACCGAGCGTATCTTACTGTTAACTGTAAGTTTAAATATTAATTTTATGCCGGGCCAGATTATTGTCATAAATATTCTGCATGTTATTTTGTTACATTATGTTTATAACGAATCTGTTCTTTTTGCTGTTATTTAGTTAAACATACAATTGACTTAGTTAACTTTGTTATTTAGTGTTTTAATTTATCGAATTTTTCTTTTTTAATTCAAATTAATTTCGCAGTTAAGCCAAAGATTCTGATTGATCCTCTGCACAAGATAATGAACGAAAGACAGAGTGTGACGTTAAGCTGTCGCTATGAAGGCAAACCTGTTACCGATGCCATGTGGTATAGGAACAACACCATTCTAAGCGATTCCTCACACTCAAGAATAACAATCGCACGTTCAGGAAATGCTTCATTGACGGAATCATCCCTGACCATCACCAACCTAAGTAGAAAAGACGAAGGCAGATACAAGTGTCAAGTTAACAACACGGTGGGAGGTCCTGCTACGTCACAAGAGGCACAGCTGACAGTGAATTGTGAGTACTTCAATTTCATAACGGTGGCAATGTTAGCAAAGCCGTAAGGTATGCCATGTACACAGGTTATAACACAGCATTTTACTAAATGTTCCAGATGCACCTGTTATCTTTGCTCCACCACTGGCCCTCACGAACAAAGAAACAAACAGTGTTACTTTTAGCTGCTTGATGGAAGGAAAACCACAACCAAACGTGATTTGGACTAAAAATGGAACTGATGTCGATGTTGACGGTGACAACAGGATAACGACAGCGCACCCTTGGAGCTATGGAAACTCTACTGCAACCATGACCATTCGTAATGAGAACAAGTCTGACGAGGGTTGGTACGTTTGTGTTGCTAATAACGGTGTTGGTGACGCCGTCAGTTCAGCAGCTGCCAAGTTGAAAGTCCACTGTAAGTTTCCTCCTGTGCGGACAAGTATTCATCCATACATACATTTATCATAAATAATAATACGACCTGTAGACAATGGTTCCCGAGGTAATAATGAAATTATATATGTAAAAGACGTTCTGGACATTTTCAACATTATTCTTGCAGACGGCGTAACCATATTCGTGGATCCACAACCCAAGTCCAAGATTGAAGGAGAATCGGTCACATTTACATGTGAAGTGGAGGGCAAACCTGCTCCTAATGTAACCTGGCTTATGAACGACAATCCATTGACTATAGAGACAAGTAGGATGAACGTCACTCAACCCACAACACACGACAGGACGGTTGTTTATTTGACGATCAATGACCTGAAGAGAACAGATGAGGGTAGTTACAGCTGTAACGTGAAAAACAGTTATGGTGAAAAGAATTCAACTGCTGCTCTATTGACTGTCAATTGTAAGTACTTGATATTAACGTTAAAATCATTCATACATTGTATAATTATGAATATTTATGATCCCCGAAAGCATCACCAATTTTCTTCCTTTATAATAAGCTGTTGCATTTTTAATAATGTTTAGAATATAGTATTTAAAACCGCTCCTCTTCACCTGTTTATATTTCGTTGTAATATAGCAGTGCTCTTATTTTATTCTCCCTTCTTTCCGCACAAAAAAGGTTTAGTTGGACCTAATTAAAAATGTGAGTAGCAATCAGAAGTGATAATATAATGTTCATGTATTTAATTGCTTCTTTTTTTCCTTTTCAGATCCTCCAAAGATATTGGTTCCTCTAACAAGTAAAACAGTACTTGAGAGAAGCAATGTATCCTTGACGTGTTACTTGCAAGGCAAACCAGTATCTAATGTAACCTGGTTGAAAGATGGTCATCCAATCATACCTGCTAATGGTAATAGAATATATGTAACACTAGTCTCCTCAATCAATAAAACAAGATCTGCGATAGCTATCACCAATGTGAGCCGTACTGACGAGGGCTACTATTCCTGTCAGGCTTTGAATGATGTCGGTAATGATACCTCATCTGGAGCATTGCTGACAGTCAACTGTAAGTAACAAGCAATCATTCTATTACTTTAATTGATATGTAAACTTGTAACTATTATATTAAACAGTTTTCGTCGTAATGGTACGTCTACCGTGGCTCATATAAGACTGTACGTAAGCAATCCCTTTATTTCCCTTGGTCTGTTTACTGAAAAATCATCAGTTTGATCTGTAAACTTGTTAAAAATTTTACATCGTTAAAGTACAACCGTGGCTCTCATTAGACTGTAAGCAGTCCTTCAATTTCCCTTGGTCACTGTTCACTTACAAATGTTTTTGCACCTTCTTGTGAATCGTTGTAGATTCACCAGTTATCTTCCAAAATCCACTAAACCAGACGAAGAGCCAAGGAGATTCAATGGTGATGTGGTGTAGGGTAAATGGGAACCCTGTACCTGACGTCACGTGGAAGAAAGACGTTGTGACCTTAGTGCATGATGGGAGAATAAATATCACAAAGCTGAGTGGTGTAGGGCGAGTGTACTCTACGTTGACCATCAGTAACCTTGCTTGGGATGACGAAGGCACGTACAAGTGCGTTGTGAATAATTCACTGAATGTATTGGTGTCGTTGCCTGGACGCTTAACTATTATCTGTAAGTAAACATCTGGAGCGTCTGTTTGGACGAATAGATGATTATTCTAACATTGTTTTACTTTTTTCTTGGTTAGCATTAGACCTATGGTTTGTAAACCCTGAAGCAAACTTTACGGTAACTGCAGGACAAAGTGCAACCCTTATCTGTGAGGTATGGGGCGAGTCACCTGACATTACCTGGTACCGAGACGGGAAGAGCATAGAAGCGACTCGTATTAGGGCTATTACTAGCGGTAAAAGAACAGAAGCAGAACTGACGTTCAACAATGTACAGGCGGAGAATTCCGGCGTTTACACGTGTACTGCAAGTAATAACATAAGGTCTATTAGTACACAGATGACTCTTGTTGTAAGCGGTAAGGAAGTTGTATTGTTATTAGATGTTGCCCGAAATAGAACGCGCATAAAATTCCTCGCAAAACAAAATACACACAGAATGTGGCGCGAAACAAACGACGTGCATGAACAAATTAATTTCATTTAATGGAAGTTTGATCTTTCCGAAAACTGTCGTTTGTATCACGCACTTGCAAATGAGAATATCCCTGCTTATTTTGCTTTGTAATATAGTATAATATTTATGTTATAGTACCCATTGAAGTCGATATGGATGTCACAGTAGAAAATATGGCGTATTCAGCAGAACTCAACAACAAGTCTTCACCACGGTTCCAGAACTTGTCCAATACTTTCAAGAAAGAGGTTTGCTTGTTTGGTGTACTTATCTTATGTTTTGCTTAATTTATTGGTAAATTTGTTGTTTCGTAATCCTTAAGTGTTGTATGTACAAAAATCTGTGTATGATTAGATGATAAAATAGTAGATGTATTGGTTAAGGTTTTTAAAAACCTGCTGACCCGGTATTTTGTGTAAGGACATATTGGAGCACTTTAAGGATGAAGCAGCAAACCAACTATTGCTTTTTTAGATCTCAAGTATATATGAAGACATGGAGGGATTCAAAGAAGTACAAGTACTTGGATTCTCGTGAGTATTCATCGTATTATCATTATTCTTGATCTCATAACTAATCCACGGTCATTCATCTTTTGTTCCACAACATTCAGGAATGGCAGCGTTCAAGTAGTTTTTCGTGTTATATTTGAAATAAAAGTCAATAAACCAACTGAAAAACCGCCAACTGATGTCAGACAGAAAGTAGCCAATACTGCAATCGAGGAGATTTC
This sequence comes from Actinia equina, assembly GCA_011057435.1. Lineage (NCBI taxonomy): Eukaryota > Metazoa > Cnidaria > Anthozoa > Actiniaria > Actiniidae > Actinia > Actinia equina. The sequence goes on from WHPX01000145.1 coordinate 185,026, forward strand.
CAAGACGAATGGATTCATTGGGACTTTGAAGTTCAAACCCGGTTCTCTTACTCCTTTGGGTGAGTCAAAACCTACTGATGACTTCTATTTTGCCTAAACTAGACATGAGATAACCACCATGTTGCGCATGCGTACTTAGCAACCGCTGAATCTTCAATAACGCGCACAGGTCATCATTTAATTAATTGTTTTTTTGATTAGAAACTTCCTGTAACTTAAAAGCAGATGATATTCTTTTGTCCTCTAGTTCCACCCCCATCACCTCGAAATCTAAAGGCCGGTGAAGTCAATGTGAAACAGATTTCTATTGCTTGGAATAAACCTGAACACCATCAAGTCGTACGGTGTTACGGGCTACGAAGTACAATACAAAAAGTTCGCTGGTGAAGAATGGAATAATATCCCTGTACAGGGTAAAGATGTGAATGACTATGTAATCAACGATCTGAAACAAGAGACAAAGTATTTAATGAAAATAGTTGCAGTTAACAAACGAGGTAACGGTCCCCCGAGCAACCAATTAGAAGTAAGAACCGATAAACAGAATATTTGGACTAAAATCTGGACAGAATACAAGTGGGTGATAGTAGCTGTTGGTATTATCCTGTTACTTCTTGTCCTCACGGGGATATTCCTGTGTTGTCGCCGAAGACGAAGACAAAACAACGAAGTGATGAGACAACAGAGCGTGAGGCGCAACGTACGTAATACTCGTGTTTCGTTATTAATAATATTAATATCAACAAATGGATCACGTGATATATTTCTCTGTCCCCCTTTTTGGTGGAACTCTCTTTAGTAACTACTTTATTATCATTGAAATGTTGATTGTTGAAAAGGTCATACTTGACACCTAACATGGCGGTACTCACCTGTACTGGCGATAAGGTAAAACATGCAAAACGATTATTCCGATTAACTCACTGATTCTGGTCTTTCAGCAAGGGAACTTTAGTATATCTGGACAGAGCTTCAGGAACAACGGATTTGAGATGGCTCAGCTCGCATCCAAGTTTAGAGAGATACCACGTGAACAGATCATGATCGGAAAAGAACTGGGATCTGGTCAGTTTGGCCTGGTGAATAGAGGGTACCTTAAACAGGATAGAATGCACTGCGCCATAAAGATGCTCAAAGGTATTGAACAAAGAGTGATATATCGAGACAATTATATGTGGAATGACGTCACACTGAATCCCTCACTATAATATAATGTACACTGGCATGTATACATCACATATTACACTAAGTATATTTTCTTCCTCTTAATAGACAGCGCTCCTCACTCCCATTACAGAGATCTGTTGAACGAACTGGATATTATGAGTTCAATAGAAGATCATCCCAACATCGTTAATCTCATTGGTGCCTGCACACAAGGAGGTAAATATCAATAAAACAACTGAAAAGCTGGTGGACAACAATACAATATGATTTAACGTGACTTGCAGTCTCGCGTTATCTTGGTTAAAAAGTCTAATTGTTTGGAAAAGTTCATGATCACACACCCTCTAAATATCCATGCCTAAAATTGGAATTTGATCAAGCGTTCTGGGTTTAACTTATTCAGCTAATGACTAAATGGAAAGTTTACCTTGCAATCATTTCAGGAAAAACTTGATCAAGACCCGACTCTTGCTAAATCTTGAATGTAGCCATGCTTTATATCTTATAAATATGTTTTCCAGTCATGCAAAACTATTGGACTATTTTCTGCGTGTAACAGGTCCAGTGTACTTGGTCGTTGAACTCGCAGAGTATGGCAGCCTGTTGGATTTTCTTCATAACAACCAGATGTACTCGATCAGCCATCGAGAAAAGGTGTCAATTTTAACTGAATCACAAAAGATCAGGATTAGCCGTGATGTGGCTAGAGGACTGGAACACTTGGCAGGTTATAGGGTAAGTACTAAACTGTGGCCCTCATTCCAACGATCGGTTTGAAATTTGGAAGTGTTATTTTTTCTGGAAGCAGAAAAAACCCTCGCGATACAGAAGGGAATGAGAGAGTCGCGCGACGGAATTGCTAATGGTTTTGGAGTCCAACAATCCAAATGATAATACGTTTCTAATCGTTTAGTATTCATGTGTTTGTAGTGCGTTCATCGGGATCTGGCGGCAAGGAATGTACTGCTTGGCACCAACATGACTGCTAAGTTGTCAGACTTTGGATTGGCAAGAGATGTGTATGAAAGAGGATACTACCAGCAGTTATCAGACATGGTAATGTATTATTCTAGTGTAAAATACCCACCAGAAAACACAAGAAAATAAGCCAGTGTCTCACTGACATTATTCTGGGTTTGATTTACAAGTTACAGTTTAGATGATTTCATAATGCGCCTGCGCGGAACTGACCACTAACGATATCTAATCAGAACTCAATGAAAAATATATTTGACATATTTCCCGAATATCGTTTTTCCTATCTTCTGCGTTCTTCTGTAGAAAATGTTACCAGTGCGATGGATGTCAATCGAAGCTATCGAGACGATGGTGGCTACCAAGGAGAGTGACATGTAGTCTTGGACGTTTGAAATAATGTTATTTCCAGTTCTACTAATCAGTTAAAGTCGTTCCTAGCTTGTAGTTTTTCTTTATTCGTAGCTGATTTGTTGCAATCTTTATAATTACGTTTTCTCAGATGGTCGTTTGGAGTTTTGATGTGGGAAATCTATAGTGGAGGTGTGTATTTCTATATTTATATTTTACAAGATGCATCGAAAGATGGCGTACTCTAGGATACAAATGGATGATAAAAATCAACTAAAAGAACCCGTTTTAGTGAAAGATAATTTATCTTATATTTTTCTCACTGTTTTCAGGTAAACTGCCATTCCTTGGGTTATCAGCAAAAGACGTTCTCAAGACACTTAAGAAAGGAACAAGACTCAGCCAGCCAATCGACTGCTCAGATGAAATGTAAGCAATGAATATAATGATATAATATGATAAAAGTTGATTTTCATTCTGTTATAACCAAGCGTGTCGTATATAATATGCGCAATAAAAAATGTGCGCATTTCTATTCAATCAAACTTGATTATGTGCAACTATATTGCTGTAGATGACGAATTCATCAATGTTTGACTTTTTTCTCTTGCAGATATGCTATAATGATGAGTTGCTGGCATTCCAGTCCTCTCAAACGTCCATCTATTGACCTACTCGCCACAGTGCTGGACAGACAGCTGCAATTGAGACGAAACGACGAAAACAACCTGGACAGTTCTATGGCTTAGTCCAATAAGGTGTCGTCATGTGGAGTCTGGTTTTCTTTTATTTATTTATTCTTTACCTTAAGCAAAATTAAAGGATGGGCCATTGATTAATTTGCTTTTATCGAGTTTTGGGTGCACGGAGGCTGCTTAGCACGAAGGAAGCGTAAGACTCGCATGAGGCATAGCCGAGTGCGAGACTAGCTCTTTGAATGATTAAAGCAAAGTGTACCCAAACTCGATGAAAGCACGCTAAACAATGACCAATCCTTTATATCATAGCAAAACCGTAAAAATCATCAAAAAAATTCAAATTTCTTTCTAGCACGTCAGGGTGCATCATCGAGTTTTGAATGCAAACTCGATAGTGTTAATTAACCAATCATTACGCGCGTTATATCGTGGTTACGTTATAACATATGCTACAGATTCGTATGATGAGTACGTGGGAAGACTGTTTAGTCCAATAAGGTGCCGTCATATCCTTAATCAAATAACATATGCTACAGATTCGTATGATGAATACGTGGGAAGACTGTTTAGTCCAATAAGGTGCCGTCATATCCTTAATCAAATAACATATGCTAAAGATGCGCATGATGAGTAGAAAAAACCAAAAACTTTATATGTTTAATTGAATACACAACCTCATAGTGGTTGATATATTCAAGTGTAGTCAGACGTCAACTTAATGCTTGATGACGTTCTGGCAGAGACTATTTAATAGTACAGTGTTTATTTTTAGTTACATAGTTTATGTTTGATATACTTATATATACATATATTTATAGAATGATTTAAATATCATGGATAGAGCAATCCATTTTGGTCAACTGGTATTCGCTTTCAGTATCGCGTGTCAGCCATTTTGAATTTCGTTAAACCGCTGGCGTTTATCCGTAATCCGATCTTCGATCCGTATTTTCTATTTCCATACCAACTGTTAATGTACATTCATGGTTGGCTTTTTTCTTATAGAGTAGAGTAGTAATTGGGAATTTTGGTGTTGGAGTAGGGAGGGGAAAGGTGAAAGGAAATGAGGTGGGGAGTGTGGTAGGGGTAAAAATGTCATGTTACGGAATATTGAAATGTCTAAAGTTAAAATGTCTGCTATTAATCTAAAATAGAAATATTACTGAAAAAAGAATATTAATAGAATAGAATATTAATAGAATAATAGTATTGATAGTATTGTTAATATAGATATAAATATGTATTAATAGTACTCTACCTTGCAGTATTAAAGCATTGTGGAAAAGTACTTCAAAGGGTACTACCGTTCTTTATTGATTTCTCTACTCAACAGATGAGTTATAGTCGCTACTATTGTATTCATTTTACTTACCTAGCAGCAAAGGAGTATTAAGTTCACTTCCCTTCTAGTCTTGGTCTTGGCTCAGTTCTGTCTGGCCATTGATCGTTGCGTTTTATCGTATTCTAATATATACATTTATAGCATGCGCTTAGGTTATTCAGCCATGTCATTGTTACTGCGCATGCTTGGCGTATGTACATAATATAAATGCTACTCAGAACGGGAAACTTTCAAAAAGTATTCTCCTAACCTTACAAACTACCGATAAGTTGTTCGCGTGCATCCTTTCTATTCATGAATTTAGTGCGCGTGCGCTCATCATGATGATGTCATTCCAATATTTTGATAAGTAAAAACGCATGGAAACGTCTCTTATCTCTTATGACCTAAAACGAAATGGGGCACCTTCATTTAATATTTAGTTTTTCGAAAGTACTTTATAATACTGAACTTTAGAGGAAAACCTTAAAAAATATGGTGGTAGCGTCAAATCGAAATTACATAATTTATGCATAATTGAAACAGAATTCCATGTAACGTGAAGACTCCAAGTCCACGCTTGTAGCCCAATAACATTTTATATTTCTAATATTTCAAAAACAAATTTGAAATGTAAACTAATTATTTGGTTATTTTCTTGTGTTTTATTAAGACCTTGAGGCCGATCAATTAATTTTTTTTCAGTAAAATATGGCTTATCTTTGACAGCTTTCCATGCTTACCCGGACTTTCGCGCATTTATACCGTGAAAAGCATGAACGTCCACGTATTTTGATGGCTAATCGAAGTCGGTGACCCCCATTTTTTGAGTTTCTTATTTTTACTTAATGTACGTTCATTATGCAAAGTTTTTAAAAAATCTGACAATGGGATCTTTTGCCCATGAACGTCCTTAACCAACTAGAGCGCGGCCAGTCTATGTCACGCCACGGTAAGCAGAGCACCAGAAGGATCGCTAGAGAATGAATGATTTACGTCACGCGCGCATACCAGATAGGTGAAGGCTGCAAGTAGCGTGATGATTTAGTCTCTGATTAAAACTGACCCATCCAAGAAGTTCTAATGTAACCTATTCCAAGAATTTCTGATGAAATCATGAAATGTTTGAGCGGACAAACGAACTTTACGCGTGTGTAAAGTCAAGTCTGTAAAGTACTACGATCATGCTACGGTTTGTCGTAATACTATTAGCATTATCACTTCAAGGTAAGCAGTAGACTAAGTTATAAATTATAGTAATGGAGTACGCGCGATATATCCGTGAAACGAAACCAAAGATGCAATGTCTGATTGAACCTATTTTGTACGAAATAGTGGATGTTATTGGAACAGAGGTTTGGGAACACTAAAGGCAAATACCACTACGCGTCTTTTTTGTTTAGCTCATCTCTGAGTGAATTCGCCAACTGGATAGTGGATAAAAACTATCTATTAAGTCCTTGAATAGCTAGTAATTGTCTCACGGATATATGGTATGCATACTACTATATTGAAACTATATCTCGATTTATTGGTAACTCGATCAGATTTTATGCTTGTGCTGAAAACCTCGCCTACTTATACGTTTTGGCTCCTTTTTTCCCTCCAAATTGTTTTACATTTTTGAAATATTTCAGAGTTAATTAAGTTTATTTCCTGCTCCCATAAAGAAATCATACGATCCAAAGTCATTCATCAATGAAGCAGTTCAACATATTTCAAAATTAAAGTTTACATGTCCAGATGTGCTAGAGTTAGTTCAGCTCAAGAACAATTTTGGGGGAGTATTTAACTCCAGTTTTATAGGTTCTTTATTTTGACTTGACTTATTTTTTACATTTGCATAATGATTGTTTCTACATTGACCACGGGACACTTCACGGAAGAAAACATAAGCACTAAAGCACTCACCTGTCTGTGACCTCTTGGAAGTCTTTCGACAGTTGAAAACTCAATAAAACGTGGTAAAAATACTGCTTTTTCTTCGCTTTTTTTGTCCTTATTGGCATACCGATCAATTGGACCCTCTATTAACTATGATTGGACAGTTACTAAAAGGTGGATGACAGTTCGTGTAGTGTTTTGTTTCGATTCAAATCGTATTAAATGCGACTTATTTTCAGAAGTTAACGACCGATTTCTCAACTGTAACCGAACAGATATTTCAGTCGCATTGACTTACCTTCTAGGACTCTTTGGACATAATTCTTTTGCCTAGTGGGTTTGAATACTTCACTAGTTTACTTTACTTTATTCAAGAAGTCAATACGAGATACAATTACACCGCAACCTGCAAATATTTACTACTAACTGAATAAATAATTCATAATATATGAGTGTATAAACGTATATATATTTGGGAGAAAGGATGGTTATGATATTTCACATTATTTACAAATTTGCAAATTTGCTTTGATTTTAAAGGCAATTGAAGTAAATTATGAATTAAATATATATAAATATGCAGGCATATAATACAAACTAAGCAATGTCATAATATATTGTATACACGTACAGTGGAACCCCGCTCTAAGCACCAGCTTAATAAGGACACATCGTTATTAATGAGATCGGACGTCATAACACGTGATTATGATGAAATATTGGTTTTCGTTTAGAGAACAATTTTAGCCTTGCAGAGCGTTCAACACTAAAATGCTTCGTACCATATAATTATATACTAGATGCCTCCATTTGTAGGGATTTTTGAAAAAATCTATCTAGCTAATCATGAGATATTTGAGATTCTTTAAATATAGTGCACAATCTACTTCAAAACTAAACAATGGATTTGATACGGTCGAAATTAATATTTTAGAGCTATATTATTCACAAAAGTCATTGCTCATTTAGTTTTACTCTGTATCTAGTTTTAAAAAGTGTGATTTTGTGAAAACGTATAATTCATAAGACAGGGTAAACATTTGATGCGCACTTTTCATCGCAGGGTTCTAATCGATCTTGCTGGATCTTCCATTATTCTAATATTCGCTGATAATTTCTCTCAAAACTACGTCAGGATACAAATTAGAGCTTAAAGTGCATATCACCCCTAAAATCAAACCGCTTTTATCATATGCTAGACATCACCAGCTTTCAAATTATATACATATGAGGTCGACTGCATAATTCCTGGGCGAGATATTGAGGCTTAAAGGGCGATTTTGGGCTTCCTGTGTCAGAGTGGACGTGAGAAAGTGATCTGAGAACCAGAGTAATCTGTGACGTCAAGATAGGTATCGGAGCATGCGTATTAATTACTGAGCTACTCAGCTACTGAGTGACAGCAATACGAACCGAAGTAATCCAACTTTAGTACGAGTGTGCTATGCCGCCATCAACTTTGTGACGGTCACGAACACGACGCGCACACTTGTAGTTTATTCGTACGGGAGTCAATATTTTTTAAAGGATTCCTTTTAAAAGTTTTCTTTTTATCGATCGAAAATATGATGATTTTGTTCAACTGAGTTAAGCGATTCTGTTAGCACTTGTGCTTTGATTATGGCGAGGACATAAAAATAAATTAGTAGTAGTTCGATGCTCGACGCTCACTCAATTCACAAAATAAAAGCACTCTAAGAACTCCATAACATGGGATCGATTCTAAGCAAAACCTCAAGAAATGGTTTTTCTCGATCTCGAAGAGTATCAGATTTTATTTAATTCGCCGATGAATTTTACACAGCCCTTCTTTATGATATAATCTTTAAAACATTTTCGCCAGTTTCGCCAACGCTTCGCTTCTAGGCTGGCCCGTCTTCAAACATATCCATGATCTAAAGGTACTCGTCCTCGCATTTTAAGCTATCGAAAACTTTACAACTCCAAGAATAGAACTGTATTCACATTCATCCAGTCATAGCTCAATTTTGAATCAAAAGACTGGTAGCAATGCCATAAATAAGAACAGTAAATACGACGAAATTTCAAAGAGGTCAAATATTATAGATCTGCGTGTGTGCCTGGTTCTCGTCAAGTCAGTGTTCTTAGTGATTGGCAGGTCAAGGGTACCTATCTTGTCGTCATTTCCGGTAGCTCTTCCAAGACCCAAATATCCCGGCTCGGGCGGGGCCAAAAAAATATTTAAAAATCTGTAAAAAAATTAAGAATTGTTCAGAATCAAATTCTGACAACGAGAATGGTTTATTTGATACTTGCAGATTACTCCAATTTTTTATCATTTTAGGGGTGATATGCACTTACAAAATTGCAAGACTATTAAACTCATCTAAAGCGATCTAATGCGAACTTGAGATACAGAAAGCATTGATCGTTCCCCAACGATTTGATGCTCTGGGAATTCTATTGTTTGCTAATGATCATAACATCAAGATTCTTCCGCACCATGCATGGTCTCATCTCGCTTGGCTGCTTTCCGATTTACTCCCAATTATTTCGTCAAGCATGCTCAGTAAGAAATAAGGAATCTGGGTACGAGATTGAGCCAAAGGCTCTTCCAAAACCACGACCTCTTTCTCGAAAAGCAGAGGCCATACTGTGGTTGGAATAAAAAGGCATAGGCATCAGTCTTCCACATTTTGCTAAATCTCGGAGAGACCGCGTTTTTGGTGAAAAAAATCGAGTTTAAGTAGAATGACTTGGAATTGAAATCGGCCAAAGTTTCAAATATTCAGATTCTATAGGGAGGAGAAGTGGAGGGTACCTAAAATCGCTAAAAACCGCTTAAAATTGAAAACAATTAATATGAAACAGCAGAGACAATTCTGTTTTTTTATATAATCGAGGTTTTATTTCCTAAATCTTAGCAAAACCTACAAAACTTTAGAAAAATCTATTAACTCCAGACACTTCCTTATAAATGTGGATAGCCTGGGTTACCTGTGTACTAGAGAGTAAAGGCAATGTAATATTTTGGTGGGGGAAAACAACACAGAAAAGTTAAGGGAATCTCATGATTGTGCGCTCGATGGCTGCGTGTAGCATGATAGCAAGCTCAGTAATGAATAGGTGTGATGTCATTGGCTACTATACTGTCTGTTCCTGTACTGGCTCCTGTACTTGTCTGGCATCTGCAAATCATCATTTAATCAACTTAGGAACTTGTCTAGTATTAAGAAGTACCTTACTCAAAACTCAGCTTCAGTTGCTGTGCATGCATTTGTTACAAGTATCAGTTACAGAGGCTGCAATATGTCCAAAACACGGCGGCGAGGGTTATATGTCAAGTAGGAAAGTTCCAGTATATTACTCCTGTCTTGAGGGAGCTGCATTGGCTCCCCATTCATTATCGTATTTTTTTCAAGATTTTATTACTAATTTATAAATCACTCAATGGGGCATCTCCTAGCTATTTGACTAAGCATTTGCATTATCGAGCGCATTCTAGATCATAAATTGCGGCAAATCAAGTTCTGTAGACAGCTTCAAAAGGACCCTCAAGACTTATCTTTTTACAGAATTTATAAATAGTGGTTCTTTGTTTGTTAATAATAGGTAATTTTTTACACTAGCGGGGTGGAGGCTGAATGGGGGACTTAGAGGGGTTTATTTTGATTATCTTTTATTATTATTCATATTCTTATTACCAGTTTTCTTATCAAGTATCATATATCTTGTGTGTGTATATACACTCGATTGCAGAAACATTTAGTATACATTTATACATATATCTAATTTATTCAGTATATTTAATGATATGCAAAACAGAGAAAATCGCTGTATTTATTGTTTGTTTCACTCAATGACTGTCAAAATATTTTTTCTTGTCTATTAGGCCCCATCTACACGTATCCGGAAATTTTTGTATCCGCAAATTTTTTTTGCGGATACGAAAGTGTTCGCGTCCACACGCAGCGTATTCGAATCGTTTTCGAATAGTTTTCGCTGTCCACACGTATCCGCAAATTCTTGATCCGCCCTGATGCACACTAGTGCTTAGTCCCTTTGACGGATAGTTTTCCTTATTGAGCATGCGCAAAATCGTGTTTACGTCATCGTATTCGAAAATTTGCGGATACGACCGTCTACACGTACCCGTATTCGGAGCGTATTCCAAAATTTCCACTCTGGAGACCGCTTTCGAAAATTTCCGGATGCGGATACAAAAATTTCCGGATACGTCTGGACGGTGAAAACGATTCGGCAAAAAAAATTTCCGGATCGTAAGATTTTAAATCAGTTGGTTTTAAGCGTTGAAAATGGTTATTTCGTATTATGCATCTCATTAGATATTTGTATAACTGTATAAATGTATACTACACGGTTTCTGCAATCGAGTGTGTGTATATATATATATACTGATTGGTTATTTTATATCACCAATAAGAGGACAGACAGATAACATCAACATCAACGAGCGCGCGCTCTTTCCGTTTGTTGTTTTGATCACTAAAAATTAATGAGAAGTTTTTATCGTTTTTGTTATCGTAAAAAGCAAATAGACATAAGTTTTTTATGTATATCCCCTCATATTGACGATAAACTGCGTCATAACATTGTCAATGTCATTTGACAATGTGATGACGCAATTTATCGTCAATAAGAGGGCACACATAAAATTCTGATGTCTGTTTGTAAAAAAATCTCGAGAAAAAATTATAATGATGACGTCAGAAACGAGCTCTCTTCATCCAAGTTTGTGAGTCCCAAACATTATTAAAAAACAGAACAAAATCCTTAACGTTTTGGGCATTTTCTCCATCAGAATTGTTCCTTTACTTTCAAAAACTATAAGGTTTTGATGCTATATAGGATCAACCAATTGGATTTAAGGAAATTGTAAAAGTTATGATTAATGATGATTTATGTATGCATGGTCGGTATTCAAAACTGTTTATGCGATTTCTTACACAGGTGATGCAGACATAACAACCCAGCCAATCAGCCAATCACAATTCGAAGGATTCGACGTCACATTTAATTGCTCTGCCACAGCAAGCCCAACGCTTACATTCATATGGAAGAAAGACTCGACAAACATTGCCTCTGACAATAGACATTATGTAACATCAAACAATCAATCGAGCACACTGGTAATCACTGGACTTGATGCTTCAGATGCAGGCAATTACTCTTGTGTTGCTAATGACAACGGAACTATTTCACCATCGAATGATGCGATATTAACTGTAAAATGTAAGTCAGTAATGATGAAGTTTCTCATATTTTAGCAAATCTATAAACTGTCTTTCATTTCTCGTTCTTTCATGTGTTATTTGTTATTTTTTATATTTCAGCGAACCCTTCGATTCTAACTCACCCCATCAGCCAATACGTATTCGAAAACACCAATGCAACACTCAGTTGCAAGGCCACAGGGAACCCAGTACCCTCTTTGTCCTGGAAGAAAGAAGAAACAAATGTTACATCTAGTGATAGATTAATAATACAAACAACCAACGGACAGAGTAGTCTGACTATAATCAAGTTCAACAAAACCATAGATGAAGGAAACTACAAATGTGTTGCAAAGAGCAGGCGATAAAAGGGTGTCATCCAATACTGCATCCTTAACCCTTAAACGTGAGTATTAACGTGCAGAGACGGATCCAGGGGTGGTAAAGGGCGTGATTTGTCACCTTCCTTTGTGCTCGTTTTGTTTGGTGTTATTCATTGTAATCAACCTCATTTTCCCCGCATTCCTGGTAAAGCCTTTGTAATAGTCATCCCCTTTAAAAACTCCTGGATCCGCCACTGTTAGCTCGGCATCTCCTGCTACTATTGATACTACTTGATGTTCGATGTACATTTTGGGAGGTGGTAAGTTTAATCTGTGGCCAGAACATGCAGCAATCGTTGCATTTAAAAAACTGAAGGTGTTGCTTTTGTGGTCTTATCTTTCCAACGAAATCCTTTCGGCATCAAAGAGACAGAAAAGACACAACTGACGTCTTAATTAAAGGAAATTAATTTCTGTTACCTGCTACGTAATGGAATTGATGGTAGTTATTTCCCTCGCTTTCCATGTTCCTTAGTAACAGTTCTACTCAAGTTCCGATATAATACACTTCAAACTTCCATCCATCTCACTGTTTTAGTATATGCAGCCATTCTTACTCATCCAGCCAACCAGGCTGCAGTCGAGGGGAAGAATGTCTTCATCAACTGTAATGCCACAGGGAATCCCAGTACCCACTATTTGGTGGCAGAAGAACGGAACCAATGTAACATCCCAATCACACGTGACAAAGAATAGCAATTCTGTTGTTAGTATGATCAACATTACAAGTGTAAACAGAACAGATGAAGGTTATTACGTGTGTCTCGTTCACAACAACAACAAGACAATACAATCAACTCCAGGAATATTAATAGTCAAATGTAAGTACAATAGCTAAGGTGTAAAATACTTTCCAACCAAATCTCATGGCATATTATTGATCAACAAACTTGTCTCTTATTCAATATGTGACCTAAAAAATCAATTTTTTTACAGTGAATATATAAGTATAAGATATCATGACATTGATTACATGATTATTCAGATGTTGAATTCTTTCACTTGAGGGAAAACATATAGTGCTCTTAAAACAGTTTAAAATCTTTTAAAAATATTAGTTATTAAAGATAACCGCCTCAACCGCGCAAAGTAAAGACACACGAACACTAATTTATTATACAAAAATGTATTTTTGTTTTGCTTTTGCAAATTATCCTTATGACTGAAATATATCGCTTTGTACACTTTTAGGATTATTTCACTTTAGAACACTGTCGTAAATTACACTGCAAAATGTAACCTATTCTTGAATTTACGACATTTCATTTGCATATTGATATTTCAAACGTTTAATCTCTGAAAATAGAAGTTCACATACAAAAATATTACAACCGTACTACTACACTGTTCAAAGAAGATATAACTAGCTAAAAACTAGTGTGAGCTGCGTCGGTATTTCTAATGAAACAGTAATGATGAAAAGGTAAATTATACTCCGTTAAAAGATGAAAAAACTTACTGACGTTTCGGACGCTAGTCCTTCGTCGGAGTAAAAGAGAGCTCCTTTACTCCGACGAAGGACTAGCGTCCGAAACGTCAGTAAGTTTTTTCATCTTTTAACGGTAGTATAATTTACCTTTTCATCATACACTGTTCAAATATAAGTGATATTGAAAATATTTTCTTCCCTCGACTATACACTTTAAATAATCGCTGGAGTATTACCTATTCATGACATAAGATATCCATCCTAATCACAACTAGAAATACTATTTTTTTTTTGCTGTTCATTTTGGATTAAAAAACCCAGATCCACCAGAATTTATAACCATTCAACCATATGGAACAAAAGAAGTGAAGGAAAACGATAATGTAACATTCACCTGTGCTGTTGGTGGAAAGCCTTCACCGTCCATACAGTGGCTGAAAGACAACGCTACACTAAACACGATAGCACTTTCAAGGTTCGATGTCTCTGGTGATGGTAGGATTTTGACGATAACTAGTGTGCTTCGAAGTGACGAAGCAAACTTTAGCTGTAATGCAACCAACGAAGTCGGTAGTGTTGTATCATCATCAACACAGCTTATTGTCAACTGTAAGTACATCGACAAGAAACATTCGTCATCAGTCTTAATGCATTCGTATTCATCATTGTCCTCTTCTATCCTTCTATCCGCTATCTATTCAAACGAAAAGTTGACTTTTATGCTGAATTGACTCAGAAGAATATTTAGAACATTACTCTTAACTAAGAAAGCTAAAATAAAGACAGGTTTAGGCCGGTTTAGACGATACGATTTTCGCCTACAACTATCGTATACAACACGCTCGCGTCTCTCGTAGGCAAGTTGTAGGCTTGATTTACACGCTACGACTCGAGTTGTAGGATGGCACGATGTCGTGCGCTTTATACAATGGTTTTGTATAAAATTTCTCCCTTGTTGTTTCCTTTATTTTGTGTTGATTTGTCTTGGGATTTCTCAGCATTTTCTAGTATTGTGTAATGCATCATTTTTCATACTGCTTGGTGTCTTTTTGTCACATAAAAGCAAACAGATTTACCAAGTTTCCTTCAAAGTCCCAAGACAACAACCTTGAAGGAAGGTAGCAATCACACACTGACGTGTTCGTTCGAAGGAAAACCGATGAAAAATGGAATTGAAAAATTACCCATACCTACAGGAAAAGGTCCTATTGTCATTACCTATCGTAAGGTTAATGACACAACTGCATCCACCAGTTTGACGTTCAATAACATCAAACGAGTTGACGAGGGAGAATACTGGTGCACTGCGAATAGTAAAATTGGAAGTGTTAATTCTTCTAAAGCGTTCATTACGGTTAACTCTAAGTCTTGACAACACGTGCGCATTGTTAACTATCCAGTATCATACTGATGATCTAGGGGACTTACTTATCGTTAGAACAGATCACTAGTCTTGACAACACGTGTGCATTGTTAACTATCCAGTATCATACTAATGATCTAGGGGACTTACTTATCGTTAGAACAGATCGTAATAAAGTCATAATATCTCCATTAATAATATCGAATAATCATAAAATAATGATTTACAATTAATAAATGATGAAACACATAAATAATGAAAATTGATTTAACAATTAGCATATACCAACTTGTGTACTCTCTAAGAACGCGCGCGCTCATTGGTTAATTGGTGGTGAATATTGTACGATATCCACCTCGGGATCTCGGAAAGGACTTTGGCTTGGAAAAAAAAAAGATAAGAAATCTAAACCCTTTGGAATTTGCTGGCCGTCGCGTTGGGTATATATTTTTCTTACCAAAAGGAAAAATGTTTTGAAGTTAACCTACATGAAATACTGGATTCAATGAAAAAACTTCTAAACATTTGGAAATGCAGAGACTTGACCTTGTATTGAAGAATCAATACCGTGAAAACCTTGGCCTTATCCAAACTAATCTATATTACTTCTGTTATGCAAATCCCTAGTGACTTTAATACTCAAGTAAACCAAGTAATTTATTCCTTTATTTGGAACGGAAAACCTCATAAAATAAAAAGAAACACGTTGATAGGAGCAAAAGAAAATGGTGGGCTTGACATGCCAGACTTTGCGTTATTAAACAAAGCTATTAAACTAATGTGGGTCAAAAGATTCCTTTGCGGCGAAGCGTCAAGCTGGAAAACCATTCCCCTTTCTGGCCTTGAAAACGTCGGAAGCACTCTCATTTTTCAATGCAGCTTTGATCTAAACTCACTAAAGTTAGACAAAATATCCCCTTTCTACTCCGAAATCCTTGCTTTTTGTCAGGAGTTTTCTTATATTTACAATAAAAACGTCGGTACCGAGACAAATGTTTTAGAAGAAATCATTTGGAACAATAAGAATATTACTATTGACAAAAAAAATCCGTTTTTTATAAAAACTGGCATGCTGTCGGCATAGTTAAAATAAAGGACTTGTTAGATAGGCATGGTTCTTTCTTATCCTATAACGAGTTTATAAAAAAAGTTCGATATAAAAACCACCTTTCTGATCTATTTCGGCATTATTAAGGCTGTACCAAGCTCCTGGAAGCAAATGATAAAAACGAACTCTATACCTGAAAACAAGACTCCCAAAATAGTTATCGCCAAATGCTCATGCAAATTCTTCCGAAAGGCCTTCATCTCGGCTAAATTTGAGATACCTACCGCTGAAAAAAGATTATTAAGTATTGGCTTTCCTACTGAAATCGTCCCTTTCATTTATAAATTGCCTTTTCGCAAAACTAAAAATATCAAACCCGCCATGTATCAGTTTAAAATTATTCACAATATCCTTCCTACCAAAGCTACCTTGTTTAGAGACGGGATTGCAGAGAGTGAAGGCTGTCCGTTATGCACAGAAAAACAAGACTTATTTCATCTATTCTTTGACTGTCGTTTTGTCCAGTCGTTCTGGAAAAATTTCACACAATGGTGGCTTCGCAAAAACTGCAAATTTTTAGTTTTAAATTATAAAGATATCATTTACAGATATAGACCGGATAGTAAGACCTGTCTTCGTCTAAATTACTGTATCACTAGTGGCTAAATAATACTTATCTACTGCCTCTGGCAAAAAAGGGCCATTACTTTTTAACGTTTACTTAAACAAATTGAAAAACAACATATCTTTGGAAAAGACCGAAATCACAAAGAATATAACTTGTTAAGCATTAAAAAAAAAAAATAATAATAATAATACTAAAAATGCAACGGCCTGAAAGTTTTGAGTGAATTTGCCACGCAAACTGCAAGTTTCTGTTTCTTTGTTTTTATTGAATTAAATGTCAAGAAAGAACATAAAATCAATTATAAATACCAATTGAAATTTGTAGAATAACAAAATTATAGCTTTAGTCTTACTAAACATCAGAAAATATTCGTAACTTTTTATTGATTATTTCAGTGTTAATAAACAATCATTGACTTGGAAGTCAAATAATTGCTTATTGCTATCACAGAGGGTGCTAATATTATTATTTGGAATTATAATGCTATAATAAGAAGCTGAGGCGTTGTATGGACTTTGGAGCTGACGGCAATTTAAAAGCCGATCCGCTCACAAATGTGTGAATTACGCAAGACAATAATGTTCTAGTTTGAAAGCATCAGGGGAGAGACTAGCCGGCCACTTACTTCATATATACACATTTCCCTTACACTTTGTCGCTCACTAGGAACATCCATTTGAAGGGATATTTTAGGTTTATGAAACCGTTGTCCAATGGGAAAATCAGCAGTTCTCGAAGCTACTGTCCTTTCCTTTCAGATCCTCCAAGGATATTGGTTCCTCCAACAACTAAAACAGTAATTGAGAGTAGCAATGTATCCCTTACGTGTTACTTGGAAGGCAAACCAGTATCTGATGTAACCTGGTTGAGAGATGGTCACCCAATCATAGCCGCTAATGACAACAGAATATCTGTAACGGTACCCTTGTCAGTCAATAAAACAAGATCTACGATGACTATCACTAAAGCGAACCGTACTGACGAGGGCTACTATTCCTGTCAGGCTGTGAATGATGTCGGAAATGATACCTCATCTAGAGCAATGCTGACAGTCAACTGTAAGTAACAAGCAGCCTTCCCTACTTTGATGTGTAAAAGAGGTTCTAGACATGTTGAACATTCTACTTGCAAATGGTGTAACGATATTCGTGGGTCCACGGCCCAAGTCAAAAAATCAACGTGTACCGCCACATTTATTCACAATACCTTCGATTTGATCTTAACGAGTCCTTCTATACTTTACGCCTCGTGCTAAACCTTTTAAGCTTTTCTTTAATCACGATGGTGTCAACGTTTATTTTTATTCAATAACCATCAAAGAATTTGTTTCTCTTCAGATCCTCCAAAGATATTGATTCCTCCAACAACTAAAACAGTGGTAGAGAGAAGCAGTGTATCCCTGACGTGTTACTTGCAAGGCAAACCAGTATCTAATGTAACCTGGTTGAGAGATGGTCAACCAATAATAGCTGCTTATGACAAAAGAATATCTGTAACGCTACCCTCCTCAGTCAATAAAACAAGAGCTACGATTACTATTACTAATGTGAGCCGTACTGACGAGGGAAACTATTCCTGTCAGGCTGTGAATGATGTCGGAAATGATACCTCATCTGGAGCATTGCTGACAGTCAACTGTAAGTAACCAAATTCTATTTAATTTTTATGTAAGCTTAGGCTGTAACAAGTTCTAATTCTTGTATCTATCCTTCCATCCATCTTCCCATCCAATTGTCCACACCATCAATTCACCCATTCATCATTAATTTTTAGCTCGTTCGTTGTTCGTTTTTTTCTTGTTAATTTGCTTTTTATGATAATACTAGATATAATAGATAGATAATTGATTCATGATAATAATAGATATAATAGATAGATAATTGATTCATGATAATAATAGATAGATAATTGATTCATGATAATCTAGATATAATAAATAGATAATTGATTTATGATAATACTAGATATAATAGATAGATAATTGATTCATGATAATACTAGATATAATAGATAGATAATTGATTCATGATAATAATAGATATAATAGATAGATAATTGATTCATGATAATAATAGATATAATAGATAGATAATTGATTCATGAATAATAGATATAATAGATAGATAATTGATTCATGATAATACTAGATATAATAGATAGATAATTGTTTCATGATAATACTAGATATAAGATAGATAATGCCTCATGATAATAGATATAGATAGATAATTGATTCATGATAATACTAGATATAATAGATAGATAATTGAATTCATGATAATACTAGATATAATAGATAGATAATTGATTCATGATAATACTAGATATAATAGATAGATAATTGATTCATGATAATACTAGATATAATAGATAGATAATTGATTCATGATAATACTAGATATAATAGATAGATAATTGATTCATGATAATACTAGATATAATAGATAGATAATTGATTCATGATAATACTAGATATAATAGATAGATAATTGATTCATGATAATACTAGATATAATAGATAGATAATGATTCATGATAATACTAGATATAATAGATAGATAATTGATTTATGATAATAATAGATAGATAATTGATTCATGATAATAATAGATAGATAATTGATTTATGATAATACTAGATATAATAGATAGATAATTGATTCATGATAATAATAGATAGATAAGTGATTCATGATAATACTAGATATAATAGATAGATAATATTGATTCATGATAATACTAGATATAATAGATAGATAATTGATTCATGATAATACTAGATATAATAGATAGAGAATTGATTCATGATTTCGCATACTTGCTTATAATGTGTGCCTATTTTCATCATAATGGCGTCTGCTAACACACTGCTCAGTTGTCTTAAACACAACAAATTTTAATATTTAAGCTTTCAAGAAATAACTCGGACTTTACATAGAGAAAAACAGCGAACTATTGAAAAGTACAGCGTTTAAAAAGAAAATGGATACCGAACAAATTAGATTACGTATGACATTCACCATATTTTGACTCCACTACGCTAGAAATACAACACACACACTTTTGTTATACATGGGCAGGTGGGTCAGCTGGGCCCACGCGGGTAGAGTTTTATTGCAATAAGACCCGAGTATAGAATGTATAAACTAAACAAATTGTGTATATCCGGACCCTCAATGCACTATAATCGTGGCAAGGTAAATTACAACCGCACAGTAAGTATGAATGTATTAATCAAGTCCACAATGCACTAAAGGTAACGGCAGAAATAATGACAAATAAAAGTATAGAAAATAAACCTAAGCATCAAAGCCGGTCACGAAAACCCCAAAAACCACAGTGTGGAAAAAAGGGGAACGTGAACCCCCAACCATGCTAAGATGCAACCATTGGGGGTTTTAAGGCAAACTGTACGAATAAATGTCACATGCAAGCTAATATAAGCATAAGTCGAAACTAAAGCGATAGAAACCGTCGAGGCTGACCGTAGATGAACTCTCACACATTCTAGACACTTCTTATACTAATCCCACCCCCAAGAGACCCGACGCTAACTACGCACGAGCTAACAAGCTCCCGTGCCGGCAAAATAACCATTGGTGCAAATCTCGTACCTCGCTTGGCACAAATTACATTTTCTATACATCGGTTCACTGGTCATACACAAACTGATATTCAATCGAGGCTGCAGGGTTCAAATTTGTAGTCTCGACTGAATACTTCATGTTTGAACAGTGGACCGATGTTTGGAAAATGGTGAATACGACACGGACACGTTACACATTGACAACGAACCAATGACAGCGCACGAGATCACTGCTCAGCCAATGAAAATGCTCATATACGACGTCACAATCACGGTTCGACACGGCATGTTTCTTCAATAGTCATAATCACAGAAATTCGCCGAGTAAGAAAGACGAGATTCTATTGCTTTTACGGCACAATAGAATTACTATTCTTTTTTTTTTAACTTTAAAATAAAAAACAAGGGAGCTAAAATCTGACGTTTATAAGCACCCGGGCAAAAAAACGTTTGGGAGGAAATTTAGAAGGACGTGACGTCCGCAACGTCATTAAATATGAATTACCTGGTTTGATATTACGTCGTAAATATTCTACTGAAGTCATCAAAAGACGTCAAAACAACATCATTTTGATTCTAGTACCTTCTTTTTCTCTCATATTTTTGCTATTTTATTTTTGTACTTTTCTCTGTTTTAAATTTCACAGCTCAACAGGGTGTTATGAATAAGCATCCACTAACCTCAAACATATTCACCATTTCCCTTACACTCTGCCACGCACTAGGCACATCGATTTGAAGGGATATTTTAGGTTATCTGACGAATTGTTTTCCTCCCACGGCTATTGATGCGTTAATATTATGGAACTGTTTTCCAGTGATAAGATCTTGGGCTTTAATGATGCTTCAAATTCGTAACACTGTAACCTATTCTTGTCTACCCAAATGTTTCAACCAGTCTCCAACCAGCAGATTAGTACCCAATTTCCCATTCGTTTCTATCTAGGATAATAGCGTTGTGAATAGGAACAGATATAAACTCAATCATAAATATTACACGGTCAGCAGTTCTTGAAGATACTTTGCTTTCTTCTCAGATCCTCCAAGGATATTGGTTCCTCCAGCAAGTAAAACTGTCGTTGAGGGAAACAGTGTATCCCTTACGTGTTACTTGGAAGGCAAACCAGTATCTAATGTAACCTGGTTGAAAGATAGTCACTCAATCATACCTGCTAATGACAACAGAATATCTGTATCTCCACCCTCCTCAGTCAGTAATACAACTGCTACGATTACTATTACCATTGTGAACCGTACTGACGAGGGCTACTATTCTTGTCAAGCTTTGAATGATGTCGGTAATGATACCTCATTATCAGCATTGCTGACCGTCAACTGTAAGTAATTATTAAGCAAAATTTGAATTTTTATGTTATATGTAAATAAATCTTGACGTTATCTTAATATTTGTTTCTTGTAATTTCAGACTCTCCAAAGATATTGGTTCCTCCAACAAGTAAAACAGTAGTTGAGAGAAACAATGTATTCCTTACGTGTTACTTGAAAGGCAAACCAGTATCTATTGTAACCTGGTTGAAAGATGGTCACTCAATCATGCCTGCTAATGACAACAGAATATCTGTATCTCCACCCTCCTCAGTCAGTAATACAACTGCTACGATTACTATCACCAATGTGAATCGTACTGACGAGGGCTACTATTCCTGTCAGGCTGTGAATGATGTCGGTAATGATACCTCATCATCATCATTGCTGACAGTCAACTGTAAGTAACGAGCAATCATCTCTTTTTGAAGTGTAAAAGAGCTTCTAAACATGTTCAACATTATTCTTGCAGATGGCGTAACGATATTCGTGGATCAACGACCCAAGTCAAAGAATGAAGGAGATTCGGTCACATTTACATGTGAAGTGGAAGGCAAACCTGCTCCCATAGTAACCTGGCTTATAAACGACAACCCATTGACTATAGAGACAATTAGGATGAACGTCACTCAGCCCACTACACACGACAGGACGGTTGTTTATCTGACGATCAATGGCTTGAAGAGAACAGATGAGGGTAGTTACAGATGTAACGTGAAAAACATTTTTGGTGAAAAGAATTCAACTGCTGCGCAATTGACTGTCAATTGTAAGTGAATATTTTAATGAAAATGTTTCGACTGAATGGTACCTCAATGGTGCTTTGCTTTTTGGGAATCAACTAATGAGCGGTTGACAAGGACGTACCGCCACATTTAGTCACAATACCTTCGAATTGATTTTAATGAAGTCGTATACGTTACGCCTCGTGCTAAACCTTTTAAACGTTTCTTTAATCACGATGAGGGCAACGATTATTTCTATTCAATAACCATCAAAGAATATGTTTCTCTTCAGATCCTCCAAAAATATTGGTTCCTCCAGCAAGTGAAACAGTAGTCGAGAGAAGCAGTGTATCCTTTACGTGTTACTTGGAAGGCAAACCAGTATCTATTGTAACCTGGTTGAAAGAAAGTCACTCAATCATACCTGCTAATGACAACAGAATATCTGTATCTCCACCCTCCTCAGTCAGTAATACAAGTGCTACGATTACCATCACCAATGTGAACCGTACTGACGAGGGCTACTATTCTTGTCAAGCTTTGAATGATGTCGGTAATGATACCTCATTATCAGCATTGCTGACCGTCAACTGTAAGTAATTATTAAGCAAAATTTGAATTTTTATGTTATATGTAAATAAATCTTGACGTTATCTTAATATTTGTTTCTTGTAATTTCAGACTCTCCAAAGATATTGGTTCCTCCAACAAGTAAAACAGTAGTTGAGAGAAACAATGTATCCTTACGTGTTACTTGAAAGGCAAACCAGTATCTATTGTAACCTGGTTGAAAGATGGTCACTCAATCATGCCTGCTAATGACAACAGAATATCTGTATCTCCACCCTCCTCAGTCAGTAATACAACTGCTACGATTACTATCACCAATGTGAATCGTACTGACGAGGGCTACTATTCCTGTCAGGCTGTGAATGATGTCGGTAATGATACCTCATCATCATCATTGCTGACAGTCAACTGTAAGTAACGAGCAATCATCTCTTTTTGAAGTGTAAAAGAGCTTCTAAACATGTTCAACATTATTCTTGCAGATGGCGTAACGATATTCGTGGATCTACGACCCAAGTCAAAGAATGAAGGAGATTCGGTCACATTTACATGTGAAGTGGAAGGCAAACCTGCTCCCATAGTAACCTGGCTTATAAACGACAACCCATTGACTATAGAGACAATTAGGATGAACGTCACTCAGCCCACTACACACGACAGGACAGTTGTTAATCTGACGATCAATGGCTTGAAGAGAACAGATGAGGGTAGTTACAGATGTAACGTGAAAAACATTTTTGGTGAAAAGAATTCAACTGCTGCGCAATTGACTGTCAATTGTAAGTGAATATTTTAATGAAAATGTTTCGACTGAATGGTACCTCAATGGTGCTTTGCTTTTTGGGAATCAACTAATGAGCGGTTGACAAGGACGTACCGCCACATTTAGTCACAATACCTTCGAATTGATTTTAAGAAGTCGTATACGTTACGACTCGTGCTAAACCTTTTAAACGTTTCTTTAATCACGATGAGGGCAACGATTATTTCTATTCAATAACCATCAAAGAATATGTTTCTCTTCAGATCCTCCAAAAATATTGGTTCCTCCAGCAAGTGAAACAGTAGTCGAGAGAAGCAGTGTATCCCTTACGTGTTACTTGGAAGGCAAACCAGTATCTAATGTAACCTGGTTGAAAGAAAGTCACTCAATCATACCTGCTAATGACAACAGAATATCTGTATCTCCACCCTCCTCAGTCAGTAATACAAGTGCTACGATTACCATCACCAATGTGAACCGTACTGACGAGGGCTACTATTCTTGTCAAGCTTTGAATGATGTCGGTAATGATACCTCATTATCAGCATTGCTGACCGTCAACTGTAAGTAATTATTAAGCAAAATTTGAATTTTTATGTTATATGTAAATAAATCTTGACGTTATCTTAATATTTGTTTCTTGTAATTTCAGACTCTCCAAAGATATTGGTTCCTCCAACAAGTAAAACAGTAGTTGAGAGAAACAATGTATTCCTTACGTGTTACTTGAAAGGCAAACCAGTATCTTATGTAACCTGGTTGAAAGATGGTCACTCAATCATGCCTGCTAATGACAACAGAATATCTGTATCTCCACCCTCCTCAGTCAGTAATACAACTGCTACGATTACTATCACCAATGTGAATCGTACTGACGAGGGCTACTATTCCTGTCAGGCTGTGAATGATGTCGGTAATGATACCTCATCATCATCATTGCTGACAGTCAACTGTAAGTAACGAGCAATCATCTCTTTTTGAAGTGTAAAAGAGCTTCTAAACATGTTCAACATTATTCTTGCAGATGGCGTAACGATATTCGTGGATCTACGACCCAAGTCAAAGAATGAAGGAGATTCGGTCACATTTACATGTGAAGTGGAAGGCAAACCTGCTCCCATAGTAACCTGGCTTATAAACGACAACCCATTGACTATAGAGACAATTAGGATGAACGTCACTCAGCCCACTACACACGACAGGACAGTTGTTAATCTGACGATCAATGGCTTGAAGAGAACAGATGAGGGTAGTTACAGATGTAACGTGAAAAACATTTTTGGTGAAAAGAATTCAACTGCTGCGCAATTGACTGTCAATTGTAAGTGAATATTTTAATGAAAATGTTTCGACTGAATGGTACCTCAATGGTGCTTTGCTTTTTGGGAATCAACTAATGAGCGGTTGACAAGGACGTACCGCCACATTTAGTCACAATACCTTCGAATTGATTTTAAGAAGTCGTATACGTTACGACTCGTGCTAAACCTTTTAAACGTTTCTTTAATCACGATGAGGGCAACGATTATTTCTATTCAATAACCATCAAAGAATATGTTTCTCTTCAGATCCTCCAAAAATATTGGTTCCTCCAGCAAGTGAAACAGTAGTCGAGAGAAGCAGTGTATCCCTTACGTGTTACTTGGAAGGCAAACCAGTATCTAATGTAACCTGGTTGAAAGAAAGTCACTCAATCATACCTGCTAATGACAACAGAATATCTGTATCTCCACCCTCCTCAGTCAGTAATACAAGTGCTACGATTACCATCACCAATGTGAACCGTACTGACGAGGGCTACTATTCTTGTCAAGCTTTGAATGATGTCGGTAATGATACCTCATTATCAGCATTGCTGACCGTCAACTGTAAGTAATTATTAAGCAAAATTTGAATTTTTATGTTATATGTAAATAAATCTTGACGTTATCTTAATATTTGTTTCTTGTAATTTCAGACTCTCCAAAGATATTGGTTCCTCCAACAAGTAAAACAGTAGTTGAGAGAAACAATGTATCCCTTACGTGTTACTTGAAAGGCAAACCAGTATCTTATGTAACCTGGTTGAAAGATGGTCACTCAATCATGCCTGCTAATGACAACAGAATATCTGTATCTCCACCCTCCTCAGTCAGTAATACAACTGCTACGATTACTATCACCAATGTGAATCGTACTGACGAGGGCTACTATTCCTGTCAGGCTGTGAATGATGTCGGTAATGATACCTCATCATCATCATTGCTGACAGTCAACTGTAAGTAACGAGCAATCATCTCTTTTTGAAGTGTAAAAGAGCTTCTAAACATGTTCAACATTATTCTTGCAGATGGCGTAACGATATTCGTGGATCTACGACCCAAGTCAAAGAATGAAGGAGATTCGGTCACATTTACATGTGAAGTGGAAGGCAAACCTGCTCCCATAGTAACCTGGCTTATAAACGACAACCCATTGACTATAGAGACAATTAGGATGAACGTCACTCAGCCCACTACACACGACAGGACAGTTGTTAATCTGACGATCAATGGCTTGAAGAGAACAGATGAGGGTAGTTACAGATGTAACGTGAAAAACATTTTTGGTGAAAAGAATTCAACTGCTGCGCAATTGACTGTCAATTGTAAGTGAATATTTTAATGAAAATGTTTCGACTGAATGGTACCTCAATGGTGCTTTGCTTTTTGGGAATCAACTAATGAGCGGTTGACAAGGACGTACCGCCACATTTAGTCACAATACCTTCGAATTGATTTTAAGAAGTCGTATACGTTACGCCTCGTGCTAAACCTTTTAAACGTTTCTTTAATCACGATGAGGGCAACGATTATTTCTATTCAATAACCATCAAAGAATATGTTTCTCTTCAGATCCTCCAAAAATATTGGTTCCTCCAGCAAGTGAAACAGTAGTCGAGAGAAGCAGTGTATCCCTTACGTGTTACTTGGAAGGCAAACCAGTATCTAATGTAACCTGGTTGAAAGATAGTCACTCAATCATACCTGCTAATGACAACAGAATATCTGTATCTCCACCCTCCTCAGTCAGTAATACAAGTGCTACGATTACCATCACCAATGTGAACCGTACTGACGAGGGCTACTATTCTTGTCAAGCTTTGAATGATGTCGGTAATGATACCTCATTATCAGCATTGCTGACCGTCAACTGTAAGTAATTATTAAGCAAAATTTGAATTTTTATGTTATATGTAAATAAATCTTGACGTTATCTTAATATTTGTTTCTTGTAATTTCAGACTCTCCAAAGATATTGGTTCCTCCAACAAGTAAAACAGTAGTTGAGAGAAACAATGTATCCCTTACGTGTTACTTGAAAGGCAAACCAGTATCTTATGTAACCTGGTTGAAAGATGGTCACTCAATCATGCCTGCTAATGACAGCAGAATATCTGTATCTCCACCCTCCTCAGTCAGTAATACAACTGCTACGATTACTATCACCAATGTGAATCGTACTGACGAGGGCTACTATTCCTGTCAGGCTGTGAATGATGTCGGTAATGATACCTCATCATCATCATTGCTGACAGTCAACTGTAAGTAACGAGCAATCATCTCTTTTTGAAGTGTAAAAGAGCTTCTAAACATGTTCAACATTATTCTTGCAGATGGCGTAACGATATTCGTGGATCTACGACCCAAGTCAAAGAATGAAGGAGATTCGGTCACATTTACATGTGAAGTGGAAGGCAAACCTGCTCCCATAGTAACCTGGCTTATAAACGACAACCCATTGACTATAGAGACAATTAGGATGAACGTCACTCAGCCCACTACACACGACAGGACAGTTGTTAATCTGACGATCAATGGCTTGAAGAGAACAGATGAGGGTAGTTACAGATGTAACGTGAAAAACATTTTTGGTGAAAAGAATTCAACTGCTGCGCAATTGACTGTCAATTGTAAGTGAATATTTTAATGAAAATGTTTCGACTGAATGGTACCTCAATGGTGCTTTGCTTTTTGGGAATCAACTAATGAGCGGTTGACAAGGACGTACCGCCACATTTAGTCACAATACCTTCGAATTGATTTTAAGAAGTCGTATACGTTACGCCTCGTGCTAAACCTTTTAAACGTTTCTTTAATCACGATGAGGGCAACGATTATTTCTATTCAATAACCATCAAAGAATATGTTTCTCTTCAGATCCTCCAAAAATATTGGTTCCTCCAGCAAGTGAAACAGTAGTCGAGAGAAGCAGTGTATCCCTTACGTGTTACTTGGAAGGCAAACCAGTATCTAATGTAACCTGGTTGAAAGATAGTCACTCAATCATACCTGCTAATGACAACAGAATATCTGTATCTCCACCCTCCTCAGTCAGTAATACAAGTGCTACGATTACCATCACCAATGTGAACCGTACTGACGAGGGCTACTATTCTTGTCAAGCTTTGAATGATGTCGGTAATGATACCTCATTATCAGCATTGCTGACCGTCAACTGTAAGTAATTATTAAGCAAAATTTGAATTTTTATGTTATATGTAAATAAATCTTGACGTTATCTTAATATTTGTTTCTTGTAATTTCAGACTCTCCAAAGATATTGGTTCCTCCAACAAGTAAAACAGTAGTTGAGAGAAACAATGTATCCCTTACGTGTTACTTGAAAGGCAAACCAGTATCTTATGTAACCTGGTTGAAAGATGGTCACTCAATCATGCCTGCTAATGACAACAGAATATCTGTATCTCCACCCTCCTCAGTCAGTAATACAACTGCTACGATTACTATCACCAATGTGAATCGTACTGACGAGGGCTACTATTCCTGTCAGGCTGTGAATGATGTCGGTAATGATACCTCATCATCATCATTGCTGACAGTCAACTGTAAGTAACGAGCAATCATCTCTTTTTGAAGTGTAAAAGAGCTTCTAAACATGTTCAACATTATTCTTGCAGATGGCGTAACGATATTCGTGGATCTACGACCCAAGTCAAAGAATGAAGGAGATTCGGTCACATTTACATGTGAAGTGGAAGGCAAACCTGCTCCCATAGTAACCTGGCTTATAAACGACAACCCATTGACTATAGAGACAATTAGGATGAACGTCACTCAGCCCACTACACACGACAGGACAGTTGTTAATCTGACGATCAATGGCTTGAAGAGAACAGATGAGGGTAGTTACAGATGTAACGTGAAAAACATTTTTGGTGAAAAGAATTCAACTGCTGCGCAATTGACTGTCAATTGTAAGTGAATATTTTAATGAAAATGTTTCGACTGAATGGTACCTCAATGGTGCTTTGCTTTTTGGGAATCAACTAATGAGCGGTTGACAAGGACGTACCGCCACATTTAGTCACAATACCTTCGAATTGATTTTAAGAAGTCGTATACGTTACGACTCGTGCTAAACCTTTTAAACGTTTCTTTAATCACGATGAGGGCAACGATTATTTCTATTCAATAACCATCAAAGAATATGTTTCTCTTCAGATCCTCCAAAAATATTGGTTCCTCCAGCAAGTGAAACAGTAGTCGAGAGAAGCAGTGTATCCCTTACGTGTTACTTGGAAGGCAAACCAGTATCTAATGTAACCTGGTTGAAAGATAGTCACTCAATCATACCTGCTAATGACAACAGAATATCTGTATCTCCACCCTCCTCAGTCAGTAATACAAGTGCTACGATTACCATCACCAATGTGAACCGTACTGACGAGGGCTACTATTCTTGTCAAGCTTTGAATGATGTCGGTAATGATACCTCATTATCAGCATTGCTGACCGTCAACTGTAAGTAATTATTAAGCAAAATTTGAATTTTTATGTTATATGTAAATAAATCTTGACGTTATCTTAATATTTGTTTCTTGTAATTTCAGACTCTCCAAAGATATTGGTTCCTCCAACAAGTAAAACAGTAGTTGAGAGAAACAATGTATCCCTTACGTGTTACTTGAAAGGCAAACCAGTATCTTATGTAACCTGGTTGAAAGATGGTCACTCAATCATGCCTGCTAATGACAGCAGAATATCTGTATCTCCACCCTCCTCAGTCAGTAATACAACTGCTACGATTACTATCACCAATGTGAATCGTACTGACGAGGGCTACTATTCCTGTCAGGCTGTGAATGATGTCGGTAATGATACCTCATCATCATCATTGCTGACAGTCAATTGTAAGTAACGAGCAATCATCTCTTTTTGAAGTGTAAAAGAGCTTCTAAACATGTTCAACATTATTCTTGCAGATGGCGTAACGATATTCGTGGATCTACGACCCAAGTCAAAGAATGAAGGAGATTCGGTCACATTTACATGTGAAGTGGAAGGCAAACCTGCTCCCATAGTAACCTGGCTTATAAACGACAACCCATTGACTATAGAGACAATTAGGATGAACGTCACTCAGCCCACTACACACGACAGGACAGTTGTTTATCTGACGATCAATGGCTTGAAGAGAACAGATGAGGGTAGTTACAGATGTAACGTGAAAAACATTTTTGGTGAAAAGAATTCAACTGCTGCGCAATTGACTGTCAATTGTAAGTGAATATTTTAATGAAAATGTTTCGACTGAATGGTACCTCAATGGTGCTTTGCTTTTTGGGAATCAACTAATGAGCGGTTGACAAGGACGTACCGCCACATTTAGTCACAATACCTTCGAATTGATTTTAAGAAGTCCGTATACGTTACGCCTCGTGCTAAACCTTTTAAACGTTTCTTTAATCACGATGAGGGCAACGATTATTTCTATTCAATAACCATCAAAGAATATGTTTCTCTTCAGATCCTCCAAAAATATTGGTTCCTCCAGCAAGTGAAACAGTAGTCGAGAGAAGCAGTGTATCCCTTACGTGTTCTTGGAAGGCAAACCAGTATCTTATGTAACCTGGTTGAAAGATGGTCACTCAATCATACCTGCTAATGACAACAGAATATCTGTATCTCCACCCTCCTCAGTCAGTAATACAAGTGCTACGATTACTATCACCAATGTGAACCGTACTGACGAGGGCTACTATTCTTGTCAAGCTTTGAATGATGTCGGTAATGATACCTCATTATCAGCATTGCTGACCGTCAACTGTAAGTAATTATTAAGCAAAATTTGAATTGAATTTTATGTTATATGTAAATAAATCTTGACGTTATCTTAATATTTGTTTCTTGTAATTTCAGACTCTCCAAAGATATTGGTTCCTCCAACAAGTAAAACAGTAGTTGAGAGAAACAATGTATCCCTTACGTGTTACTTGAAAGGCAAACCAGTATCTTATGTAACCTGGTTGAAAGATGGTCACTCAATCATGCCTGCTAATGACAGCAGAATATCTGTATCTCCACCCTCCTCAGTCAGTAATACAACTGCTACGATTACTATCACCAATGTGAATCGTACTGACGAGGGCTACTATTCCTGTCAGGCTGTGAATGATGTCGGTAATGATACCTCATCATCATCATTGCTGACAGTCAATTGTAAGTAACGAGCAATCATCTCTTTTTGAAGTGTAAAAGAGCTTCTAAACATGTTCAACATTATTCTTGCAGATGGCGTAACGATATTCGTGGATCTACGACCCAAGTCAAAGAATGAAGGAGATTCGGTCACATTTACATGTGAAGTGGAAGGCAAACCTGCTCCCATAGTAACCTGGCTTATAAACGACAACCCATTGACTATAGAGACAATTAGGATGAACGTCACTCAGCCCACTACACACGACAGGACAGTTGTTTATCTGACGATCAATGGCTTGAAGAGAACAGATGAGGGTAGTTACAGATGTAACGTGAAAAACATTTTTGGTGAAAAGAATTCAACTGCTGCGCAATTGACTGTCAATTGTAAGTGAATATTTTAATGAAAATGTTTCGACTGAATGGTACCTCAATGGTGCTTTGCTTTTTGGGAATCAACTAATGAGCGGTTGACAAGGACGTACCGCCACATTTAGTCACAATACCTTCGAATTGATTTTAAGAAGTCCTATACGTTACGACTCGTGCTAAACCTTTTAAACGTTTCTTTAATCACGATGAAGGCAACGATTATTTCTATTCAATAACCATCAAAGAATATGTTTCTCTTCAGATCCTCCAAAAATATTGGTTCCTCCAGCAAGTGAAACAGTAGTCGAGAGAAGCAGTGTATCCCTTACGTGTTACTTGGAAGGCAAACCAGTATCTAATGTAACCTGGTTGAAAGATAGTCACTCAATCATACCTGCTAATGACAACAGAATATCTGTATCTCCACCCTCCTCAGTCAGTAATACAACTGCTACGATTACTATCACCAATGTGAATCGTACTGACGAGGGCTACTATTCCTGTCAGGCTGTGAATGATGTCGGTAATGATACCTCATCATCATCATTGCTGACAGTCAACTGTAAGTAACGACCAATCATCTCTTTTTGAAGTGAAAAAGAGCTTCTAAACATGTTCAACATTATTCTTGCAGATGGCGTAACGATATTCGTGGATCTACGACCCAAGTCAAAGAATGAAGGAGATTCGGTCACATTTACATGGGAAGTGGAAGGCAAACCTGCTCCCATAGTAACCTGGCTTATAAACGACAACCCATTGACTATAGAGACAAGTAGGATGAACGTCACTCAGCCCACTACACACGACAGGACGGTTGTTTATCTGACGATCAATGGCTTGAAGAGAACAGATGAGGGTAGTTACAGATGTAACGTGAAAAACATTTTTGGTGAAAAGAATTCAACTGCTGCGCAATTGACTGTCAATTGTAAGTGAATATTTTAATGAAAATGTTTCGACTGAATGGTACCTCAATGGTGCTTTGCTTTTTGGGAATCAACTAATGAGCGGTTGACAAGGACGTACCGCCACATTTAGTCACAATACCTTCGAATTGATTTTAAGAAGTCGTATACGTTACGCCTCGTGCTAAACGTTTTAAACGTTTCTTTAATCACGATGAGGGCAACGATTATTTCTATTCAATAACCATCAAAGAATATGTTTCTCTTCAGATCCTCCAAAAATATTGGTTCCTCCAGCAAGTGAAACAGTAGTCGAGAGAAGCAGTGTATCCTTTACGTGTTACTTGGAAGGCAAACCAGTATCTAATGTAACCTGGTTGAAAGATAGTCACTCAATCATACCTGCTAATGACAACAGAATATCTGTATCTCCACCCTCCTCAGTCAGTAATACAAGTGCTACGATTACTATCACCAATGTGAACCGTACTGACGAGGGCTACTATTCTTGTCAAGCTTTGAATGATGTCGGTAATGATACCTCATTATCAGCATTGCTGACCGTCAACTGTAAGTAATTATTAAGCAAAATTTGAATTTTTATGTTATATGTAAATAAATCTTGACGTTATCTTAATATTTGTTTCTTGTAATTTCAGACTCTCCAAAGATATTGGATCCTCCAACAAGTAAAACAGTAGTTGAGAGAAACAATGTATCCCTTACGTGTTACTTGAAAGGCAAACCAGTATCTTATGTAACCTGGTTGAAAGATGGTCACTCAATCATGCCTGCTAATGACAGCAGAATATCTGTATCTCCACCCTCCTCAGTCAGTAATACAACTGCTACGATTACTATCACCAATGTGAATCGTACTGACGAGGGCTACTATTCCTGTCAGGCTGTGAATGATGTCGGTAATGATACCTCATCATCATCATTGCTGACAGTCAACTGTAAGTAACGACCAATCATCTCTTTTTGAAGTGTAAAAGAGCTTCTAAACATGTTCAACATTATTCTTGCAGATGGCGTAACGATATTCGTGGATCTACGACCCAAGTCAAAGAATGAAGGAGATTCGGTCACATTTACATGTGAAGTGGAAGGCAAACCTGCTCCCATAGTAACCTGGCTTATAAACGACAACCCATTGACTATAGAGACAATTAGTATGAACGTCACTCAGCCCACTACACACGACAGGACAGTTGTTTATCTGACGATCAATGGCTTGAAGAGAACAGATGAGGGTAGTTACAGATGTAACGTGAAAAACATTTTTGGTGAAAAGAATTCAACTGCTGCGCAATTGACTGTCAATTGTAAGTGAATATTTTAATGAAAATGTTTCGACTGAATGGTACCTCAATGGTGCTTTGCTTTTTGGGAATCAACTAATGAGCGGTTGACAAGGACGTACCGCCACATTTAGTCATAATACCTTCGAATTGATTTTAAGAAGTCGTATACGTTACGACTCGTGCTAAACCTTTTAAACGTTTCTTTAATCACGATGAAGGCAACGATTATTTCTATTCAATAACCATCAAAGAATATGTTTCTCTTCAGATCCTCCAAAAATATTGGTTCCTCCAGCAAGTGAAACAGTAGTCGAGAGAAGCAGTGTATCCCTTACGTGTTACTTGGAAGGCAAACCAGTATCTAATGTAACCTGGTTGAAAGATAGTCACTCAATCATACCTGCTAATGACAACAGAATATCTGTATCTCCACCCTCCTCAGTCAGTAATACAAGTGCTACGATTACTATCACCAATGTGAACCGTACTGACGAGGGCTACTATTCTTGTCAAGCTTTGAATGATGTCGGTAATGATACCTCATTATCAGCATTGCTGACCGTCAACTGTAAGTAATTATTAAGCAAAATTTGAATTTTTATGTTATATGTAAATAAATCTTGACGTTATCTTCATATTTGTTTCTTGTAATTTCAGACTCTCCAAAGATATTGGATCCTCCAACAAGTAAAACAGTAGTTGAGAGAAGCAATGTATCCCTTACGTGTTACTTGAAAGGCAAACCAGTATCTTATGTAACCTGGTTGAAAGATGGTCACTCAATCATGCCTGCTAATGACAGCAGAATATCTGTATCTCCACCCTCCTCAGTCAGTAATACAACTGCTACGATTACTATCACCAATGTGAATCGTACTGACGAGGGCTACTATTCCTGTCAGGCTGTGAATGATGTCGGTAATGATACCTCATCATCATCATTGCTGACAGTCAACTGTAAGTAACGACCAATCATCTCTTTTTGAAGTGTAAAAGAGCTTCTAAACATGTTCAACATTATTCTTGCAGATGGCGTAACGATATTCGTGGATCAACGACCCAAGTCAAAGAATGAAGGAGATTCGGTCACATTTACATGTGAAGTGGAAGGCAAACCTGCTCCCATAGTAACCTGGCTTATAAACGACAACCCATTGACTATAGAGACAATTAGGATGAACGTCACTCAGCCCACTACACACGACAGGACAGTTGTTTATCTGACGATCAATGGCTTGAAGAGAACAGATGAGGGTAGTTACAGATGTAACGTGAAAAACATTTTTGGTGAAAAGAATTCAACTGCTGCGCAATTGACTGTCAATTGTAAGTGAATATTTTAATGAAAATGTTTCGACTGAATGGTACCTCAATGGTGCTTTGCTTTTTGGGAATCAACTAATGAGCGGTTGACAAGGACGTACCGCCACATTTAGTCACAATACCTTCGAATTGATTTTAAGAAGTCCTATACGTTACGACTCGTGCTAAACCTTTTAAACGTTTCTTTAATCACGATGAAGGCAACGATTATTTCTATTCAATAACCATCAAAGAATATGTTTCTCTTCAGATCCTCCAAAAATATTGGTTCCTCCAGCAAGTGAAACAGTAGTCGAGAGAAGCAGTGTATCCTTTACGTGTTACTTGGAAGGCAAACCAGTATCTAATGTAACCTGGTTGAAAGATAGTCACTCAATCATACCTGCTAATGACAACAGAATATCTGTATCTCCACCCTCCTCAGTCAGTAATACAAGTGCTACGATTACTATCACCAATGTGAACCGTACTGACGAGGGCTACTATTCTTGTCAAGCTTTGAATGATGTCGGTAATGATACCTCATTATCAGCATTGCTGACCGTCAACTGTAAGTAATTATTAAGCAAAATTTGAATTTTTATGTTATATGTAAATAAATCTTGACGTTATCTTAATATTTGTTTCTTGTAATTTCAGACTCTCCAAAGATATTGGTTCCTCCAACAAGTAAAACAGTAGTTGAGAGAAACAATGTATCCCTTACGTGTTACTTGAAAGGCAAACCAGTATCTTATGTAACCTGGTTGAAAGATGGTCACTCAATCATGCCAGCTAATGACAGCAGAATATCTGTATCTCCACCCTCCTCAGTCAGTAATACAACTGCTACGATTACTATCACCAATGTGAATCGTACTGACGAGGGCTACTATTCCTGTCAGGCTGTGAATGATGTCGGTAATGATACCTCATCATCATCATTGCTGACAGTCAACTGTAAGTAACGACCAATCATCTCTTTTTGAAGTGTAAAAGAGCTTCTAAACATGTTCAACATTATTCTTGCAGATGGCGTAACGATATTCGTGGATCTACGACCCAAGTCAAAGAATGAAGGAGATTCGGTCACATTTACATGTGAAGTGGAAGGCAAACCTGCTCCCATAGTAACCTGGCTTATAAACGACAACCCATTGACTATAGAGACAAGTAGGATGAACGTCACTCAGCCCACTACACACGACAGGACGGTTGTTTATCTGACGATCAATGGCTTGAAGAGAACAGATGAGGGTAGTTACAGATGTAACGTGAAAAACATTTTTGGTGAAAAGAATTCAACTGCTGCGCAATTGACTGTCAATTGTAAGTGAATATTTTAATGAAAATGTTTCGACTGAATGGTACCTCAATGGTGCTTTGCTTTTTGGGAATCAACTAATGAGCGGTTGACAAGGACGTACCGCCACATTTAGTCACAATACCTTCGAATTGATTTTAAGAAGTCGTATACGTTACGCCTCGTGCTAAACCTTTTAAACGTTTCTTTAATCACGATGAGGGCAACGATTATTTCTATTCAATAACCATCAAAGAATATGTTTCTCTTCAGATCCTCCAAAAATATTGGTTCCTCCAGCAAGTGAAACAGTAGTCGAGAGAAGCAGTGTATCCTTTACGTGTTACTTGGAAGGCAAACCAGTATCTAATGTAACCTGGTTGAAAGATAGTCACTCAATCATACCTGCTAATGACAACAGAATATCTGTATCTCCACCCTCCTCAGTCAGTAATACAAGTGCTACGATTACTATCACCAATGTGAACCGTACTGACGAGGGCTACTATTCTTGTCAAGCTTTGAATGATGTCGGTAATGATACCTCATTATCAGCATTGCTGACCGTCAACTGTAAGTAATTATTAAGCAAAATTTGAATTTTTATGTTATATGTAAATAAATCTTGACGTTATCTTAATATTTGTTTCTTGTAATTTCAGACTCTCCAAAGATATTGGATCCTCCAACAAGTAAAACAGTAGTTGAGAGAAACAATGTATCCCTTACGTGTTACTTGAAAGGCAAACCAGTATCTTATGTAACCTGGTTGAAAGATGGTCACTCAATCATTCCTGCTAATGACAGCAGAATATCTGTATCTCCACCCTCCTCAGTCAGTAATACAACTGCTACGATTACTATCACCAATGTGAATCGTACTGACGAGGGCTACTATTCCTGTCAGGCTGTGAATGATGTCGGTAATGATACCTCATCATCATCATTGCTGACAGTCAACTGTAAGTAACGACCAATCATCTCTTTTTGAAGTGTAAAAGAGCTTCTAAACATGTTCAACATTATTCTTGCAGATGGCGTAACGATATTCGTGGATCTACGACCCAAGTCAAAGAATGAAGGAGATTCGGTCACATTTACATGTGAAGTGGAAGGCAAACCTGCTCCCATAGTAACCTGGCTTATAAACGACAACCCATTGACGATAGAGACAAGTAGGATGAACGTCACTCAGCCCACTACACACGACAGGACAGTTGTTTATCTGACGATCAATGGCTTGAAGAGAACAGATGAGGGTAGTTACAGATGTAACGTGAAAAACATTTTTGGTGAAAAGAATTCAACTGCTGCGCAATTGACTGTCAATTGTAAGTGAATATTTTAATGAAAATGTTTCGACTGAATGGTACCTCAATGGTGCTTTGCTTTTTGGGAATCAACTAATGAGCGGTTGACAAGGACGTACCGCCACATTTAGTCACAATACCTTCGAATTGATTTTAAGAAGTCGTATACGTTACGACTCGTGCTAAACCTTTTAAACGTTTCTTTAATCACGATGAAGGCAACGATTATTTCTATTCAATAACCATCAAAGAATATGTTTCTCTTCAGATCCTCCAAAAATATTGGTTCCTCCAGCAAGTGAAACAGTAGTCGAGAGAAGCAGTGTATCCCTTACGTGTTACTTGGAAGGCAAACCAGTATCTAATGTAACCTGGTTGAAAGATAGTCACTCAATCATACCTGCTAATGACAACAGAATATCTGTATCTCCACCCTCCTCAGTCAGTAATACAAGTGCTACGATTACTATCACCAATGTGAACCGTACTGACGAGGGCTACTATTCTTGTCAAGCTTTGAATGATGTCGGTAATGATACCTCATTATCAGCATTGCTGACCGTCAACTGTAAGTAATTATTAAGCAAAATTTGAATTTTTATGTTATATGTAAATAAATCTTGACGTTATCTTAATATTTGTTTCTTGTAATTTCAGACTCTCCAAAGATATTGGATCCTCCAACAAGTAAAACAGTAGTTGAGAGAAGCAATGTATCCCTTACGTGTTACTTGAAAGGCAAACCAGTATCTTATGTAACCTGGTTGAAAGATGGTCACTCAATCATGCCTGCTAATGACAGCAGAATATCTGTATCTCCACCCTCCTCAGTCAGTAATACAACTGCTACGATTACTATCACCAATGTGAATCGTACTGACGAGGGCTACTATTCCTGTCAGGCTGTGAATGATGTCGGTAATGATACCTCATCATCATCATTGCTGACAGTCAACTGTAAGTAACGAGCAATCATCTCTTTTTGAAGTGTAAAAGAGCTTCTAAACATGTTCAACATTATTCTTGCAGATGGCGTAACGATATTCGTGGATCTACGACCCAAGTCAAAGAATGAAGGAGATTCGGTCACATTTACATGTGAAGTGGAAGGCAAACCTGCTCCCATAGTAACCTGGCTTATAAACGACAACCCATTGACGATAGAGACAAGTAGGATGAACGTCACTCAGCCCATGACAAACCGCAGGACTGTTGTTTATCTGACGATCAATGAACTGATAAGAACAGACGAAGGTAGTTACACTTGCAGTGTTAACAACTTCCTTGATGAACGAACGTCAACGCCTGCTTTTTTAGCAGTGTACTGTAAGTTATTATCGTATTACACAATTTTCATCGTTGAACTACCGTGCACCATATTAGACTGTAAGCAGTCCCTCTTTTTTCTTTGGTCACTGTTCGGTTACAAATATTTTTGCTCCATCTTTTGAATCATCTTAGATCTACCAGTTATCTTCCGTAATCCTCTAAACTTGACGAAGAGGGAAGGAGATTCAATGGTGATGTCGTGTGGGGTAGATGGGAACCCTGTGCCTGAAGTCACGTGGAAGAAAGGAGGAGGGACGTTAGTGCATGATGGGAGAATAAATATCACTAAGCCGAGTAGTGTGGGAAAAGTGTACTCTACGTTGACCATCAGTAATCTTGTTGTGGGTGATAAGGGCACTTACAAGTGTATGGTGAATAATACACTGAATGCAGTGGTGTCGTTTCCTGGAAGCTTAACTATTATCTGTAAGTAAACATCTGGAGCATCTGTTTGGACGAATAGATGATTATTCTAACATTGTTTTACTTTTTTTCTTGGTTAGCATTAGACCTATGGTTTGTAAACCCTGAAGCCAACTTCACGGTAACTGCAGGAGAAAATGTAACCCTGGTCTGTGAGGTGTGGGGCGAGTCACCTGACATTACCTGGTACCGAGACGGGAAGAGCATGGAAGCGACTCGTATTAGGGCTAGTTCTAGCGGTAAAAGAACAGAAGCAGAACTGACATTCAACAATGTACAGGCGGAGAATTCAGGCGTTTACACGTGTACTGCAAGTAATAGCATAAGATCTATTAGTACACAGATGACTCTTGTTGTAAGCGGTAAGGAAACTGTTATGTTATTGTCAGATGTTGCTTCTTGAACCTAAAACACCAACATGACAAAGCGTACACACGTACGATAAAATTTCGCGAAATATAAAGTGCGCATGAGATTAAGCGCACAACAGAAAATAAGAACAAAAAGCGCGTACCAACATTTCTATCGATAACTTTTGGACATTTGATGGTTCGCATATATTTTTCAAAAAATAAATAGTGATAAATAGTGAAAAATGGTAATAGTATAATATTTATGTTATAGTACCCATTGAAGTCGATATGGATGTCACAGTAGAAAACATGGAGTTTTCAGCAGAACTCAACAACAAGTCTTCGCCACGGTTCCAAAACTTGTCCAATACTTTCAAGAAAGAGGTTTGTTTGTTTGGTTAGCATTTTACCAAATCAACGTTTAAAATCGTACATCTTATATTTCGTCCTCTAGAGCAAACGGATAAAATCGTAGGTTTGTTTTACGCGATGTAATTGATGTGGGTAAATAATGGCGTAGCTGATGGTATGTGACAGTTGTACTTCTACATCGTACCATGTAAATCTTGCTTTATATCATGATATATACATTACACCATGGAGGAGAAACTAGTACCATTAATTAGCAGTATCTCGTACAGATGGGTGCATCGTAAGGATGAAGCTATGATTTAAGAGTTAATGAGCAACAAAGCAACTATTGCTTTTTTAGATCTCAAGTATTTATAAAGACATGGAGGGATTCAAAGAAGTACAAGTACTTGGATTCTCGTGAGTATTCATCGTATTATCATTATTCTTGATCTCATAACTAATCCACGGTCATTCATCTTTTGTTCCACAACATTCAGGAATGGCAGCGTTCAAGTAGTTTTTCGTGTTATATTTGAAATAAAAGTCAATAAACCGGTCGAAAAGCCACCAACTGATGTCAGACAGAAAGTAGCCAATACTGCAATCGAGGAGATTTCCAAGACGAATGGATTCATTGGTACTTTGAGGTTCAAACCCGGTTCTCTTACTCCTTTGGGTGAGTCAAAACCTACTGATGACTTCTATTTTGCCTGAACTAGAGATGAGATAACCACCATGTTGCACATGTGAGTCTTTGATACATACTCAGGTGGTTATTCAGTAAGAGTATATGTTTCTAAATAATGTGAATGAAAATCTCATTATAATGCGCTTTTTTAACGGTTCTCTAGTTCCACCTCCACCACCTCGAAATCTAACAAAGACGGAGGTCAAACTTGAACAGATTTCTATTGCTTGGAATAAACCTGAATACCATCAAACGTACGGTGTTGCGGGCTACGAAGTACAATACAAAGAGTTCGGTAAAGAATGGAATAATATCCCTGTACAGGGTAAAGATGTCAATGACTATGTAATCAACGATCTGAAACAAGAGACAAAGTATTTAATGAAAATAGTTGCAGTTAGCAAAAGAGGTAACGGTCCCCCGAGCAACCAATTAGAAGTGAGAACCGATAGACAGAGCTTTTGGACAGAATACAAGTGGGTGATAGTAGCTGTTGGTATTGTCCTGTTTCTTCTTGTCCTCACGGGGATATTCCTGTGTTGTCGCCGGAAACGAAGACAAAAAACAAACGTGATGAAGCAACAGATCACGAGGAGCAACGTACGTAATACTTGTATATATTTAATGTTGAGGGTCCTGAAAGGGTAAAATTGTAGCTGGCATCTAATACACTGGGAGTTAGCCATTACGAATGGTAAAAAAGAGTCAGACGTTTCGTCTTCTTGTTGTGGCGAATAAACCATCATTATCTTCTTTCAGCGAGATAAATTCGATATACCTGGTCAGATCTTCATGAACAGCGGATTTGAGATGGCTCAGCTCGCATCGAGGTTTAGAGAAATACCTCGTGACCAGATCATGATCGGAAAAGAACTGGGTTCTGGTCAGTTTGGCTTGGTGACTAGAGGGTACCTTAAACAGGATGAAAAGCACTGCGCTATAAAGATGCTCAAAGGTATTGAACAAAGAATGACATATCAAGACAATTATATGTGGAATGACGTCACACTGTGGTGTATGTTACCACACTTTGCCTCAGACTCATTGATAGTCAGTGAATGTTTTGTTTGCCGCTTGACGACTAGCGGCTCAAAGAGTCACGTCTCGGTAAAAGTTGTAAATATTCAATTATGTTAACTTCTTTGTTTCCCCCCAGAAAATGCCTCTAATACAGATTACATGGATTTGATGAACGAACTGGATATAATGAGTTCAATAGAGGAACATCCCAACATCATTAATCTCATTGGTGCCTGCACACAAGGAGGTAAATATCAATAAAACAACGGAATACACCTGGCTAGTGTATGATCACTTACTCTCTAATTGGTCAAGAGGTCAGTGTTCACACATAAGGTTGGAACGGTTTATCGCGCGCTCTGTGATTGGTTGAGAAGTGGTCACGTAGTCTAATAGCTAATTACACGCTCTATGATTCTGCGTGTAACAGGTCCATTGTACTTGGTCGTTGAACTCGCAGAGTATGGCAGCCTGTTGGATTTTCTTCGTAACAACCAGATGTACTCGATCAGCCATCGAGAAAAGGTGTCAATTTTAACTGAATCACAAAAGATCAGGATTAGCCGTGATGTGGCTAGAGGACTGGAACACTTGGCAGGTTATAGGGTAAGTACTAAACTGTGGCCCTCATTCCAACGATCGGTTTGGAATTTGGAAGCGTTAATTTTTTCTGGAAGCAGAAAAAAAAACTCTCGCGATACAGAAGTGAATGAGAGAGTCGCGCGACGGAATATCTAAAGGTTTTGGGAGTCCAACAATCCAAATGATAATACGTTTCTAATCGTTTAGTATTCATGTGTTTGTAGTGCGTTCATCGGGATCTGGCGGCAAGGAATGTACTGCTTGGCACCAACATGACTGCTAAGTTGTCAGACTTTGGATTGGCAAGAGATGTGTATGAAAGAGGACACTACCAGCAGTTATCAGACATGGTATTGTATTATTCTAGTGTAAAATACCCACCAGAAAACGCAAGAAAATAAGCCAGTGTCTCACCGACTTTTTTCTGGCTTTGATTTACCGTTACAGTTTAGATGATTTCATAATGCGCCTGCGCGGAACTGACCACTAACGATATCCAATCAGAACTCAATGAAAAATATATTTGACATATTTCACGGATATCGTTTTCCTAACTTCTGCGTTCTTTTGTAGAAAAAGTTACCAGTGCGATGGATGTCAATCGAAGCTATCGAGACGATGGTGGCTACCAAGGAGAGTGACATGTAAGTCTTGGACGTTTGAAATAATGTTATTCCAGTTCTACTAATCTGTCAAAGTTGTTCGTAGCTTGTAGTTTTTCTTTATTCGTAGCTGATTTGTTGCAATCTTTATGATTACGTTTTCTCAGATGGTCGTTTGGAGTTTTGATGTGGGAAATCTATAGTGGAGGTGTGTATTTCTATATTTATATTTTACAAGATGCATCGAAAGATG
This sequence comes from Actinia equina, assembly GCA_011057435.1. Classification (NCBI taxonomy): domain Eukaryota; kingdom Metazoa; phylum Cnidaria; class Anthozoa; order Actiniaria; family Actiniidae; genus Actinia; species Actinia equina. The sequence continues at coordinate 228,006 of WHPX01000145.1, forward strand.
GCGTACTCTAGGATACAAATGGATGATAAAAATCAACTAAAAGAGCCCGTGTTAGTGAAAGATAGTTTATCTTATATTTTGTTGCCTGTTATCAGGTAAGCTGCCATTCCTTGGGTTATCAGCAAAAGAAGTTCTCAAGACACTTAAGAAAGGAACAAGACTAAGCCAGCCAATCGACTGCTCAGATAAAATGTAAGCAGTGAATATAATGATATATTATACAATCTCGTACCCAGAGCCTGCGTTTCTTCTGGCCTGCGGCGAAGAACGAGGGCTCTGGTATAATCCATATTTTGGCGCATGCGCAATTGCGGAAAGTTAGACATAACCGGTCAAAATAATCAAAGTCAAAATCAAAGTAAAAATAATAGTTAAAACTGAAAATCGGGGGGGGGGGGGGGGGGGGATATTTAAAGTTTTTAAGTCTTTGAACGCGTGCGCCGTTATATCGGGAGTCCTAGAAACCTCCTCTCCAAAAATGAATTATGCCAGAGCCCTAGTTTTTCGACGCAGGCCAGAAGAAACGCAAGCTCTGGGTACGAGATTGTATAATATGATAAAGGTGATGTTCATTCTGTTGTAATCAAGTGTGTCGTCTATTGATGTGCGCAATAAAAACATTGCGCATTTCTATTCAATCAAACTTGATTGTGTGCAACAATACTGCTGTAGATGGCCAATTCATCAATGTTTGACTTTTTTCTCTTGAAGATATGCTATAATGATGAGTTGCTGGCATTCCAGTCCTCTCAAACGTCCATCTATTGACCTACTCGCCACAGTGCTGGACAGACAGCTGCAATTGAGACGAAACGACGAAAACAACCTGGACAGTTCTATGGCTTAGTTCCATAAGGTGTCGTCATATTGAAGTCTGGTTTTACGACTTCCTTAATCAAATATCATATACTATAGATGCGTATGATGATTAGAAAGAAACCGAGAACTTTCCATGTTTAATTGAATGCACAACTTAGATGTCCTCTAGTGTTTGATATATTTTAATGTAGTCTGACGTCATCTTGATGACGTCATGTTGGAAACTATTATAGTACAGTTTTTATATTAGCTACATAGTTTATTTTTCATATTTACATATTTCTATAGAATTGCATAATTATTAAGAACAGACAAGTTTCTGTATAACCATAACCAGCTTTATGGCTGATATTTCTCAATATAGAGTAGAGAGTAGGGGTAGGGCTGTTAGTGGAAATGTTGATGCTGGGGTAAGGGAGAAGAGATATGCCATGTCATCAGATATTAATATCTTAATCAATAAGTAAACTGAAATGGAATGCAGCTATTGCAATTATTGCAATTCTTATAGAATAGTATTATCGTTAATATAAATATAAATAGATAACAATAGAAGACTATGACGTTCCTAGTAGTATTAAAGTATTGTGTATTGTGTCTTCCGTTATCGATTTCACTACTTAAAAGACGATTTACGGTCGCTATTACTGTATATGTTTCGATTCACTCTGACGTATTAAAGTGTTGTGGAAAAGTACTTCGAAGAGTCCTCCCGTTCTTTATCGATTTCTCTACTTAAAAGATGATTAACGGTTGCTATTACTGCATATATTTCGATTCACGGGTTACCTAGAAGCAACGGAGTATTAAGTCCACTTTTCTTGTAGGCTAGACGTCTCGGCCGCGACTCACAACACCATGTGTTTGGCAAGGACGGTAACTTGTAGGCCTTGCATATGTGATAGATTATATACTTTAATCCTTTGTATTGATTTCTTGGACATTCTATTGCATCCTTCTAGTTTTTCTCAGTTTTTCAGTCATTCTTCGACTCATTTTCCTCTGTCGACGTTTATCTTTTTCCCACGTGAGGAGGTGCTTGCTGATTTTCTTGCCGTATCGTAACCATTCGTTTACACGTGACACGTATCTACCAATCAGAAAAATAGTTTAGCACAGAATTATTTGACATTAGTTTTAATTGATGTTTTGGTCAGCGGTCAAGCGGAGATATAAATACGCACGCAAAAGATCCTTTAGTGCCATATAAATCTCAGCAAAATATGTTGAAAACAATATGGCAATATTTCGTACTGTAAAAACTCACGACCGTGCCGTGCCGTGCATTACCGTGACCGTGACGGTGTCGTGAGCATTTTTAATTGGCTGAGCAGTGATCCCGTGCGCTGTGATTGGTCTAAAAGATGTCGTAAATTCCGTAAAAAAACAACGAAAAATGTCAATACCAGAACATTGATGTCAAGTCATACCTGTATTGATTCCAGGCAGGCCTTACGATAACTCGATCTAGTCCCCAGGACTGGAATATCCCGTGATGCCACACGGTAATCCTTTTTAGTTTTCCAAGGTTGAATGGACAAGTAAAAAGATAGGTTATCTCGGCACAGCCTGGGATGTATCTGTATGTGTAGGAAGAAAAAAGACCTTTTAACGTTTATTGGTGCATCAGGGTCTGGGACGGAGTACAAAACTTACTTCATTGACTTGGTGGTATACGATCTGCCATCGGTTCCTTTGAGCTTCACAAACACAGGTCCATAAACACCAGCAAACCAGGAATCCATGGTTTTGAAGGATATTTGGTAATGGTATACTGATGAGGGGGAAAACGAAAAAAGTTATGCATTGAAATGTTCCAAAAACCTGAATATGGGAAAAGGAAAGACTTTCACCAATAAAAATTGAAATCAAAATTAAGTTTTGGATCAGAACTTAGTTTCAGATGCGTCGAATTGAAATATGGCGACCAATAGGCCATTTGCATTATGGCGTCATTTACTACCACTACCAGACTCCATTGCACACTGTCTTTTGTTCTGTTAATTAGCACCAATTGTCTCACTATTCCCATGAGGAACTACAAATGTGAATAAGAAAGAAAATTCACGAAGCATTTTGGTAGTGGTAGTAAAATGACGCCATAATGCAAATGGCCTATTTGGATCACTATCTGGACTGATTAGCCTAGTGTTCACATGGAAACATAACTGCGTTCTAACATGTATGAAAGGCTACTCAGTCCAGAACAATAGTTATCCAAATTGGTGGCCATATTTCAATTCGGTGTATATCGACCTCGTTTGTCAAAAGTAAAAGGTCCACTTACAGCAATATGGAGATTGTGGTTTAGTCGTAAGGTAGAAGTTGCCTTGTATTATTCCATTCTTGTTCTGTTCATAAGCATGGTATCCCATCTTGATACACGGCCCTTCACATGTTAGACATTTACCACTTTTGAACTCACTCTCCAGTCGACAGTCATAGGCATGAAGTGGACACTGGGATAGGATGGAACTGGTGAAATAGGCAGGAGCCTTTTTGTGATTGCAGAACAGATACGTGGATAATCCTGAAGGGAAAAAAACCCAGAAACACAAGGATTCGCTTGGTTAAACTTTTGTCTCTGATGTGTTGTCATGGAAACCAAATGCCTTACCTGCTAAAATGGTGTTACATCCGGGTTGCTTTTTCCCGCCATTAGGAAAGAAGTCCACGTGACCAATGCCACTAGTGATTCCATATTCACCGCTGGTGTGAATGACATCAACGAAGAAAGCGTCGCTTGTGTCGAGTCTGACATCCTCGTGTTGGCCGTGAAACCACATGGCCGCTGGATCCAAACCTGCGACAAGAATTGAACAAAATCCACTTTATTGATAAGCCAAATAGAGGTATGCGCAATTATCTTTGTTTGATTTAAATATAAAAGTAATCTCGTTAAAAAGTCAATAATCTAGTAGAACTTAAATAGAATGAAGACTGACGAAAAATGTAAGACGATTTAAAAATTACTGGGATCTGAAATGAAGCTGTTGTGCTATTGATTTAGTACCCACAGTGCTATTGATTTAGTACCCACAGTGCTATTGATTTAGTACCCACCAGTGCTATTGATTTAGTACCCACAGTGCTATTGATTTAGTAACCACAGTGCTATTGATTTAGTAACCACAGTGCTATTGATTTAGTACCCACAGTGCTATTGATTTAGTACCCACAGTGCTATTGATTTAGTAACCACAGTGCTATTGATTTAGTACCCACAGTGCTATTGATTTAGAAGCTGATGTACTATTGCCAGATTTAATGCCGATTTAAATTTATTAATCCGATGTAGAATTAATTTATTTTCCGATGTACTTTTGATATATTACCAACCTGCGATTGATTTATTACCGATCTACTATTGATTTATTACCGATCTACTATTGATTTATTACCGATCTACTATTGATTTATTACCGATCTACTATTGATTTATTACCGATCTACTATTGCTTTAATATCCGATCTACTATTGATGTATTACCGATCTACTATTGATGTATTTAGGACGTATGAGCAGCTAGTACCTGTTATTCTGTTGATAAATCGTCCCTTATGTTTCATCTGCTGACCAATGTACCCAGCGACATGCGCACCAAAACTGAACCCGATGATGTGAATAAACGGCAAGCGACGTCCATAGAGCTTTTCTAATGTCTCTAGGTAATGCGCGCCTTGAGAACCAACAAGCCTAGTGTTTGCCACTGCCCGAGTAAATGGAAACCAGGCTCCACGCATCCAGTCCAAGATGATGACGTTAAAATCATCTTTGATCAGCAATTGGTTCTTCATAGGAACTCCCCACCAATCAGCTTCCTGTGTTATACTCGTCTTGACTACGAAAAAAGAGCATTTAACGTGAACCTCTAAGATTTTGCTCCAGTGTGACATCATTGCTAAATAAAGTGACGTCATTGTCGACTGGTTTTAAAATGGCCGTCGTTCTTTTGGCATTTTGTTGCAAGTTAATTAATAAGAGCTTATGAGCGAGAAAATCCTCCAAGATGGTGGTGATCTACTCTTGGTTTAAGTACAAGGAACGCCTTTATAACAACTAAGAGAAATAACGAAATAGATAGTTATATATACTTACAGGTGAATCCAGCAAACCCGTGGATAATGACGACAGTAGAGCGTGAAGCATTGAAATGTGAGTTCCTTATGGCTTGTATGTCATTTACCCATTCACCACGATAAGCTGTTTGCCTGGTGAACAGTAGGAACCTGGTAGAGATAGCTGCTGGTGATTCAGGAAGAGGGATATGCGTCCTGTTGAACGGGTACTCGTTTGTAAAACAGCCAAACAAATCATAACAGACGGAAGGTTCCTGACCTGAAACAACATCAACAAAAACCGATATAAGCTTCCTATTTTAGTCGCGCACAAAGGATATCAAGTGTTTAGAATGACGCCACTAAACAATCGTGTTTCCTAGGCCATGATGCATTGCGAACGTAACCTTTTGTGTGGCAAGTTCTTCGATACTATTAGTCCTAAGACAAAGTGTAACACCACATAAAGTTCGAATATACGTGACACGTACTTCATTTTACGAGTCCTAAGACAAAGTGTAACACCACATATAGTTCGAATATACGTGACACCTACTTCATTTTACGAGTCCTAAGACAAAGTGTATCACTACAGATAGGTCGAACATGCGTGACCTTTTGTGTGATACGTTTCTTACAAGTGCTTTACGAAGAGGTCATAGTGATGTCACGACTCGATTCATGGGATAATGCGAGTGACTGTACTCGGTGAGATATGATGACAGGAAACAGGAAATATAATAGAGTAGATTTGACTAAGTGCCTTACAGCACAGCATCAATATCAGTGGACGCAAATAGCAATACATGATAGAATGCAATTAAGAAGTTGGCTCTAGAATATTATACTACCAAAGACAATCAGAAACATAGACCCAGAGTAAAGAGGTGCGTAGGAGTATTGCCAGAAGCAAAGTGGACCATATCAAGTGATGATGGCAAATGGAAAAACGTTACACAATTAACCTCAATAACTATACAGCTTCTCATTAATCCCATATAGGTACTGTCCATTTATTTTCTTAATTGGACAGGTCTTGTTGATATGGGATTAATTAGGCAGCTATATAGTTATAGGTAATGGGATTTCATGCTCCCCAATCAAGAAATAATTAGACTCGAAAAATTCCTCTGACTGCCAAATTGGACTGGGCCTATGGCCTCTTCCAATGTTGTCATTCCTTGGAATTTTCCTTGTCCAATTATTTCTTAATTGGACAGCATGGAGTCCTATTACATATACTTATTTATTGTATCATCACCACTGATGTCTTGGGGTTCTTCAATGGGATTGTTCTTCTAGCATAAGTAGGTGGGCGCTAAGGGCTCGTTTTGAATTAAAGTGTTATATACCCAGCGTGATGGATAGATTTACCAGTAGGGTTTGTATTAATTATCGGTCCAATAACGATAACCTAGATCAACATAAAAGAGCAGACATCATAGCTATGACGAAGACCCGACTTCTTTGTTCAAGAGTAACGAAGAATACACGCTGTTATTACAAAAGGAATTGTAGTAAATGATTATATCAAAGTCATGTGCTAATGTTTAATAAGATGGATGAAAAATGTCTAAATATTTCAATCTTTACATAAGCTAACTAGTGACGCGTGTAGAATCTTGAGGCAAATTCTAATGTGATGTAATCCCTTCATAATGACTACAGCAGCGACGGCTTTACTGCATGAGGTGAGTTAAAGCACGAAAGAGCCTAGCTCATGGTGTTTACGTGTCTTATGCGCGCAATAAAGGATGTACAGGGAACAGAGGAGTGCAAGAAGCACTATGATTCGCGTACAAAAAAAGGTCACCTAAAGTACCAATTTAGTATGGAAGAAACTTATGACAAGATAGTTGTCTTACTGTTGTACAATGTCATGACTACATTATTACTGGATGGTAAACACTGACCAGCTTGGGGCCGGACGAGATCCCATAACTTAAGATAACTTAAGATATTTTAATAGTAGGCAGCAGGGTAGGAAAACACTTGATGAAAATTGTCGTAAGATACAGGAAAATCGCTTACCTTTCACATCATCAAATCCTAAAATTGTTAAGATAGCAAGACCACAGAGTAGTAGACTTCTGATGCTTCGCGTCCAACCACAGTGACATGACATGTTGTAGTATTAAATCTACTGTGAATTTAATGAGGCAGCAATTAATAACACTTTGCAACGTGCCTCAGACTTCAAGAAAGCTAAATCTTTGCACTGATTTTAATATTTTACCAATAAGTGTACTGAGCTATGAGATGAAATCATGGCTATGTACTTACTGGTCTGTTCACTGAGCTGGGACTGTCAGTCGATCAAGTCGATCTTTAGTTGATATAGTCCACTGCACAAACACACAGTCGATCTTATTAATATTCTGGGTATTCCAAACATGTACCCATCAAGTATGGTGTGCGTCCTGCTTTGGGACTGTTAATGACTGGAGTGGTTTACGGATAATGTTTTCCGAGGCCAAATAAAACACTTCAAGAGCTATTGGTTTAGATTGATCACGAACCCAAACAACATCTAGAGCAGCAGGAGTAAGGTTGTCGTTTCTTAAGGTCTTTTTATAGAAGTATGTGACCTTTTGCCATCGATATTTTGGCGATCAGGATTTTCGCCCTTCCCAAATTTAATGCGTTACAAAAATGGTTTAAATTAGCTAGTGGAATTTGAAAATGGATGAAAAGCAGGCCCGTTTACCATTAAAATGGTTATGACTTTATAAATTCTTCTGAAAACAAATACTGCTATAAGCAACTTTTTAAACTTCGGAACCCATTTATTCAGAGAATCAGCTTGAAAGCGAATCGCGCAGCATACCAATTTTGCTTTTAGACCTAATAACATCAAGTATGCCTTTTCCTCAGCAAGGTCTTCTCGCTATTTGCACAGGATGTGTGACAAACCGCCAACAGCAGTAGCGGCTTGTACATGGTGTTTATGGAAGGAAGTAATGAAACTAATAGGTTATCCCGTTAATAGTGTGATAAAACTAATTAGTTACTGAATTGAAATGCTTATAATGACCCTATAGCGGATGCCTAGTATTTATATTACACATTGTATTCAAACAATGAGGTGAACTTCCCGCTACATTGATCACTTGTTGCAGTCCTGTACTAATAACAGGAAATATGCGCACGTTCCCAAAGTTTTTCCTTTGTATTCTTACCTTAAATACTAGAAGGAAAAAGAAGAATTATGACACTTCATAGTTTTTTTAAAACATGTTATCAGTAAAATCATGATGAGTTTATAAAAATTGACTAATTTGCTAGATCTTTCTGTAACACTTCAGAAGGAAGGCTTCGATACAGTCGACTGTGTGATAGTATCATTAATTTTGGTAGAATAGAGATAGCTGCGCGTATTGAGTGTATAAAGGGTCAATCAGTATATAATCTAAATGATGACTTCACTAATTTGATGATGATGATGTGATTTTTTATGATATTATGGTCATACTGAGTAGTGTTAATAATCTATTAACTATGGAAAGATGTAGTGCGAATCTTCTTTCGTCTGATTACTAGCCCAAGTGACACGACTAATAATTGGACGAAGTTTATACAATAAATGGAAGCATGTGTAGAGTTGCTCTCAGACAGAGTTGCAATCAAGCTGCGTTTAATCTGTAGATGATACTTGACACGGCTCAAGGTGTTGGATCTGGTTAAGGTCCCTAAGGGACAAGGTACTTTTAGCACAGACGACAGTCTGGAGGTGAATATTATTTATCATGATGACCCAATTTCATTTGATGTGCGCTATTGACATATCATGATCAAGTACAAAACTGTGTCGTTGTGCAACTTTGTTTTAACGGGTTGAAATTCAAGACAAATTTATGAGTTTCTAAAATCTTCTCTTGGCCTCCCGATTTGGAACACTACTGGAACGCATTTTCACCTTTCCTCTTGGACGCGCGATGTTTAACAGTTGGGAATGGCACACGCCTAACAGGAAGTTGTAGGATTTCCGTCGTTACATGTGAGCTGATTAACACGGACATTTATTACTTTCCTTGTGGACGTAAAACTCTTCTTTACTGACAGTTATTATGATTAATCTCCGCTTGGCAGGGGGTTTTTCCGGCACAACGGATGTTAATGATGGTACACACGGGAAACAGATCGCTCATTTACGCATTGGTATTTGGATAGTATGAATAGTGACAATACCGTGTGTTTCCCACTCACTAGAAAATTTGATTTGTCATTTGGAGTGCGCGTGAAAATATTCCAAAAAGTTTGACAGTGGGCAAGACAATGGGCCTTAACAATGGGCTTAGAATATTAAGCGAGGACTTCCGATAGATGAAACTTTATGAGTTCGATTACAGTAAAGGTTCTGAAAACATCTTTACATACTTGAATGAATAGACCGAGCGAGTAGAGGTTAGGTGATGGTGAGCAAACCAAGATGATAGACCAAGAAGAAAGAAAAGAAGAAGAAGAAAAGACTAGAAAAATGAAAAGGGAAAGACTATAGGTGTACTAAAAGATGGCTTATTTCTCACTGCACTTGATACAAATATGATTCGTAAACGTAAAACGATAACATAACGAGCGATATTACTAAATATGAGATCCACAGATGTAATGATTTAGACTGACATTAACTCTGTACGTATAAAGAAAGGTTCTTTAGGTTGCAATTTTCACAAAGGTTCTTTAGGTTGTTATCTGAAAATATTTTGAAAGTAAGTGCTACAGCAGTTCTGCCCGATAGGCACTATTTTATGGGGCACTGAGCAAATCAGTATAAGATACTAAAAAGTCAGTTCAGTCACTGTATTTGTACGAGATCTTCACATCTCCATTTGGGTTCAAGAACAACTATCTCTTCTTGTTCGTCGCCTTCAAATTGATCTTCTGGTTCTAGCACGACTTCGATGAGTTCATATTTTCCTCTCTGTTCACATCCAAAGTCAAACGTATATTTCCCCCTTCCTTTTGGTAGGTCCTGCTGCATAATACCGGTGTAACGGTGATCTGTATGGATCAACTCACCAGCTCCCTCCATACGGCCATTCACCCAAGTCCCTTTATACTTGGAACCAGTCTCTGCATATGTGTACACGCCCTGACCATTACGCTGATTTTGTGACCATTCTCCTTCATACGTATCACCGTTTCCATAGTAATAAGTGCCCTGACCGTGCCTCTCGTCGTTGATCCAGAACCCTACGTATTTGGTTCCGTCGGGGTAAAAAATGTTCCCTCGCCATGCTTCTTGCCATTGGCGTAGTTCCCGACATATTTGCCTCCCTTTTTGAACCTGGAAATAAATCAAACTATGATAAGATTCTTTTTCCTTTAACTTCAATCTTTTACGAATTTAATCAATTTAGTATGAGTACAAATATATAGCCTGTCATTGAATGGCAGGGACACCACAACAGTCTACACTCTTGAATTTTGTAACGGAACAATCAGTATGTCACTCAAAATCTGCAAAGTGGTGTGAAGAGGCTCTTAGGAATACTTGCAGTATCGAACATTGTGTTGACAAAGAAAACAAGAAACAGTCAAGCATCATTTATCACAGTTTTTTTCTCTGCTAGCTGAGGTCATGGCTCAAGGCTCTGCATTGGAAATTGATTTTTTCTTTTTTAATTAGTGCACATTAGAGCAATTCAACCTATAGCGATGAACAGTAGTTTAGTCGGCTTTATTCTTTTCTTCTTTCCTTCCTCTTCCAGGGCAATTTTCACTACTCATCAAGACTGTTTCTCTCAGCAAGTTGCCGCGGCGGGTCGTGTCTCAGGAAGCCGGTACTATTTAGCGCGTATGTCAGTTGTCTGTTGTTAAGTCACCGAAATCATTAACAAGTCTATTTCTGGTAACGAAGCATAAAGAATAGAAGCGTAGGAAGTCATATTGTTGACTAATTTTTTTTATGCAGTAGCTGAACGGATGTTTGAAAATAAGTTTCAAAAAACTTTTGACCAGTTCATTAGTATCCCTTGCCGGGCTTGACCAAAGAATTCTAGCGTCATTTATTGATAGTAATGCCAAACTAAAAGCGGATTAATCCCTCCGCCAAACGACGGCAGCCAAATCGGATTGATTTAAATATACTTACTTGTAAGTTCCTTGCCCATGTCTTTTACCGTGCACATACTGTCCTTCATAAACGTCACCATTAGGGAGAGTAGCTTTCCCTTTACCATGTCTTTCCTCGTCTTCGTTTCTTTCTCCTTCGTATTCACCCAAATACAGTCCTTCGTCCTCCACCGACTCTTCCTCTGAATCAGACATTGGCCGTTCTTGAGAGAATTTAACAACCATAAGAAAAGACTGAAAAACGTCGATCCTAATAAACTGATTCGGTCGGCAGTCGGCTTGATGGAGTGTGAGTTAGAAACTGCTGTCGAAATTTTGAGTTTATAAACTGTGCAGTTGTTATGTGTTGTTTCTAAGGAATGAAAACACACTGAATATGAATTCATGAGCATCAAAAATGTGTAAATAAGAAAAAGATGTTGATTGGAGGAGAAGACGACATGAACAAATAATGCGTAACATCACAACGGCTGCCAGAAGAAAGTTTATTGACTTTAGGATTTCTTTCATTTGCATAAGCTAGACAAGGCTACTGCACGGCCATCCTAACTCGACGTCATCGTATAATTACGGATTATCTTTGATGATTATTAGAAAAGGTTTTTTTCCGATCTGCTACAGTAAGTGCTGTGATCTTGTGGCTTGCTGCCGGGACAGTGGACCAACGCACAGATCCCGACCACAATGCTATAAAAAGAATAAGAAAAGGAAAACAACCCCTAAACCCCTGTATTTTAATAGTCAAAAATGTTTTACATTTTTCAGGGTTTTGTGGAGACCTTTTTTAATCTATAACTGTAACCATCCGCCTATGCGTTATAATGGTACTCTTGGAGTTCCTGTGGTATTAATTCATCGAGGGACTGCGTAATTGCTTAGCAACCGGTTAATATTACCATCCAAGATGGCGGACGAGCAACAAGAATCTTGTCTTTATTCCATGAATTCTTTGCAGATAACGTCCTTTAATAAATAGGTATGTATGAAGAAAGGATGTTGAAGATTAAGGTAGACATTTCTATTACAGCCTACAGGTATTAATCATTTGAGTCAGAAAGAAAGCTGGAAAATATGAGCTCAATAAGGCACTTTATAGTTCCCTAATTTGCCCAACTTTAAAACTTTCCTTCTCCCAAATAACTTTATCTCTCACTTGTACCAACAAAAATGAAATGTAACTCTTATTTCGTCACTTGTGGTCCCAAGATATAGAAAAGACTTCGACAATAGATTGTTTTTACCATTACAAGAAGTGTGAACATGCAGTCCAGGGCTCGTTTGCTTCTTGAAAAGGAACAGTTTAAAATGAAGAAAGATCCAGTATGGGTAAGTCATTTGGTATTTCTAAGAATAATCTAAGAGAATTATGTTGAGTACCATAGGGTTAAATGTTCTGATATCGGATAAACTACAGTACTGTATTCTTGTTTCAGGGAATAACAGCACAACCTCTTAACGAAGATGACTGGTTCACGTGGGAAGCAACTGTTAAAGGACCAAAAGATACTCTATGGGAAGGTATGTGTTAGCATCCTAAAGCAGTATGTTTAATGTATGACTGTTAAATGCTCATGGCACAAAAATGGACAGCAAGGCCAGCCCAACTACATTGCAGGAGTATTTACTCTCCGTCCAATCAAGTACCTAAGACAAGGCATGAACATGGCACGGACACAGTCATGCTAATGTCATGACACTGCCAGACCAATCACGTTTTGTGGAGAAAAAATCCCACAATCAAAATTCTAGACAATATCATATGGTCCCGGTAAGGCTCCCATATAGCACCAAGTTTTTGACAGTCCTTTATGTGCATGTCTACTGCGTAGCATACCTGCTTTCAATTCATTGATATATTTTAATGTTTTGACTTTCAGGCGGAATATTCAAGCTATATTTACGATTTAATGAAAACTACAATTGTATTCCTCCAAACATATATTTCCACACTGTGCCTTTCCATCCTAATGGTGAGTAACATCAGCCAGCCTACTTTAGGACTTGCTGTCCTAACTGTAGTGAATGTGTTTGTAATGAGTCAACAGAACAAAACCTGGAAATAAATATAAGACACATTTAAGGAGAACTTTCTACCCTATAATTCTCTCTCAGCTATCCTCCTCCATCATACATTCAGAGATAAGAAGGTACATTGGATCCAAGAAGGGATTGCATGTTTACAGTGAAAGCATGATTACATATGAAAGGGAGTCACAGAGAGGAATGAGCAGGAGGAGGAGTAACAATGTGCAGGGATGGAGAGGGGATGGATGCATAGGGTTTAGGAAAACTGTTTTTTGTTTACAAGCAAATTAGTCTCTACTGTTCAATCTCCTTGTTTAATGTTTTTTTAAAATATAATAAGCATTTGAATTTGATTGTAGCATGATTAACTATTATTATGAGCTATTGATAGATAAATATATTATCTTCAGTTGATCCAGTGTCAGGGATCCCATGTATAGATTTCCTGGACAATCAAGAGGAATGGAAGGAGTATTACTCCATTAACTACATGCTACTAAGCATACAAATGATGTTGTCCAACCCAATCCTGGATTACTCTGTGAATGTAGAAGCTGCCAAAATGTGTCACATTGCTCCTAGTGCTTACAAGCAAATGATACTGGAAAATGTTCTGGCCAGTAAAAGAGTTGATGGTAGGTTCAGCTTATGTATATACCATGTATATATTAACTAGATGTGATGCCAGTAGGTTATTACCTTTGAGGACAAACAAACAAACAAAAACATTATGCTCCAACTAGACCTTATTAATTGTGGTGCAAATATGTCTTCCCATTACAAAGGCCCTATGGGGGGTGGGGGGGAATACCTATGTCCACTGTCTAAACTTCCCGACTGTCTATTTTGTTATTTCCAGAAGGTTCTTGTATTATTTGGATGAATTCACTTTTGGCAATTCATTAGAGTAGACTGTCATTCATCTCTTGTTTGTGACTCATGTTGTTGTTTCGAGGCCATGTTACTTGTTTGACTTTAGCACTGACTGGACCTCATAATCTTTGTGCATGAGAAGACATGTGAATGTGTATACAATTAAAACAAAAAATGTGATTCTCAAAGGAGTAATGAGATCAGCATTAGAAAAACATTGGGCCCCAAGCTAAAGAGATTAAATGTTGTCTGGTCGAAACTAGAGCAACTTAAGCAATGACTAAATCTGGATTTAGAAATTAATTCTCTTAGTTAATAATTGTTCTGTTGTTCTTGGTGATATGTGACTTGTCTTGACTCATTTACTTTTTAACTCTTTCAGCTGGCTTGAAGCCACATTTGGAGAATGAAATAGAAGTGACAAAACCTGAGAAACAAGAACAACAGACTAAAGACACAGAGCAAAGTAATAAACGATTAGTTCAGATTGCCAAGATATCATTTGATGATTATCATTCTCTTTGGAGTGGCATAGCAACCACAAGACCTGTACCAAGCTCTAAGAACCCACTCAATGATATGTTGAAATCTGATTCAAAGCTACAAGCAGCTCACTTTGGAATGGAACAGGAAGAATTACAAGAGGAAATAAAAAAGCAAATATCTGAGCATAATTCACTTATGTATGGAAAATTTTATGACAGCACCGAAAAAACAAAGGATTTAGAGGAGTTAAAGGCTACCAGAATCAATATGCTCAAGCAAATTTATCTTCCAAAACACCAAGGTACACTTTACAACACTTTTTTTGTCTTCTTTTAGTACATAAATTACCAGACGTATCATTTTATTCAACAAACCAGGTCCCTGTTTCTAGTACCCACTCATCTTTTGCATAAAATTTGGTTGAGAGGCACTACTAGGAATCAGGATGGGTTTTGGTTGGTAAAACTTTTCTCTCCTGTTGGGCTACCTGTGGCTGCTGGAACCTATTAAAATCGTGCATCCCCAATGCTTACTTTTCTCCTTCAAACAAAGTGCTTACCATTTGTGTTGAATTCAATGTTAACCCCTTCCCCTCAGTTAAGTTATGTTAAATCTTACGCAGATCTATTTTACCCATGTTAATTTACCAGGTCAAGATAAATCTACTCAATCTCTTGAGCCTTCATCTGCATCATTATCAGCTTCAATAGCAAAAGAGATTGAGCCCTCAGAACAGGAGGTACAAGACCTATTAAACTGGTCTAGTAACCTTGGCAACAATGATGTAGCATTCTCATGAAGATATGTGATGATATACCATGGCAATAATATTATTATGGGACATAGTAACACCTTATAATCATGATGATAACCATGGCAACAAGTACTGTACATTACATTTGTGGAGTTCCCATCAATATTTAGGTACATCAAAGAACCAGCAATCATGCATTAAAATGAGTCATAACTTTGTATTTTGAGATATACTGTATATAGGTTTTAATACTGTAGATATATGTGTTAATATTTTTAAAAAAGCCAACATTTAATAGCGTGTTTCAGTAATGACTCCATTTGAGCATCATGTCATATCTTAAGTATGACTACGTATAAGCTGCCAGTTTCCTCTGATTTATAGAATTCCTGGCTCTATATTATGAGGGTTAGTACATGCTATCTTTGTGTATAGCTGCCCATTGAGTTGTCGGAAATTATAATCATGATGGATTTGTATAGTTTGTTATCAGTATATAGGTGTTATACAAGTGTGTAATGTGTCGTTGATGTATGTTGAAGCATTAATCGGTTATGATGAAGGTTTTGTACAGGTTGTAATCAGTATATGTGTGTCATATTAGTGTGTAAGTCTGTGTTCATGTATCGACAGTGTATGGAGGGTCATTAGTATATGATGAAGCATGGTCGGTGTTCCAGTGCACATCATCGTACATCTTCTCTAGCAGAGTTCTCAACATGCTGGCATGATCTCTGTCTCTTACTTCAGCCACAACTTTACACTAGAAATTTAACAGTATATAATAGCGAATTTAAATTCTGTTATATATAATAATTATTGATCATAAATCCTATAAATAAACAAGCATGCATCAAGGTAGTGTGCATTTGTGTTTGTGGGGATGGGGTTAGGTGGGTAAGGGCATGTTGACCCACAGCCTAAAAGTTAGAATAGCCTAAAAGTTATTTACCTGTACTTTGAAGGCACTACTTTTCAACCAAGCTCTCTCGTGAAACATGTCTTTAATGCTAAAATTTAAAGAAATAATGCAAAATAGATATAGGAAATAACAATGTAATGTTCCACGATTTTTCTTTTTTTTTTTTCCTTCCCATTTCATTTTTCATTTTCTCTTTCTCGTTTTTCATTTCTTTTTGTTTTCCATTCCTATTCCTTTTCTTTTCTATAATCCTTTTCTTTTCTATAATCCTTTGCAGTATTTTGTTTATAGTTTCATTGATTTGAGAACGTATTTAAAATTTGACATTGGATTTCTTCAAGTACCTTGCCCCAGATGAAGCTAAAACATTGACAAGTCTATCAATACCACCGGGTCGATCACTGACTGTCACAATAAACCGTACCAGCCTACCATCCGTAGCTAAACCCCTGTCTATACATCTACCAACTACAGCTGGATCGATGTTACCTCCACATAAAGGGATTACAACCCTGCAAAAAACGGTAATGGTGAATGCGTTACTGTCAATCTTAAGGTCACGCAATACGAAAGTCGCGTTAAAAAAATGTAGTTGATCCAAACTTTAAAATAAGAACTTTAACAGTGAAATATGAATTTCTTGGATAGAAAACCAAAAAATAATTAGATAACTAACCTTTCTAAGATGGATTTAACCTTTCCACATAAAAATAGATAAATGAATCCGATCGCATATTTATTTTACCAGATCACTCGTGTTGTGATGATAAATATGAGGTTTTTTTATTAAAATTTAATTATTCCTCAAATAATGATAAGAATTTATTATCGTACATACGCTCTTAGTTATAAATCGAAAATATCATAGAAGTTAAAAACCGGACACGAGATATCAAAAGGATGTGTATTGTTATAATAATCTCTCGATCAACGTGGGCCTTTGTAGCTCAGTGGTTAGAGCACTGGTCTAGTAAACCAGGGGTCGAGAGTTCGAGTCTCTCCAAAGGCTGAATTTTTGGATCCTCATGGAAAGCAGCATACGACCAATGAATCTTTTTCTGGACTGTTTCAAAAAAGCCTATTTTTCTTTTGTTTTAAATCCCTAAAATAATTTTAAAATAATTTGTAATATCTAGTTTACCTTTTACCACTGAGTTCTGGTAGTTGACCAGAGAGAACAGCAGCCAAGCCAGTCGCTCCAGCTCCTTCAACAACAGCTTTCTCCATCTCTATTAGGTAAAGGATAGCAAGGCCTATGTAATCCTCACTTAAATAGAAAAAAGTTGGAAAAAAAGTTGATAAAAAGAGTTCGGATAATGTCACTTGTTCACCACAGGAATGCCCAGCACAGCTTGTAAGTAGTTTGTCATTAATATTTCCCCCAGATTATGAATAATATTCTGTGATAGTCCTACCCCTTCCCCTCAGGTTCAATGTTCGGATTACACTTTAATGTCATACAGATACTCGAAACAACTTTTTATTGCGTGTATGCGACTACTGAGCTGTTTCTTAGCAACCATTTATTGTATACCTGACGGTGATAACTTTATCCACCAGATCTTTCGAGTTGGCAAACGCAGTAGTTCCCACCTGAGGTACACACAGACCTGGATTTGAAAAAAACGAAAACACAAGCCGGCAGAATTTCTTAAAGTCCTCACCTCACCATGTTTGAGCGAGTGCGGTAAGGCCAGGAGAGGAGAGGAGAGGAGGGGAGAGGAGAGTGGAACTTACCATCAGCTAATGTCTCTGAATGATGCGCATCTACTCTCACGGGTTTTCCCGCTTCCTTGGCTGCCTTGAAGCTGGGACAGCGCTCAGACTCCACAGCCTTTTTCAACAGAAAATCATTAAAATGTCGTTAAATATGCTAAATATATTGCAGCTTGAATTATGGCAGCTGTTTTTATGACTTTACTCTCGGAACCTGTGTATATTAACGATGACAATAAATTTTATACTAGAAATGCCGGAAAAGTTATTCGCTTACGATAATTTTGACATGGGGGTAGACGGTCTTGACAGCCTTTACTATTCCTGCTAGCATCCCCCCTCCCCCAACGGGTACAATAATGGCATCCAGTGGGTAGACTTGATCGATGATCTCAAGGCCAATGGTTCCCTGGCCGCTTATTATGTGTGGATGGTCGTAACTGTGAAGAAAGGTAATACTCTCAATTAATTATGGTTACTATTAGAGATATTGCTTGGAATGGTTCGCGTCCGGGATAAACCTCTTATTCTTGTGTATAATGTTTTCCCACTCAGACCAGGTGTCATTCAAGTAACTAGCTAGAGCTAGTATCTTTTTTCCCCCAACGGTTGCACATGAGAAGACACATTAAAATGGATACAACTAAAACAAAAAACCTTACTCCCAAGAGAATGACACGTGGTCTGAAAGTCAAAAGGGACGTCTATATGATCATCCTTTTGACCCTCCGTCAAGTGAGTACAGTCTTAATCTTCACCTTATATGGACTTACCCATTGATGTAGACCAAGCCTTTTTCACGCGCCATAAGCAAGGCGTTTTCTTTAGACTAATCAAATGACATTCAGTTAGTTGTCCGCAAATGTTTGTGTCCGTATCCACAATTTTACGAAAACGGATAAGTGTAGACGGTGAAAACGATTCGAATTCGCTGCGTGTGGACACAAACATTTTCGTATCCGCAAAAAATAATTTGCGGATACAAAAATTTCCGGATACGTGTGGACGGGGCCTAAGTCACAACAACGCGTAGTATCCATTACTAAGTAGAGTGCTAATACCTGTGGATAATACGATAGGATAATTATGCAGCCTTTATTATGATATTAGTCGTATTATTATATTAGAGGGTATGAAGCGTCTTCGCTTCTCATTGGATGTATTCATGATCTAACAAATCCTCTTCCGAAAGACAGAGAAAAGAATAGTTCCTACTGACCTCAAGCAAGTTGTGTCCTTGAAGTACTACGTTAGCCCCATATGATCTACACATCGTTTGTTTGACTATCGGTGCATTCTCAGGCATGATGACTGTCACTGGTATCTGTAGGGCGTGGCCGTGGTATGCTAAGGCTAGGGCGTGGTTACCCGCCGACGCCGCGATAACACCTCGACGCTTTTGTTCCTGAGTGCCCAATGGTATTGAGGACATAAGTTTCGAACAACATCGATAAATAGGCTTCAAAAAAACTTACCTCACTTAAAAGAAGAAGTGTGTTAAGGGCTCCGCGCTCTTTGAAACTAAAACGAATAAAAGAACAATCGATCGTCTAGTAAAGAATTTTCAAAAATGTGACAGCACGAGCAGGTTTTTCAGGCACGAAAAATCTCGAAAGGTTTCGAGCAAACCAATAGCGCTGATAGAAGAAGGGCAGGTATGATGTGATCTCCTACATCTTACCTTCCCGTGGGGTGAAGATATTCTTTCTTAAAGAAAATGTCCATATCTGCAACTTCAGAGTTCGATATGCTTGCTTTCTGTCATTAAAGTAAGCGACAACATGTGTTAAATAGAAATTGTTGAGTTAACACACGAAGGGAATTTTTAGCTGGTCGAATGCTAGCAGCGCGCACTTCCATGATTTAGTTAAGGGTTTTCATGAATATAACAGCGCGAGCAGGTTTTTCAGGCACGAGCCGTAATGGTAACCATAGTCGACGTTCTATAACGAGGTTTCTAGAAAATAATAGATGAAGCGGTGTGCTCGCGCCATCCTATGGATTCCGTGCCTTTTTTGTATAATTTACATAGAAGATATAATAAAATCGCTGAATTGTGCAAGCAATGATCATGTACCTCACAAGGGGTTTTGGCAACTCCTTTACAAATACGAAATGCAGCTGCGCATATATCCTCAAAGCTTATAGGAACAGGTTCCTCTGTGTCCCCCTTGAGTGACATCTTTTGAAGGTGAGCCCTTATTTCATCTGACTTCGACACAGATGTCACAGGTTTAGGAAATTCAATCGTCTCCTTCTTTCCATCTTCTTTTGGCGGAGCCATCTTTGAATAATGTCCCTTTTAACTTAATACGTGATTGATGACGTAATACTCAATTGTCATGGAGATATTCTTTATGACGTATTTTATTGTTCTTTCTGAATTTAATCCTTTTTATTAATGATTTATACAGGTGTTTTTAAAACACATCACATCCGCCTTATTGCTGTGTATTTTTTTAAAAATATTATCATTGATTTCTTTCTTGTGGTACATCGCAATCGCTACCAACTTTATTGTCAGTAACATCTGTGAGGACTGCGTGTAAACACTCTGTACTAAGAAAGAAGAAAAAAGAACTCGATTTTGCTATTATGTAAATATTCATATTTCAAAATGGTTACTCATTTTTAGCCAAAACACATGGACTAAAGCCCATGGTTTTGATGCGGGATTTTGGGTGTTTTACATACCTTTTAAAAAATGATGTAATATCCATAAAATGTTGAGAATGGATAATTTTTTGGCCAAAAAGCATGGACTATGGCCTATAATTTTCATCGATTTTCTGTGTTTTTCACACCTTTATCAAAAACATGCATTATTCATAAAATGTTCAAAATGTGTTATTTTTTGCCAAAAAGCATGGACTATAGCCCATGGTTTTCATCGATTTTGGGTGTTTTTCACACCTTTTTCAAAAACATGCATTATTCACAAAAAGTTGAAAATAGATCATTTTTGGCCAAAAAGCATGGACTATAGCCCATGGTTTTCATCGATTTTGGGTGTTTTTCACACCTTTTTCAAAAACACACATTATTCATAAAATGTTCAAAATGGGTCATTTTTGGCCAAAATGCATGGACTATAGCCCATGGTTTTGATCAATTTTGGGTGTTTTTCACACCTTTTCAAAAAATATCAATTATCTATGAAACTTGAAAAATGGGTGTTTTTGGCCAAAAAGCATGGACTATAGCCCATGGTTTTCATCGCTTTTGGGTGTTTTTCACACCTTTTTCAAAAACACACATTATTCATAAAATGTTCAAAATGGGTCATTTTTGGCCAAAATGCATGGACTATAGCCCAAGGTTTTGATCAATTTTGGGTGTTTTTCACACCTTTTCAAAAAATATCAATTATCTATGAAACTTGAAAAATGGGTGTTTTTGGCCAAAAAGCATGGACTATAGCCCATGGTTTTCATCGATTTTGGGTGTTTTTCACACCTTTTCAAAAAATATCAATTATCTATGAAACTTGAAAAATGGGTTAATTTTGGACAAAATGCATGGACTATAGCCCATGGTTTTGATCAATTTTGGGTGTTTTTCACACCTTTTCAAAAAATATCAATTATCTATGAAACTTGAAAAATGGGTGTTTTTGGCCAAAAAGCATGGACTATAGCCCATGGTTTTCATCGATTTCGGGTGTTTTTCACACCTTTTCAAAAAATATCAATTATCTATGAAACTTGAAAAATGGGTGTTTTTGGCCAAAAAGCATGGACTATAGCCCATGGTTTTCATCGCTTTTGGGTGTTTTTCACACCTTTTTCAAAAACACACATTTTTCATAAAATGTTCAAAATGGGTCATTTTTGGCCAAAAAGCATGGACTATAGCCCATGGTTTTGATCAATTTTGGGTGTTTTTCACACCTTTTCAAAAAATATCAATTCTCTTTGAAACTTGAAAAATGGGTGTTTTTGGCCAAAAAGCATGGACTATAGCCCATGGTTTTCATCGATTTTGGGTGATTTTCACACCTTTTTCAAAACCATGCATTATTCATAAAATGTTCAAAATGGGTCATTTTTGACCAAAAAGCATGGACTACAGCCCATGGTTTTCATCGATTTTGGGTGTTTTTCACACCTTTTTCAAAACCATGCATTATTCATAAAATGTTCAAACTGGGGCATTTTTGGCCAAAAAGCATGGACTATAGCCCATGGTTTTCATCGATTTTGGGTGTTTTTCACACCTTTTTCAAAACCATGCATTATTCATAAAATGTTCAAACTGGGGCATTTTTGGCCAAAAAGCATGGACTATAGCCCATGGTTTTGATCAATTTTGGGTGTTTTTCACACCTTTTTCAAAAACACACATTATTCATAAAATGTTCAAAATGGGGCATTTTTGGCCAAAATGCATGGACTATAGCCCATTGTTTTCATCAATTTTGGGTGTTTTTCACTCCTTTTTCAAAAACACACATTTTTCATAAAATGTTCAAAATGGGTCATTTTTGGCCAAAAAGCATGGACTATAGCCCATTGTTTTCATCAATTTTGGGTGTTTTTCACACCTTTTCAAAAAATATCAATTCTCTTTGAAACTTGAAAAATGGGTGTTTTTGGCCAAAAAGCATGGACTATAGCCCATGGTTTTCATCGATTTTGGGTGTTTTTCACACCTTTTTCAAAAACACACATTATTCATAAAATGGTCAAACTGGGGCATTTTTGGCCAAAAAGCATGGACTATAGCCCATGGTTTTGATCAATTTTGGGTGTTTTTCACACCTTTTCAAAAAATATCAATTCTCTTTGAAACTTGAAAAATGGGTGTTTTTTGCCAAAAAGCATGGACTATAGCCCATGGTTTTGATCAATTTTGGGTGTTTTTCACACCTTTTCAAAAAATATCAATTCTCTTTGAAACTTGAAAAATGGGTGTTTTTGGCCAAAAAGCATGGACTATAGCCCATGGTTTTCATCGATTTTGGGTGTTTTTCACACCTTTTTCAAAAACATGCATTATTCATAAAATGTTCAAAATGGGGCATTTTTGGCAAAAAGCATGGACTATAGCCCATGGTTTTCATCGATTTTGGGTGTTTTTCACACCTTTTTCAAAAACACACATTATTCATAAAATGTTCAAAATGGGGAATTTTTGGCCAAAATGCATGGACTATAGCCCATTGTTTTCATCAATTTTGGGTGTTTTTCACACCTTTTTCAAAAACACACATTTTTCATAAAATGTTCAAAATGGGTCATTTTTGGCCAAAAAGCATGGACTATAGCCCATTGTTTTCATCGATTTTTGGTGTTTTTCACACCTTTTTCAAAAACATGCATTATTCATAAAATGTTCAAAATGGGTCATTTTTGGCCAAAAAGCATGGACTATAGCCCATGGTTTTGATCAATTTTTGGTGTTTTTCACACCTTTTCAAAAAATATCAATTCTCTTTGAAACTTGAAAAATGGGTGTTTTTGGCCAAAAAGCATGGACTATAGCCCATGGTTTTCATCGATTTTGGGTGATTTTCACACCTTTTTCAAAAACACGCATTATTCATAAAATGTTTAAAATGGGTTATTTTTGGCCAAAAAGCATGGACTATAGCCCATGGTTTTGATCAATTTTGGGTGTTTTTCACACCTTTTTCAAAAACACACATTATTCATAAAATGTTCAAAATGGGTCATTTTTGGCCAAAAAGCATGGACTATTGCCCATGGTTTTGATCAATTTTGGGTGTTTTTCACACCTTTTCAAAAAATATCAATTCTCTTTGAAACTTGAAAAATGGGTGTTTTTGGCCAAAAAGCATGGACTATAGCCCATGGTTTTCATCGATTTTGGGTGATTTTCACACATTTTTCAAAAACACGCATTATTCATAAAATGTTTAAAATGGGTCATTTTTGGCCAAAAAGCATGGACTATAGCCCATGGTTTTCATCGATTTTGGGTGTTTTTCACACCTTTTTCAAAAACATGCATTATTTATAAAATGTTCAAAATGGGGCATTTTTGGCCAAAAGCATGGACTATAGCCCATGGTTTTGATCAATTTTGGGTGTTTTTCACACCTTTTTCAAAAACATGCATTGTTCATAAAATGTTCAAAATGGGTCATTTTTGGCCAAAAAGCATGGACTATAGCCCATGGTTTTCATCGATTTTGGGTGTTTTTCACACTTTTTTCAAAACCATGCATTATTCATAAAATGTTCAAACTGGGGCATTTTTGGCCAAAAAGCATGGACTATAGCCCATGGTTTTCATCGATTTTGGGTGTTTTTCACACCTTTTTCAAAACATGCATTATTCATAAAATGTTCAAAATGGGTCATTTTTGGCCAAAAAGCATGGACTATAGCCCATGGTTTTGATCAATTTTGGGTGTTTTTCACACCTTTTCAAAAAATATCAATTCTCTTTGAAACTTGAAAAATGGGTGTTTTTGGCCAAAAAGCATGGACTATAGCCCATGGTTTTCATCGATTTTGGGTGTTTTTCACACCTTTTTCAAAAACACACATTATTCATAAAATGTTTAAAATGGGTCATTTTTGACCAAAAAGTATAGAGTATACTCCATGGTTATATCCCAAATACTCAGTTTGTAATTTCAATAAATAAGTTAATAAGTTTTTAAATTGTGATGGATGTGATCAATATTTGTTAACCCAAACTATAGGTAAATTAAAAAGTATTAAGTAAAAGGTGAAGTATTATTAAAGTTAATTATAAATTGATATCAGCAAATAATTTACTTTCATTGCAAACAAATAAATCATACAGTTTAAGGAATAATATTAACTGTATATGAATCAACAAATAGATGGCCAGATGTTTCAAGAATATCTAGTAGTGCATGTAACCTGTTAATCAAGATTGCTATAACAGTTCCTGATCTAATTTGTTGGCAAGAATAACCTTCACTGGGCAGTATGCATTGCATTCTACTAAAGTATCTTTTGTGGATCACATGCAAATAAGTATTTAGATTTTCCTTTTGACTACTGCATTTTTTTGTGCTTTTGAAAACTTGACAAGAACAAATTGTACAAAATTTTAAAAGTTCTATCTAGTTACATATTTTCCAATTTAGTCTTAATTTTCAAGTATAAAATGGAGAATTTGGTTGATTGTGATTATTGCAAACATATTAACATTATAATTCTTGATGGTCAGTGTGGACAGTATGATGGTCTTGGCACATTGAAGGAGTTTTAAATTCCATTCTATATTCACATCGACTGGGTTCTGTGACACTTATTAACTGATTGTCACTGCCACAAGACATGATAACCTGATAAAAAGATATATCTGGTATTAGACAATAACTCAATGACTTGAAACCAGTGGAAAACAGAGTAAAATAAGAGTATACACGAGCATATTACAGCAAAGGAAGATATGGAATAGCAAAAGGTAGCATAGTAAGGCATAGCAGAGCAAATGATAACAGGAAAGTATACTACAGCAAAGGAAGATATGGAATAGCAAAAGTTAGCATAGTAAGGCATAGCAGAGCAAATGATAACAGGAAAGTATACTACAGCAAAGGAAGATATGGAATAGCAAAAGGTAGCATAGTAAGGCATAGCAGAGCAAATGATAACAGGAAAGTATACTACAGCAAAGGAAGATATGGAATAGCAAAAGGTAGCATAGTAAGGCATAGCAGAGCAAATGTTAACAGGAAAGTATACTACAGCAAAGGAAGATATGGAATAGCAAAAGGTAGCATAGTAAGGGCATAGCAGAGCAAATGATAACAGGAAAGTATACTACAGCAAAGGAAGATATGGAATAGCAAAAGGTAGCATAGTAAGGCATAGCAGAGCAAATGATAACAGGAAAGTATACTACAGCAATGGACTACTACTACGTGTATATGGTGGTCATCTTGCCAGGGGACAAAACAAAACCAAAATGACAGAAAATATACAGATTTGTTATTGTCTTATGGGTAAAGGTGATTGATGTGCCATCTTTTATCTTTTTTGTAGTTTCTTGGGGTTATTACTGTAACTTTATTTGCCCCCGGAGCACAGAAAAGTTTAGCAAAGCATAGCACTGTAAATGATAGATTAAAGAGTAAAGCATGGAAAGGTATAGCATAGAGTAGCACAGCATAGCACTGTAAATGCTAGATTAAAGAGTAAAGCATGGCAAGGTATAGCATAGAGTAGCACAGCATAGCACTGTAAATGATAGATTAAAGAGTAAAGCATGGCAAGGTATAGCATAGAGTAGCACAGCATAGAAATGTAAACAGAGCACAACAATAGTGATAGCATAGTATAAGGTAGCAAAAACAAAGCCCAAAAATCAATCATTGAAGATGTTAATACACACTCAACACGATCAAGATAATTATGGTTTGCACATACCTCAGTGGATCTATCAGGACCATTCCAGCAGTTTTGACCACCTGTGTACTTCATTCTAGTATACTTGTCACCTTCACCAGACCAGTGACCCCAATTCCTATAGGAAACAGCCAGCAAGAATGACAAGTCTGTTAGTTTGACCTTAGAGGCAGAAGTGGTCTTAATAGAATCTTTTTTTCCTAAGGGGAAAACCTAATTTCAAATTTAGGGTGGAAAAATAATATTTGAGGAAAGAAATCTTGAAAGTGTGAGTTAGCCATGCACTGACTTTGATCAGTGTGTAGAGTTTGTTTCAGAGATAAAATCTAAAGGTTTTTAAAACCACAGTAACAGTAATAAGAATATCATACCCAAGTGATGTCTCACTGCCACCATCTTTTGGTTGTTGAGATGCTTTTTCAAATGGACACAGTTTATAAAGGTATCTATTGTAATAAAACAAAATCTAGACCGTCAATATATTGTAGACAATTATAGAAAAGAAATGAATCACATTAATGTTTTTAGGACCCCAAAAGTACTGGGAGATAACAATAATAATATGATGGCGGCTGCAATGATGATGGTGATGGTGATGTTGATTGTGAATAATGGTGGTGGGATAATGATGGTAATGATGATGGTTGTGATGATGATGGTGGTGGTAATTATAATAATAATAATAATAATAAACGATAATAATATTAAATACTAATAATGGTGGTGGTGCTGATAATGATGATGATGGTGGTGGTAAAATAATAATGTTGATGAGATGATGATAATGGTCGTGGTGCTGATAATGACGATGATTTAATGATTATGGTGACTTTTACCACATATTCTCTCAAGTGGATAATACCTGTGTGTAGTGTTACATAATTATGAAATGTACTCCAGCTTATATTCACCAGTAAATAAATAATTACTTGAGAATAGTAATAAGCTATAGAAGTTACTCTCCTTTCTCTTCTCGGCTCAGGTAAGGAATAAGGATCCATACTGAGTGCGATTATAAAGAAAGGGGCTTAAACAACCTTTATTTTATTTATACGTGTCACACTTACTCTCTGTCAATATAGTCAAAGCACTTGCCAGTTAGAGGAGAGAACTCATCATGCTCACCAAAGTCAATATTCAACATTTTATCAATATCACTGAAAGAATATTATTCATCACATTAATTGATAGCGTAATTCAATGAAAAGGGAAAGAGGAGGGTATGATGTCCTAAACTTTGGCTTGCACATACACAGTTTAAATTAACAGAAGGTCATAGAACAATGTCTAGCCAGAATTGGAACTTGTCCAGTCAAAACCTTTTTGTCAAAAATGGTGAGCCAGAAACAAGGTATGATTGAGCCAAAACTAATTAATAGAACAGTCATCATGATCAGGGACTACATGTAACTAGCTAGCTTATATTTATAGCTGAGTAAACATGCCCTTCATTGGTAATACTATGGTTGCCTAGGAAACAGAAATATCTATATCATATTGTACCTTATTTCATTTTCAATATTTCTCTTTTCAGTTTCTACTTCATCATATTCTTTTCTTGCTTTGTCAGCAACTGTAAATTAATAATGACAATGAATTCATTCTACATCCTTTAGGCACTTTATTTGGCCCTGTTCTTTCAATATTAGAAATAAATTTATCTTTAAGGGAGGAAGATGGAGGAAATCTTGGTAAAACATAATTTTTTCAACCTCCCCCCCCCCCCCCCCCCTGCAATTTTAAAACTGGAAAAACTTTAAAACCAACCTTACAAAAACAAGAAAAAAATAGTACAGATTCTTTGTAATTCAGGACTTCCTTAAGTGTTCAGCAAAGGCCTAATCCACCTCTACCAATAAAGAGTAAAGGGAGAGGTTCCTGTGTGCATACATGTTCATCATTGTTTTTAATGGATAAGAATATATACTAGCAAGAAATATTATGAAATAAATGTCCCTTTTACACTGATGATAATAAAAGAAAATACACACACCTTCAATCTTGGCCTTTGTTTCTTCATCAAACTCAGGCATTTTCAATTCCTCTTCAGAATCTAAAAATAAAAAATTCCAGTACATTATACTGTCACTTTGAAGCTCTTTACTTAGCTTCATGTATGTTGTCAAGTTGATTGGCAGAATTCAATCACATCTCAGTTAATAGTGTTGTACTACACAACAGTTATGTAGGCTTTTGCTGTGTTTGTGTTTAACTCAGCCTGAGTGGAACACAGAGCCTTGGCCAATATAAATGCAATAGATACAGTCTTCAGTAGAAACACTTTGGTCTTACAGTGCCACTATTAGTGCCTACCATCAACTGGTGGAGGAGTGGGTTTTTCTGGTTCTTGTATTTTGTCATCTTCATCATCATCTTCATCATCATCTCCATCAACATCAGGAACATCAGGGTTGTCTTCAATGGTGTCATCGATTGATGGAGGAGCAGGAGGAGGTTCTATTGGTGGTTCTGATCAGACAAAGAGAAATTGAACATTATTGACTATAACCACTGCTATTCACTAAAAGAATTTACCTGTCTAGGGTGGATGCCGGAAATCCTAAAAAATTTTACAAGCCAATAATAACGTCAATAATAAGGCAGGTAATAGATCAAATTAACCATAGAATTTAATTCCAAGGGCCTTATGCCCGGAATACCCTCGTTCCCAAGCACTACAACTTATCTATATATGTATATCATAGAATTTAGAAGTTAATTTTTATTGAGGGAGGAAAAACCGAAGAACAAAGGAGAAAAGATATTTTAAGCACAGGAGAGAACCAAGAAGCAACTCTACTCACATAAAACATGGAGCCCAGAAATAGAACCTGGATGACATTGGTGAGAGGTGGTGAATTAGCAGATTACCAGTGCACACCACCCACAACAAGAATTACTCTTAGAGATGTTGATTGCTATTACTTCATCAACACATGAATACAGGTGGAATAAAAGGGGTTTTTACCGTCTGTTGGAGGAGGTTCAATTGGTTTGTCCTCTTCCTTTTTGGGTTCCTGAAAATCAAATTAATGAAATATACTTAGCAATCTATCACAAGATAGCAAAATATCACAAGAATAACTATTAAAAGAAGAAGGGGTACTTTACATCCCTCCAATATTGGTTAGTAATGATGAGTGTAGAGAGAAGGGACTGCCATTTAAAGTGATCATCCAAGCCACTCGAAAGTCTAACCATTTGCAGATGTAATTACAAAGGCAGCACTTTCTCCTCAGTCATTTTAAGACTCTGAATGTTGGTCCTTCCAGGGATTGCACCCACAACCTACAAATACTGCACAACAGTCTGATGCTCAATCAACTGAGCCAACTGGGCAGTGGCAGATGTTCTCTAGTTACTGTTCACCAGAGTATTAATCAATACTGGTGAATATTAATAAGCCAGAGAAATTTACTCTCCTTTCTCTTCTCGGCTCAGGTAAGGAATATGGATCCATACTGAGTGCGATTATAGAGAAAGGATTCACATCCTTAATATACATCAATAAAATTGGAACAAACCAGCCATAAAATATATTTATAAATTTGCATTATCAAATTCAATAAAAGCTGTAGATAATATAAATAACTACCTCAAGACTAGCCTTGTACTTGTCTTTGATGTTCTTCCATAATTCATCTGAGAATTTTGTCAAGTCAACTTCATCATTACCTCCCAAGAGTTCCTATATCGATTGATAATAAAAAAGAAATATGAAAATGGACTACCCGTGCTACAGAAGAGATTGGGGTCCAGTTCATTTCCATATCAACTTAGGCACAGGACTCCCAACTTCACAAAAATTAGGAGTCCTACAAATAGAGGTATTTCACCATCACGTTACGGCAGCCATGTTACTGTAGATGGCAGAAAAAATACAATTGTTTTACATACATATAAAAAAGAATTAAATTTCCAAGAGCAAAGGGAGTCCACAGGCAGTCCAAGTGATGGTGAAATACCTCTATACATTGTAATTTGTTCTCTAGTTACTGTTCACCAGTATACTTATCAACACCGGTGAATATTAATAAGCCAGAGAAATTTACTCTCCTTTCTCTTCTCGGCTCAGGTAAGGAATATGGATCCATACTGAGTGCGATTATAAAGAAAGGATTTATACCATTAATACATATAAATTTGACAAACAGACAAGTTATCATATGTACTAGTTTTATATCTGAATGAACAACGTATGTACGCATTAAAAAAATTTAATTGCAGGCCACCCAAAATATATTGATATCACAAGGAGTAATGTATTCTTCCATAATATATTTTAATACAGCTAGTTAGTTTATGTTCATTAACTGAGTACCCCTTGCTTACCTTGGCCTCTTCTGCTGTGTATTCTTTATCAAGGTGTTTTGTATCCACGATTTCATTCACTGCAACACTGTTTAAGTAAAAATACTAAAATTAAATCTTTAGCTCAAAAACTATGGCTGTGTTTTCACTAGAACTGTTAAATTGCGAAAAATTCCTGGAGGCGTTTTAATCCAACAACCACCTTTCAAGAATAACACTGTGATTGGCCCATTTATTTGGAAGGACAACTTAAACTATCTTGCTAGGTAGTTTAACTTTGCCTTATTTCCGGTGTCGTAATTAAGCTAGTTTAAATTGTCCAAGTGAAAACACAGCCTATGTCACTCTCTAACTGTGTGCAGTATCTGTACTATTGGAGATGGACCACCAATAGACCAATCACAGTAGTTTACATTACCCTGCCAGGGTTACAATAACGGCTGGTAATCAGACAATGTGTGTCATGGATTGGAACCTGTATGTCTAATGTTGAGCCAGGAACAAGATATGACCAAACTATTCAAACTAATTTGACCAGTCATCATGTATAATGTTTACTGCTTCTGAATGTACCTGTCACTTTCATCAATATCCAAGGTGGTGAAAGCTGCTTGAGCTGCAGTTTTCTCTCTCTCAGCAAGAATCTCAGCCTTCTTTTCTGCAAAAGCAATAAACACATTATCTGTCATTTCAAACCATGTATCATCTCCCACTCTTTTGTATTATTTTCCTAATGAATTGACTGGTCTGTCTTAATTCTTTTATAAGAATATAGTAACCTAGTACATTACAGTTAGCTACACGCCTAACTACTGTCGCCACCTAACTTATTTTATTTACCAATCCCATTAAATCATTTCCTGCCAAGTGTTTACATCAATTAAAAAACTTTTTACAAAAATATCCAGCATTAGCCAGCAAAGGGACCAAAATAGGTATCACCTACGCAAATTCTAGCCATTCATTTAAGTTTTTGTTGAAATAATTTTAAATATTTGAAGTCACATTGAGTGATTTCACATGCAAATGCACAAATTCTTGCTGTCTGATTAGCAGACTAGTAAAAAAATAAGATGAGTGGCAACTGTTAGGTGTGGCCCCAAAGGAACTACACCTCACACTAAGCAGACTACAAGTCAAAATGTGCTTACAGAATACATGCCTTTTAAAACAATTTCCCCATGAAACTAAAGATTGAAAACAAAATATAATATTGACCACCTGAGAAATGCAATTGGATGCTTTGTGACTCATCTCGATTTTTAGTGTCAACAAATGCAAATAGTACATGCACTTTTTTCAATTTATATTCCAGAAAAGTCTTTATGAATACAGGAAAATGCTTGTTTAGCAAATTATTATATATCATACATGGAAAACTATAAAGATATGAACCTACCTTCCCATGCCTTCTCATGTTTATCTTTCAATTCTTTTTCTTCAGCTTCTGCTGTTTCCTTGACAGCTAAATATACAACACACAACTTCCTTACATGTGATGTTCAATATTATCAATATCCCTTATATCTATGTCTACATGGGAACAACAAGTGCATGTGGAAGTTACAAGCTTGATGTACATGTATGATGATGAATCAATTCTTTCATCACTGGTTTCAAATTTATTGATGAATTAGAAGTGTACTCCAGGACAGCACTTGTGCTTCATGAACATGCAGTGTGCAAGAACATGATGGATCAGAAGAATGTGTACTGAATAACTAGAGACTTTGGTGGATGACAAAGCTTCAACATTCAAGTACCTTTTAATTCCTCCAATGCTTTTGTTTTTTCATCAAGCTGCACTCTAAGTTCCTCCACTTTTTGCTAAAACATAGAATTTTTGCACACCCACAATTAGTAAAAAAAACTCAAGTTGACCACTTATGATACAGTATTCTTTTCATACACTACCATACTGTAAACTACAGTAGTTCTTCATCATTGCGAAAGCAAAGATTATCCTCCCTCAATTACACGTTGTACATACATGTATTGCTATGTTTTTGATTAAATTTGACAGTGTGCAGCATGCATTAATAATTACATACCTTTCTCTCTGCTTTCTTCTGCTTTCCTTCCTCAATGTGTTCTTGTTTCTTAGCTAGACCCTGTACATGACCACATACAAAAGCACAATTTCATAAGAACAGTCTACATGTTTTTAAATGCAATAAACTAGCTCTCATGGTCAGTTGAGAGAGAAAATGACAGACCCTTATGATAAAACAAGTGAGATAACTAGTTTTATTATATAGTTAGGATAGTATGTGCTCACTGATTGGTCAAACAATTGTGCTTTATTAGTGAACGAAGCACAGTGCTGATGCCATATGCGCACCTAAAGGGTTACATGTAAATCCTGTGATGGCCTTTCTTTTAAAAATTAGTAACTAAAAAGATGCAAAAAACAACTTTTTCCATGCTCCACTTAGTAATAAAGCACATAGGAAGTGTTGAAAAAGTGTGAGAAGCACTTGCCTATGGCTCGGGCTTGTCCTTGCACTTCTTTCATGCACGGAAAAAGCTGATTTATTTGTAGTACAGAGTACAGAGGAAAGATAATTAAAATGGCATTTCTGCACACTTTCTAATTAGAAAACACGAATATTTTGCACCTACAGTGTATTAATAATTGTTGTTTTTTCTAAGTGATGTACAGCACTTTTTTTAAGACCAACATTTTCCAGACAATGTATACCATTCTACTTTACAATGTTTCACCTGTTTAGCAAACTCAATTTCTTGCTTTCTTTTTTCATAATCTTCTTTGTACAATTCTCTAAAAAAAAGAATTAGAAATATGTACAATTAATTATTAGATTTAATACTCTGCAAAGTCAAAATCTGTTTTTGGGTGTTGGAATGAGAATGATAATGAAAGAATGAAGGAAGGAAGGGAGGAGCTGGGAAATGAAGCAAACAATACTTACTTGCAATTATTAGGACAATTATTTAAACCAGCATATTCATCGCTACCATCACAGCAATCTGAAAGAGATGGGTGTTAAAACATTCCTAATGCCATTTTTATAACCACACACACAAAAAGCATTCTGTCTTCTTGATGTTGAACCAATTTTTTAGGCATTAAGCTTTTGCAGTCTTGAATCTTATGTTTGCAATAATTATTTGTATGTGATAAGTGTGATGTCTGAACCAATTGGATTCTACAGAAAATTAAATTTGACTTAGACATTTGCATGAAACAATCAAATATCAATGCAATGTATGAATGATGAAGGTTCAATATTACAGCTGTCTTTACCTAGCGTGTAAGTATGTAGTGTTGATACTCACCACATATACCATCATTTACTCTTGATGAAGGAATATTTCTGGGTCTAAAGCCAGCATTTGTACAATGGAATAATCCATTGGGGCATGCTGCTGTACCTATAAAATGACATCAAATCAACTACAATTAAACATGGACTGTATATATATTTCAAGTGTGGAAGTATGAGTTTAGTGCTCTGTTAATGCATCTCTCCTTCCCCTCTATATAGTAATGGGTCTTATCACGACTCTCTACTGTATGCGAGATGGATTGTGTACATAGTGTACATACTATTCCAGAAGCACAGAAACCACACTATAATGTACAGTGTAGTTGTTGATCTAGTTCTTACCTGGTTCGTCAGAGCCATCGTTACAGTCACAAAAATCATCATTTACGCTAGCAAAAGGAATAGTTAAGGAACCATCTAAACAAGTAAAGTCTTTTGAAATATCATATAATGGAAGCTCTGAAATAACAAACAAAATCCTCTTATCAGTCAAAAATGAAAATATTTAAAGCCTTAAGGTGTCTGTTTAATTACAGGTATGAGAAAAAAACTGCATGTAAAATGTTGGGTGTATGTCTCTGAGGGAACATGAATATAAAAGAATAACTATAGGACACTACTCTGCATTTTTATATACAGGTAGACCCCTTGCAGCTTAATAATTTCCAATCTGGTTACATGGATTGGTGTACAGTGGTAACGAGCCGTCTTTTACCACTGTAGTGTTTTTTTCTTTTCGGCATAAACCGTTCAAGCTATAAAGCAATACTTAGAACCTTGTATTATTGGTTTGTTTTGAGTTTCTCCTAAATTAATATGAGCTTTAATTCTGTGGATACAATTAATATTGTTCTGTGTATTGTTTATAGCTCTTTCATCTTTGATGTACGCTTGTGCCACAAATACAGTAAAATAATCTCCATGATACATTAAGATTGCAAATCTAAATTTACCTCAAACAAACTTTCAAGAACAGAGAAACTTTCAAATTAATGATAAAATCATGGGAACACAATGATTTGATTTGTATAATTTAAATTGAGTGACTCGCAGTGACAGATTAAAAGAGGTTGCCAATAAACGCATTTGGAAACTCAAATTGCTATCATAAAAACACATATGAATATCACAGAAACAGCTTAGCATGTCGCTCTTACTTACTGGTTAAAGCTACTCCTCGAACCGTTAGGCTAGAGGTGGTTTTAAAGAAGAAAAAAGGAAGAAAGAATAGAAAAAATGAAAATTCCTTAGAGCCCGCCATGTTGGACGCCATATTGGATACACGTGTCGGTGCCGCGCGCGCCCTAGTCGGGAACACAGCCTCGATACCATTTACTCGTGTTACATCAATACGTATTCGTAGCAATCGATACATTGTCGCGTTTTTACTATTATTTATCTTTTTCTTTTTTTAAAAAAAAAAGAATTATTATCATAAGTTATATTTTGGAAGGATCTAAAGTTACTAATGTTAGAATTCTAACACTATAGATAGTAAAAGAAGTTTAGGACGTATTCTTTTATTAAGAAAATATAACCTTACCATTAGATTGTCACTTCCGATTTCGATGTGAAAATAAATTCACAGCCTTTTTGAAGATTCAAAATTTTAAAGCAACATTTAGGTTAGATTATTGCAAAATATGTGGAGACTGGAACTAGTTAATTAAACTTGGCGCCAAAATACCGCTGTCCATAGAAACGACGGGCGCGGTGGTCACAGTTTAACTAAAATCAGGAAATTCAAGCAAAATAATAGCAGACAAGCGGTTTCTGTTCTAGAATCGTGTGATCTGAGCCTAAATTGAAGGGAATACTCTTCGTCAAATTAGTTTCTTTATGAATTCACCAAAGTCCTAACACGAGATGGAGGACTATGGAGGCGTTGGATAACGAGGAATTGTTAATCAAAAGGTATCCAGATATCCAAAGAAAAGTTCCCTTCTTGTGCTACTGTAATGTGAGACTTTGACGTTTTCCGCTAATATTACTTTGCTTAGCATCTTGATATCTAGTCATTTTTGATCATTTTGTCTAGCTTATTCCCTTAATGAGAGATCCGTTGAAGATTTTAGTTCAAGGAAGGGCCTAAGTTAACTTAGATTTAGATATATTTCGGCCATATTTTGCATTTATTGTAAAAATACTCGTTTTACATTCGTCTTTGTGGCCTTATTAGGGGAGACTTTATCTTTGCACTAATAACAAAAATATTTATTTTCATAAACAAAAATTATAAATTTGAATGTTTTCTTTGGTGAATAAGTGTTATCGAGGGAGAGATTGCATTATCCAAGTTTATTATCACGCCTGGAATTCTGTTTTATTCCAAGACTCGCGTGTCTTTTCCAAGAATCTGACGTCACATGTAGGCTATGTGCTTTAATCAGTTTATGTTTTGTTTTGTTTTGTTTTTAGCAATAGATGCTGCTGTATTGGTGGTTGTTTTACCAGCTTGTTTATTACCAGCTGCTACTAACACACACTTTGCATGTTCATATTTTTCAGAAAAGCGAAAAAACATTTTGAAATATGTTTAAATCTATTAGATAAAGATGAATTATTAGAAGCTATTACGGCAATTGAAAAGGTATATTGATCAGTAAGATACTATATGGTGGTTATGGGTTCATGCAGTCAGTGTTAGCTATAGCCAAGTTGCAATATATATAAGGTTAAGACAATGTTTATCAACAATGTATTAAATCCACATAACCTCCAATAATGGGGAGTTTGAAAAAATGGAACAGACAGAGCAGGGAGGGGGCTGGACAGAGGTACTTTAAAGAAAAGGAATTATATATCAGTAACAGGCATACACTGTACATGTACCAAGTCTCAAAATGTTGTTCCCTCCAGCTGATACTGTTTGTTTCTTGATTTTCAGGCTATTAATCTTCAGCCGAGAAATGAACGTTTTATCGAATTTTCTGAATACTTGAAGAAGCTTCTATTATTGAGTATGGAAGATTCTTTTGAAAGTCCTCAAACATGGTCATCTTCAATTAAACAAGAATCTTGTCATCCTTTGAAGAAAAATTACATTAGTTCCCCAAGAATTTCAAGTGATAAAAAGGGTTCAAAATGTTCATCTAGTTGCAAGGAGAAACACAATATATATAGTTCAGAAATTCCTGAGGCAGAAAATCCAGAGCAGTTTGAATCTTTTTTCGATAATATTGACAAAAAAGAAGAGTTGCAGAATGGCAACAGTGACTGCGAAAAATCACATTGGTTTCCTAATCCTGCAAAGTATAATGTGGAAGGATTTGATATTGATGCTAGGTTTCTTGAAGAAGTGTGTAAGCAAAGAGAAAATGCAGATGGTTGGGATACTTACATGAAACTTCTAAGTGATGTAAGCCAAGATGATGAGGATACTAGTGATGGAAGTGATAATAATGACGATATTAATGTCCAGAACATTGGAAGCATTAATGAATGCTCTGCTGAAGACACCTGTCATTCACCCAAAACCAAAACCCTTTCTTCATCAAAAGCCTGTAAAATAGATGAAGTAAAGAGGTCAAGAATTGAGCCTAATTCCCCTTGTAAGGAGAATGGTAAAACAACAAAAACTTCTGAAAACTGTTCTTCCCATTCTAAGAGCACAAAGGAAGTTTCAGAAAATGATGATAAAGAAAGGTTATATTTCATGAATGGAAAAGGATTATATGGAATTCCTCCTTCTGCTGCAGCTGATACCACGAGTGACAAGCCAACAAAGAGCAAACCAACCAGCAGCAAACCAAAGATGGACCCTTCAGAAAATGACTTTTATAAAAATCTAAGATTTTACTTCAATGTTTATGGCTCCAAGTCTGATTTTATGAATAGAAATAAGGAGGCTGCCTCAAAAGAAACAAGCTCAACGAAGCAACACTTCACTTCTGATGCAAGTGAAAAACCATCATCTGCCAAAGATGAAGAGGATAAGTTTCCTTCAAAGAAGATTCCATCATCTGAATCAGACAGGAGTACACCTCTGATGACTGAAGAGAAGTATGATACAGGAAGCAGCAACACTCACAAGTTAAAAACGATGTTTGATCAACACCAAGAGAAAGTTACTGAAAAGGCTGAAATACCTAAAAGAGGAAATTCCTCTGATACTAGGAAAGGTAAGAAAGGA
This sequence comes from Actinia equina, assembly GCA_011057435.1. NCBI lineage: Eukaryota > Metazoa > Cnidaria > Anthozoa > Actiniaria > Actiniidae > Actinia > Actinia equina. The sequence continues at coordinate 265,822 of WHPX01000145.1, forward strand.
AGCAAGAATAGAGTTGCATCAGAAGTTAACAGCAATGGCCAACAGGCAACCACTAGAACAAAGCTCAATAAGAAACAAAAGCACAATGTTTCTGAAAAAAGCAAAGAAAACAAGCAGACTGCTGGAAATGAGAAAACAACCAGAATGAAGAAAGAAGAAAAAGTTAAAAAGAAGATACCCAACAACAGTGAGACTAGTGAAATAAAGGAATGGAACGGGCTGCAGACAGGTAAAGTATTTTGGAGTCATGAAAACATGTACCTTGAAAACATGTGTGGAAGACCTTCAGTAGCACTAATTACACTATAGTTTACACACACCATCCCACACAGGGCTTAAAATAACTGCCGGTAAGTTGTAGGTCATGATGACAGGCCAAATTAGTTTTAGCTTAGTCATACCTCCTTTCTGGCTTAACATTACATTACTTGTCAAAATGACCGGCAAGGAAAAAACTTGACCGGAAAAGTTCCAATTCTGGAGGGACATTGTCCTCTGTGTGGCTGTTATTACAAGCCCTTTCCAAACAGCATGAAATGTAAGAAAACTATTCCACTACCATGTTACGAGCTTTATTCATGTATATCTTGAATGATTGTGGTTTTATTTCTTCACAGGCAAAAAGTGTTGTGTTGCTCTCCTGTGGATGGTTTACTATGCTGTCATAATCCTATTGATTGCACTGATATTTGCCCTCAAGTGGTGAGTTCATATTATTTAAATTACTTACTATAGTGTTTTCCGATTGGTTAAAACTGTGCTCCCTCAGAGAACAGAACCCTGTGCTGATTTACAGATTTTTCTTCACTGAAGCAAGATCAATGTTAAGGATTTTTCTCACATTGTTATTCTTGTTTTTCCTATCAGCTTGTACTCCATCATCAAGTTTTTCGTGGAAATAATAATGTCTTGGACAATCTCTATTATAGTGCTCAACAAGTTATCTCTTCTGAAAGGAAAGTTGTTTTCAATGTTCATAGTCTTGCTAGTGTGGTTGATTGGGTCATACTATTCCTGTAAAGCAAGGTGCATCAGATGGTACTATGGAATAAGGACTTTGGGTGTGAAAAGATTCTTTTTTGGTTCTGGAAGACCTGCACAAACATACAATCTACCAAATTCAGGTATTCAGATAGGATACTACAGAAGGACAATTTATGGTTGTCCATCTGATTGATAAACACTAGACCAAAAACTTGCCAATCAAATGTTTATGATCTAGAGTTTGCCTTGACTACCATATTAGCATAACTATGAGAAAAATGTAAACAAAAAGGTCTTGGTACACATAGGTACCGCACTGTAGTTCTATAGAGGTAATTTTATCGAATACATGTACATTCGTTTTTTAAAACATACAGTAGAAATAACAATGTTCTCTATAAAATTAATAAACATTAAATTATTATGATGTCCCAAAGAATGGCACATGCATGTGGACATAAGCTTGTACCTCTATATCTGTATGCTACAGTGTTAACATTGATTTGAGATTTTATTTTTCCTTTATTCAAGGTGAAGATGCCATACAACAGCTGTTACTGAAAAGAAATAGTGATCCATACAGGTACAATATGGAACAGAAAAATAATTTTTCCTAGTTTCCAATGCATTTTCTTACAATTCTTTTGCAATGTTTGCTGTTTACATGGATGACGTCAGCAATTGTGAGCTCCATTCACTAAGGAAGCACATTTCTTGACTAAAGAATAATACTATCATATGCATACTACTGTATCTAAACTGTATTAAATTATATGAAATGTATGGCAAGCAAGATTAAGAGTGTGTTTCTGTTTGTTTAGTATCCTGGGTGTTCCAAATGATGCAAGTAACGATGACATAAGAAAGCAGTATAGGAAACTAGCAGTTTTTGTTCACCCAGACAAGGTACATATTGTTATCTTAAACAACAACCTGACCATGTACTAGCTGTAAACAACACTAATAGCAATGTTCATACTTGTTTTACACAGAATTCACATCTCCATGCTCCAGACGCCTTTCGTGTTTTGAGTGGTGCTTATGACATCATTGGTGACCCGGTGGGTTTTAATATACATGTATATTAGGATATCATGATGTAGTACAGCTACCACAATTATTGTTTCAACTCTTATACTAGCTGAAAGGGGAGGTACAAGAGGGATTGAGGAGAAAATAGCTTATAGTAGAAGCCATCTTGTTGACAATAATTGTTTGCTGGCAAAGAAAATATGATACTTATGGGAGTAATATATCGTATAGAACAGTCTAGTTTTTGGGTGACTTATGGAAAGCAATGAATTTGTTTTGCAGAGAAAACTTAACTTTTTCTCTCTACAGGAAAAGCGTCTTGAATTTGACAGAGAGGTTGCAAGAAGAGAAGCATTCCAGGGTCCCAGAGTATGTACCTAGCTACTTGATGCTAGTTTTGGGAAAGCACATTGGGTGTGCACTGTTAACCAATACATTGTCTTTTACTAGTGTATGCTCCTTCAGACCTCCTATTATTACCTTGTCAATTATGCCATAACTTACAGTATAGTAATTTATTTATTTAAAATCTCTAAACAAAATATTCTTACATTTTTTTATTTATTAGAGCCAGAATCCTCCAAGAGACTTTTCAGATCCAAGAGAAGTTTTTGCTGAATTCTTAAGACAGATGGAAGAAGTTAGTACACATTTTCTCAATAAATGATTATGATGACATTTCACTATAGAATTAGCAAGGCTCTCCCATATTGGCCTCACTGTGAAACACTTTAGAAAGAGCTTATTGGGCAATAAACAAGAATTTTTGAATGACTGTACATCAATTACACATCGAGTCAGTTACAGTCTGTAGTATTGAGAAGAGATAACTAGCTAAAAACTAGTGTGAGCTGCTCCTAATGAAACAGTAATGATAAAAAGTAAATTATACGCCGTGAAAAGATGAAAAAACTTACTGAAGTTTCGGGTGCTAGTCTGTAGTATTGTAGATTTGTAAAATGTTTTCAATAAATGTTTTCAATTGTTAAATTGTTTTAGATACGAGAAAGCCTGTCATGTGATGTATGTGAAGATAGACATCGTAGAATACTGACAGATAGAAATATCATTTATGCCCGATGGTGTTACCAATGCAACAGGATGCACCCAGCAAAAGAGGTCTGTAATTAACATTATTCTAGTTAACTGTACCAATAGTATTATAAAATGGCTCTTGATTTATGGGGCATATAATAGATATCCAGTGGCTACAGGACTGTAGCAAAGAGGGGGTAGGCTTGCTTGTTTCTTATATGATCAGCACCTACATTGTCACATTGTAATGCAAAACAGTCACGCAATGCAAAATAACATTGTGACATATTCACCCTTCCCCCCTCTCCTCCCCCTAGACATTCAGGCCTTGCTATGGCCCTGAAGAAAGCTGTGGCATCAATCCATGTTCCTTATGTACTGACAAATTTTGGGGGAATAAAAATTCAAACCCCAGACAAAAATCCTGAGAATTAAGCCTGGCCATGGTGACATCGACTTGATACTGTATACTTTTAACCCCCATATATGATAATTATTCCTCCTTTAACAGGGCGATTTCTGGAAAGAATCCACTTATTTAGGATTTGGAAGATCCAAATTTTACGCTTGTATGGAAGGAAGAATCTACGATATTAGTGAATGGGGTCATTGTCAGGTTAGTCTGTCGTCTTGGAAACTGGTCATGAAGTGTGTGCATGGGAAATCTGGGAAAATCTGACAAAAAAACTGATAAGTAATTTGTGGGATAGAAGGGGAAGTATGGACATTTGGAAATGATGATACAGTGTAAATAGGAGGAAGAGTACAGGTAGTTTATCATAAGATGAAAAAGGCACGGTAGATATATAATGAATGTTTGATAAATATTCTGTTTTCTCACAGGAACGGAATGGATTTTCTCTTCCTCCTGATACACACAAAGTATTGGGTAGAATCAGCACAAGATCCAGGCATCATACCCCTCCTACATCCAGGTAATTCTTAACGTAAAATAACTACAACAGAAAGAATTCCTTGATTCACAAACACCTTTTTTCTGGTCTTAAAAGATTTGAGGAAGAGTTTTGGCGTGACTTATTTGGACAACCTGATCGATACGATGGAAACCATGGTAACCATGGCAATCAGGGAAACAGAAACAGACAGCAACGCCAGCGAAGAAAAAAGAGAAGATAAGCATTGAGCGGTAATTCTCAACGTGCCAGGCTCGAGATATAGGGAGTAGTTGGTTGGTAAACATTCATTCAACTTAAGGTAGATAAGCCAAAATTATTTTTGATTGAAAGAGTTTTTTCACTGATATTACAATCGAAAATAAACTAGCAAAATGCTACTATTTCTGTGTATTTTTGACCGTTTTCATGGAAACGCAGCAAATTATTGAACAGTTCCAGTTAAATACACTGTAGTGAAGAAAAAAGTTTTTAAGTGATATTGTAATTATCGTTATATTGTTTCATTTATTAAAGTCGTACAAATTGTTGTTAGTTGCACTGCATTGCACTGCCACCACACCACACCACACTACACACTAATATACTATTATATATATAACACTATGCATACTACATCATACTACACTACCCTACACTACACTGCACTAGACTACATTACACCACGCACTGATATACTATTATATACATAACACCTTGCATACCACATCACATCACACTATCCTACACTACACTGCACTAGACTACATTACACCACACACTGATATACTATTATATACATAACACCTTGCATACCACATCACATCACACTATCCTACACTACACTGCACTAGACTACATTACACCACACACTGATATACTATTATATACATAACACCTTGCATACCACATCACATCACACTATCCTACACTGCACTGCACTAGACTACATTACACCACACACTGATATACTATTATATACATAACACCTTGCATACCACATCACAACACACTATCCTACACTGCACTGCACTAGACTACATTACATCACACACTTATATACTATTATATACATAACACCTTGCATACCACATCACAACACACTATCCTACACTGCACTGCACTAGACTACATTACATCACACACTTATATACTATTATATACATAACACCTTGCATACCACATCACATCACACTATCCTACACTGCACTGCACTAGACTACACTACACCACACACTGATATACTATTATATACATAACACCTTGCATACCACATCACAACACACTATCCTACACTGCACTGCACTAGACTACATTACATCACACACTGATATACTATTATATACATAACACCTTGCATACCACATCACATCACACTATCCTACACTGCACTGCACTAGACTACACTACACCACACACTGATATACTATTATATACATAACACCTTGCATACCACATCACAACACACTATCCTACACTGCACTGCACTACACCACACACTAATATACTATTATATATATAACACTATGCATACTACATCATACTACACTATCCTACACTGCACTGCACTAGACTACACTACACCACACACTGATATACTATTATATACATAACACCTTGCATACCACATCACAACACACTATCCTACACTGCACTGCACTAGACTATATTGTGTGCATGTGTTGTGAAAAGATACTTGATATCATTGAATGGGGTTGACGTGTCGAGTGTTGTGCTGTTAATAGCAGCTGCTTGGCCACCCAAGTCATAACACATTCTCTAATATCCTATTACAATGTATAACATAAATCCACTGATGGGTATGTCGGCAGATCAAAGGTATAAAAGGTGGTGTACAATAAAAAAGTGCAACATGATCTTTCGTTATATGAACGTGCAGGCTAACCACACGTTGATCAAGGCACGGAATAGACGCTAGACCAACGCATTATCAGCACTGTTAGATTATAATGACTTTTCAATTGCAAAATCAGACAACGAATGGAATTCTTTGCGTTACTCCCAAAGTGTCACGCAATCTCGACAGTTTTTGCGTGATGTGCGAACATCCGAACCTTGCCTTAACTCAACATATCACATAAGAGTGTTCGGTAAGTTTTTTGTCATTCAGAACAGTAGATTCGTTTCTCGTGCCGTCTGAGCGGCGCCACGAGCCATTAGGGTAAGCGCCGGTGAATCTAATCGTCCGGTTATCAACATGTCAACGAGATACAAATTGCGTTATGACAGGAATATATAACTGAATACACTAGTCTGACGTACACTCTGCCATGTGAACCCCTGACGAAAAATCCTTGCAATTCTCGTACACTTTGCCAAAGATTAACAAGCTTTAGAATATATCATTTGTATTTCACTGACTGAGGAATTTTTGAGGTTAGTGTCAGGTGGCGTCTTGTCGAGATTTGCCGTCAAGAACACTACTTCACTGAGAATGAAAAGCAACACTTATGTGGGATTAAAGTCTTGTTAGATCATATAGATATGCCAAGAACCTGCCTAGACATTAAATGATATTATTACAGATAATCAGAAAATATACCAATAATGATTGTTTTTTGGGTTTCGTAACCTATCAGTTGACATACGTTCCCGGCATACATCACATTGCGCAATCAAACGTTCAACAAGTACAAGGGGTTATCTAAAAGGTTGAGAGCAAATACCATCGATATTTTTCCATTAATATTTCCATTGTTTTGAAGGGTGTTCAGAGTTGTTGCTACTGAAGTAGTGTAGATAGCGCGCCGTGTGCTTGGTCAGTTCATGTTGTCTTTTCGCCTTCTTGTGGCGTGATGTTCTGATGTCAGGATAAGACTCATCTTTTCGTTCAAGATGCTTCCACAATCGATTGATAAGTTTATCAGCTCGATAGAATGAGATTTTTTAATGTACTGATTAGAATTGCAGCAGTGGAAAGGTTTGAAACTTTGTTTCCACAAAATGGACGTCTGAGAGTGACAATCAATAGACTGAGAGGTCATTTAAAACTTCCTAGTAAGTACTCAAATTTGGTACTTGTTAAAAAATGTCGTGCACACCAACTGAATCCGCGCCGGATTCCCCAGGCTAGGGGAAAACTAGAAGTAGTTAATACTGATGATCATCGCAGCTGGTGGCTATTAGTTTTAGCTGGTAAACCACAAGGGATCGAGGACGCGCGCCGACTACTACGTCCGATCCGAGTTTTAGTGAAGAGATTAGAACATTAATCTGATTGATGAATGTTACAATGAACCATCTGATAAGTTGCAATACCACTTCACTTCCAGAATTAGAACACAGACAGCAAAGACCTCCCGAGACGGTATTACCTTCTATTAATACATTATTTCTAATTACATATTAAACACTAATTCGGGAACAAAAGGTTGCAGAGTATTTTAAATAAAGATGACAGAGGAGATATAAGAACAAATGCTCACATATTTCAGATTCCTACACGCTAATGAAAATATGCTTGGCCAGATGCTGGTTGACTGCTAGCCTAGCTACAGGAGTGCCATCGAGAGTTAGAATATTTTATGCTATGTTTTAATGGGAACGAACAAAAGCTATGTTAAATATACTAGCTGGAAACGATCCATACGAGGTTGAAGGTCCAGCCAGCCAATCAGATACCGGTAGTTGCCACAGGGTTCCTAAGTTAGCAGAGCTTAGCTTTAATGTTAACATAATAATAAATAATTATAAATGAAGCAATGGAATGCGAATTTATTCTAGCTGAAACCATTCCTCCCTCTACTGAAGGGGGAGGGGTGTGTAGTATGCATATCATCAATCAAGATGCAATCAGTGATGAAAACACAAAGAAATTAGATGATAATTCAAGCGTATTTTACGAGGCAGTCGTTTTTTCTATCCATATATAGAAAGCGTATTCCATATGGCGCGGAGGAAGACCTATCGTACCACAAGATCTGTTATTGGTTGGTGCTCGAATACCTGTATCTTGGTTGGTCAGGGTGATAATCATTTGATAGCCATGTTGCATGTGCTCGGTGCGTAGGGCCAGAGGCTTGTCTCGCTTTTCTTCATAGGTTTTGTAAGTCGATTGCTCTGTTGTTGTTGTTAGAGAATGGATTAGTCGTTGTGTGACCAGTACCGCAGGAGCGCGCATTCTCAAAATACTACTCATAATTTGTTATAACAGGTTAAACAGGTTATGCTAATGACTTACCTATGTTTCTTTGATAAGAATCGAACATCATAACCATGACTACCTACCTACCTTTCTAGTTTAACTGCGCATGCGTGATTGGAGTGGTCTTTTCTATAAGAATGACATTCCACATGGTTAAGTTGCGTTTGCTATCAATTTTTTCCAATGTTTGTTTATTTCACCTAAAGACAAAACTTTGCAAAACGTGGGTCAGTTTTATAAGTTAGGTGGTGATATTAATAAGTACCAAGTGATTTACAACTGGCCTGGCGCCATCTTGGATTCCAGAAGCGTGCACAGCTCTATGGGTATTCATCGGATAAACCGGGAGATGTACACAGTATATCATCAGGTCAAGTAGAAATGCTTCTGATTGCTTATCGGATCATTCCAACGAATCCACTAACATCTCTGCTAGTTTATATTTCAAACATCCAAAGACGTAACAAAATACTTTGGATGAAAACAGCCAAATACCTGTGCATCGCTACGATCATCTATATTTAATCACTCAATTTGTCAAATTTGACATGTTTCGTCTATTCTTTCATCACTTCCGTTAGCCACCGGACTGTTATGATTTATTCTGTAGGCGATGGATTGGTTGGTGTCTCTTGGTTGCGTGCCGAGATGTAATGCCCGCTTCTATTATACACTTCCGGGGGGAGGGTCACCTTTATATAGATATAATCGTTCGCAATACAACTGGAGAATTCCAATCTAAAAATTATTCGACATTTTTAGTGTCATTTACTAAAGAAACAAGCCAGGAAAAACTTAAAAATAAGAAGTTTGAAAGACCTGATTTAAACCGTGGTGTGATAATATAGAGCCAGACTACGACTGATGTGAATCACATCTCGATATCAGGATATCCATGTCGGGATATCTGTAATAAATCATTAAGCTTAATGTGAGTTACTTTAGCACAATTAGAAGCTTAGGCATATCTCGTATTACTGTATGTTCTTTCGTTAGACAAGTTTCGCGAGTTCGAAAACCTGCAGATATTGGAAGTTGAAAGATAACGTCACGTGCAACGAAGCCAGAAAAACCTTTGCCTGAAACAAGCAATTTGAAAATTAATAAGTTTTCATCGAGTAATAAAGTCCGCGGTGGCAATAAACATTTCGTGTGGTTCACTGATCCTAATAACATACCAGGCTGCTGTCCCCTGAGGCGGTAGCTCGATGGGAGTCTGCCCACTATTGAACCAAACTCAAACCTCATGTTAGATTCAAATCACTCCACCGCCAAGATCTGATCTGATTGTGTTTTTATTCTTGACATGGCTAATGGAAAAGACCCCTCGATCGTTGTTTAATTAGTTCATGTCAGTGGAGCTAATATACTGCTGTGTTGGGATGGGTGGGGAGGGTATGGAGGGTTAGTGCGGTTCATTCAAAGGATTTGTAATGGTCGTCGCGTGGACCGGATTGAAGAAAAGTGATCTCCCTTTTGTCACCCTTTAACAGAGTCACCTTTGAGAGTCACCTTAAGCAGTTTGAAGAGGTACGAATGAAAAGTATTATCAGTCCGGACAGCAAGATTGCGTAAGAGTCAAGTCATGCAGATTCGTAAACACACAAACCAGAAGAATAAAAGCAAAAGCCTCGTTTGCTGATAAGATTTCCAGATGGATTGACATTGTTTTTACCGTATATGATTTAGATAAACACTTAGAACATACCGCCTACCACTCGACCTGAGCTCGATATCAGACAACAGCATGCACGTCATTTATACCACATACTTGATACATTACCTGTATGAGACAGGGGTTTAGCGGCCTGGGTTTGTCTTTTTCAAAATACTAATAATGTTATGTCTTTAGACATAGCTTCATAGATTACCCAGTAGTTTACATCATGGCCTTCCTATTACATGCAACCGTTCACAATCCTCACTGCATCTAGCTAAAGCCATTATCAGTGATATATTTACGAGCAATGATTGACAGGTCTTGAACTGTCTACCAGCCTTCAGACACGTGGTTGGTGATGTCCACTAACAGTTTCACTATCATTTCATTATCACTCTATGTGTATCTTTTGCTTTCTCTCCATTCTTTCTTATTTCTTTTATTTCTTTCATGCAGTTCTTGTCTCCACAACCTTCCTACTCCATTATCGCCATCACCCTATGTGTCACTAAATGACGTCAACACCTAGTCACGTGACGTTCAGATACTCTAACCCAAATGATTGTCAGTAAACCGGATAATTTTTTTTTTTGCGATATTTAGAAAGAATTAATGCCTTATGATTGAAGGTTTCTAAGTTGGTGCTCCTTTAACGAACACGTGACATTTTGCTCAAATGACTTCCGGTCACTCTTACCACGAGAAATCTGAAACATCTTTGAAATGGAAAATGCTTGAATAAAGTTTAAGTGGAGTATTTGGTTTAATCCGACGGGGCCACCTTGGACTGATGCATGTTTGTAGTAGTTTTCGATTCAGATATGATCATGAACCTCAGATTGTTAGTGACAAGGTCGTTCTATAAGTCATTGATGTTGTACTAATATACAGAGAACACACAAGTAGAATATCTCTGTGGAGTGTCTCTTGGCTATCTTTATAATACATTTCTCGCATGCCCGTGTACCATTATACCAATACCAAAAACACCCTAAAAAGCCATATTTTCAATTGTGCCACACGAATCTCACTTATTTTTATGGAAGTCTGTGTCTGATTCTATTACTAGCTGACGATGTAACCAGCTTCAAAGTATGTGTATTCAGTTGACCGCTCAACCGTTATCCAGCAAGAAGATCCTTGTAGATCCGGCTGATAATAACCCGCGGGATCCCTGTGTGCTGTGTACTCATCCATTGACCCTGCATATACACAAATGCTAGTGTTACTGTACCGTGGGATCCCTGTGTATTGTCAGAGCGTATTTTTTTAACACTCGGTTGGAATAGCTTTGAATTAATTTCTAAATTTATTCAGTTGGAAAATTACAACAGAGCGAATCTACAACATATGTAAAAGCCCTAAAGATTGGATTTTGAAATTTGCTGAAGCGATTTATATAGAAATTATATTAATTATATTGCACAAATGCATGTAAGCACCAGGTTCGCATTAACCTATTGTAGAGTAACCCCCCCCCCCCCCCCCCCAAAATACACTTTCTACCAAGAGAGGTGACGAACTGACGTCAGTCACGTGACACGATTATCTGTGCGGTTTTGATTAAACCTGGAAAAATGTCGACAGGTTAATTTCCAAATCAGACAACCATTAAAATATCAAATGATCGATAACCGCATTAGGAAAAGGTCGATTATATCTTATCAAAACACTTCTTTTTAATTACAAGATTAGGAGACTCAATCTTGCAAACCAAACATGTGACGTCACTAAGGTGAGTGGACTGTCTTCGAGGTTTTATGTCTGGTAGTGATAAATCTATCAGTCCTATTGTGCCCAACTATTGTCTTCAACTAGCTTTAATGAAGTATACTCTAGTTTTTATTTTATTAGCGTTTTTCCGTGAGGACAAAGACGTAGTACTTCTAATGAGCACAGGCACTGAAGATGGTCGTCACCAGCGTCTTCAGTGGGACTTTTCATGTCCAGCTTATACAGGGTTAGAGTGAAAACTGTTTATTTCGAGTTTTTTTAAGGTTCATTTTTTGACCAGTTCCATATTCATTCTGATTGGACAATCCGTAAGACGTTTTTAAGAAGTATATTTTTAAAGACAAGATATCTTATAAGCTGATTGGCTGAAACGCGCCATGATTCGTTCAAATAGTTGTGGTTTTAATACGTCTTCACCTTTTCCACTGTACACGTCAAATATAAAACACTCCATTCTTGACTTACTGATCTACAGGACAGGAAACGAATCCCATTATCTTAAACACAAAGTCTTTTACGAAACTGTGATCTATAAACAACTATAACTCGTGGCAGGCGCAACATGACGACAGAAACCATGTGACTTATGAGAGTATCACGTGACTCACAATGTGATCGGAAACGTTAGGTGGTCACCTGGTCGGTCGTGAAGAGGTGTCTCCGACAAAAAAAGTTAATCAAACAGATTATTACTATAATAATTTTTTCAATTTGCTTAATTAATCTCTGGTCTGAATCTGAACAGTATTCGTGAGAAAAATATGACAGTTCTTGGTAAACAGACCGCAATAAAAGGAAAGAAACAGAGAATGAGAGAGAGAGACAGAGACAGAAAGAGACAGAGGAAGAAAGAAGGAAACAAAGGATAACAAGAAATAACAGATTTATTGTTGCTTGTCGCACGAGTCCAAGTTAAGTTCAATCCTATTAAAACACACTTAAGACACGGGATTTTAATGTTACGGAAAAGCACATTAATTCTCAAGAGACGTAAAAAGGAAAGAATGTGTATTGACAGTCAATTGGACAAGTGTTTTCAGTCACACGGTACATTGTCTTGTAACCACAATACTAATGATAGGAAATAGCTGTACAAGCTCGTAATGTTTTGGATTCCATTCAGTGTTGTCAAGAGCATTTGAATCGTTTGGCTGACAAACATGCAATTCATTGCAAGTACGCCGGATTGGACTGAAATAATGGACAGACGGTATCATGAATGCAAATAGGAAGCTCTTGATGCCTGTGGTAGAAGCCCTTTGGATGCTAATCTGCTCTTTTGTAAAAAGGATTGAAAAAAATGACACTGTTTGAAACCTCTTTGTTCTATCTGTTATGTACCCACTAGGAAATGCTAAGCAGAATGTACAAGCCTCATTTACTAGTCTACAGTTTAATACATACTAATATATATATAATATGTGCATGATTCTATTGGGGAGGACGTTGAAATGCTGTCATATGAGAAAAGAAGTCATTCAAGTGCTGTCCTTGGAAAACCACTTAAAAGCAGCCAGCCATTTTTGTTTTTCACACCAATCAACTAATAAATCAATTCATTTATTGTTGTCACTCGTTATCTCAAGTGCTTTATTCCTGTCAAAACAATTCAATAATTTTTTAGACGCCAACTAAACTCGTTCTTTTTTTATCTCCGAGAAACGTTGCCGACAAGATAATCCCTCAATGGAAGCCTTTCGAAAATTACTCGTATGGATTTTGTTCACTGCAAGGAATTTCTCTCTCTGGTAGGAGGTTGAAGTGTAGGCTACGAAACCAAAGATTCCTGTTCGGCTAATTATTTTACAGCGTTCTTGGAATTCCATAATTGATTACGACAGTAGCCATACAATACTCTTCAGTCTGTGATTCTTGCCGTAAGAAATAATAATGAAATAAAAGATGCCATTTCAGTTCGGGCGTATTTGACTGAAACTGAGGAGAAAGGAATTCCACCAGTATCCGGGGGAGGGGAGGGAGGGGAGGGGAGGGGAGGGGGAACGTTTGCCTCTATATATCCGGGGCTAGAGCAAACGAATGATTCAAGAGTGAATATTTTGTGGTATTATATCGCTGACTACTAACGGCGCAATCAAGGTCGAATTTCTTTATAAACCAAATCCAATGCGAGGCTCAGGGAGAGAGAAGAGGAGTCAATAAGAGTAAGCTTATAGGTCAGTTATTGAGATTAATGCAGCAGCTATGTTTGTATATGATTGACCTAATAAGAAAAGTAGCGCGCTCTCGTAGACCTAGGGGGAGGATGGGTAAACTAAAGAAAAGATGGAAGGAAAATGGAACGGGAAATGAAAGAAGAAATGAGAGCCACATACTACACACCGTACAGAATATCGGTTATCCTTTAATTGAAATCTGAATATGCTACATATTGCTCTGATAGGTGTGTTGATCATCACAGTGAATGAGCGATCTAAGCGAACGCTGTAAAGAAAGACTTGAAAAAGTGATTTCAAGCTTCAACGGGAATCGAAGCCATGATCCCCGCGATACCTATGGACATATGGCTATGTTTTTGACAGTTTATTTGTCAGCTTTTCTTTTCTTTTTCTTTTATTTTATAGTATTCTATAGCATTCGTGTTTAGGCCTCATTTTTCCTACCTTAGCCTCCCATTCAGTAGATCAAATACAGTTTGAACATCAGTTGATTTATAATCTACCACCTCATACAGAGGCCAGACACTGAATTGAACAGTTATCGAGATGGAAATCAATATCATGGTACGCACATCATTCTAAGTAGTTGATATCCAGTAGAAATGAGGAAATAAATGCGATAATTAAATGAATGCGTTCAAGAGTAATCGTGTGCTCAGTATATAGACAATGGAGGGATAGTCATAGGAATAGTTTTCTACTAAAGGGGGTAGGGTCGGGACTACTGTTTGGATTAAATGAAAAAAGGTGACATCATAAATGTTCAAACATGAGAACACATACTAGAAGATCTTCTTCTTTATCTAAGACGTCCATTCACCTTGTTGGAGAATTGAACAGGGATGGTGGTTATTTTAGATTTTATGTTAAATGAAGTTAACACGAAGAAATACAAGCAAACCCCAAGGGCAAAAAGGGCAAAAGGCACCCCAGCCCACCAGTTGTGGGGGCAGACTGTCACAACATCACGTAGTGAGTCATCAAACTCGTATAAGGGGTAAAAATCCTAAATGAGTTCAGATAAGGTCAGTTTTCTTTGGAATACTGTTACCGTCCAATGAGTAGATGGTTCGCCTTCCGGCGCACACACCGGCGCCATCATATGTTGTTGACGGTACTCTTCATCGATACCTTTACTCTGACAGATCTTGATACTTTACTTTAAAAAAATCCTTTCTACCTCAATCCACCCGTACATTCATCTTTAGATTCATTTCTAAGTCTCGAAGAGAAATATAACGCGTTACTTCCAGTCTAGTTATGTTTGGATTCACGTAATTTGGAAACCATTTTCTCGTCTTCTTGTCAGTTATTGTTCTTGCAATCTCGCATCTTTAGTCGATACACATTTGTAGTTTTGACAAGTTGGTCAACGCGTGGTGTGTGGTCCCTAAAAGGCCTAATTCATTACCTGTGTAGAAGTCCAATGACTAATTCGTTGGCGACAACCAATCACAGCGCGTTAGTGACGTTTTGAGGTCCAAATGTATAGAGATTAGCTTTCTGGAGCATTGACTAAGCGGTCATGTTACACATTCTGAGGGGAACTGCACATTTATGCTAAGTGCAACTCACAAACTATGGAATCTACATCACTAAAGGCTCATTTCTTCCAAAGAACAACATCTTTACTCGACCAACACATCTAACTTGGATTTGGAGGCGAATTGGAAAGATTACATGGTTATTTTTGGCAGTGGTTATAGTGTTGGATTGAAGCTCTATAGAGCGCGTGGAACGAAGACAAATATCGACCTTCCGTGGACAGCATGAGTGGTTCGACTCCTGAAAACTACACATGGGCTAGAGAAGTGCTTCAAGATATCGATGAGGTTGGTTAATACTAACTACTCGAGGCTTTCATAAGGGCATAGCTTTCATATTTTATCTGTCGTCCCGTACAGAGAACATCATGAAACTGTTCCCGTGTAGCGTCTTAAATTGCACTCTTATTGTTTACGTTGAGTTCTGCTAAGTCTACTGATTATCTGACCAACGGATTCCTAGATTCTTTATTTAAAAGTGTTGTGTTGGTATTGGGGTCATTGTAATGCATTCTGTTGCTGCTGGTGTTAGGTTTTGTTGTAGAACCCGAGTGAAGGTAAGGCAATCATAATGAGCAGCGTTGATACACTTTCAGCAAATCGAACTTAGAATCAGATATCGCTAACCGCTTAGGGAAACGAATGGAATCGAGCCTCTACAGGGAGGTCGTGAATTAAGTACACATATTTCTGTTCGTGGATTGAACTCTACTCACTTTGCACAGGTTCACGAAGAAAGATTTAAACAAGCTTCGTTGGCGGTTAGGAAAATTCCTCACAGCTTAGGTATTAGCAACACTAGCGTCAAAGATTTTCGAACCAGGATCTAACACCTCGTTTAGTATAATTACCAAAATGGAACAAAGATTAAGCCAAGTCAAAGGCACAAACACCCGTTTTATACTCTAATCTTCGACGTTTTGCTCGTTTTCTTCGTGTTTCTATTCAGTTGGTGATGAATCACTCAATTTTAAAGTACACAGTGTAAAGTTCAGCAGTTCTGGTGTATTTCAAAGTTAGTAGTATTAAGCGTTGTTCCAAGCACGGCTTAAAGGCCGAATTGATGTAAGGCGGCAGAGTTCTGTACTAGGGCTTGTAATAACAGAGATCAAGTTAAGATATGTTTACACATGAGCGCACAAGATAGAAATGAGAAACAGCGCCACTAAAAGTCGATTTACTTCTCGAGTAAATGCAGTATCTATGCAGATGGAATGGTTTAAAATCGCTGTAGTCAAGCTCAAAGATATTCATAATATCCTTGGATTTTAAAGCCCTGTCTTTTCGCCTCGCCCTCTTCCTATCCAGACTCTAAAGCAATATTTTCCTCGGCTTTCATAACATAACACGGCAGTTGGGTGGTCTTACCTGGCACGTGCCTGCTAACTCTTCCAAGTTAAATGCAAATATCTGCAAACAACTTACATGGATAATATTTTCTGATGTCAAAACTCTAAATGACACGATTTCGAGTAAATACAGGCAACAAAAGAGAGTAATAAATGATAATGGAGAAAACGATAGAATTGCAAGGAGAGGGGGAAAACTATTTCTTTTTTATAGTTAATATTAACTAATGTTCTGTTATAAGAACGGGCGAAGGGAAATGAATGACGAAAGCAAGTTCATGAAAAATAAGACTAGAATTTTTCTTAGTCAAGAATGTGGAGGTGTTTTTTATATCATATCTTAATGCGTTTACTCTTGTTTGTTCTTGTTATATAGGGTCGTGCGAGAGGTAACCGCTTAGCTCTAAAAATACGCTCGCGTATCCAGAGCGCCTTGTTTAGTATCGGATGCCTATCTCAGCGCCATTGTGGAAAGGTTGTTCTTCTTGGGTTTGTGGTAATGTCTGTCTTCGCCATTGGATTATCACGGGCAAAGCTAGAAACGAATGCAGAGAAGTTATGGGTCGAAGGTAAGTTAACTGCTAAGCTCGCTCAAGTAGGTTTAGTAGACAGAATTTCTGGTAAGGAGTTTGCTTATAGTAAGATCAATAAACAGTATTGTTTTGTTTGGTAGCTGGTATTGTTATTGTTCTGTTGCGGCATGAAAATAACGTATTATCCTTCTATTTTAGCTATGGAGACCACTTGATTTCCATGCTTGTTCTATAAGCATTTAAAGTAAAGACTGCGGCATATTGGAACAGATGAATATCCAATAGTCTTTACCCGTATAAATAAGGCTGTTGTCATTAGTAATACTTTATTTCGACTCTCATTTCACAATCAGACAATTGAGTTGATCCTTGATGGTTTTTTGTGTTTTTCTTTGCTCAAATCACACATATCCTATTATTCTTGAACTTCTTTTCCGTAAGGCCGTCGTTAATCAAGAATCAGGCAGGCGTACGTAGTCGATGTCCACTTGCTAGAACTGCCATACTTTTTTACGTCCAGATCATATTTCTTCATAACTAGAACCGTTTTCTTTATTTCTTCTACCATTGGTTTTCAAATATACCAAGATATATTCTCGTATATACTTGTGGTGTTCGTACACAGCCCTTTAACTAACGTTACTCGGGCTATTATTTCATTAGTACATTTTATAATCATTTTACTAGCCGTTTGGTGGAGTTCCGGTAAAGTGTCCAAAAATAGAACTAATGTTACAAGAAGAGATCAAGTCAAAAATGACCTCGTGTCGTTTCACTGACCGCCGAACAACATTCCTCTAGCAAGTCCCAAGCAAAGAACACTTCTTTAAATTCATGTGTTCATGTCATGAGTGTAAAGCCCAGGAAAGTGTTTTATCTCATCGTGCCAAATCAGCATGTTGCAGATTTGTTGGCAACTCGATGAATTGTGACCAAAATGTCTTCTCGATAATGACAAAATTCGACATCATCATTAGTCTCAAGTTGTATAGACATGGATAGTGCTTTTAGAGAGGTAATAAGAGTCTCTCTTTTACGGCAAATGAGAGCACCTTGAGATGTGTTTAGATGAAAGCTAAAGCGAGTTGAAAAGACGTTGCTCGGCTCTTGCTCGTAAAGATATCGGATATCTAAGATATTTGAAAGAAAACCATCACCTTTGAGTTCATCGCTAACTAAATTAGAACTCTTATTTTTTATGTGTCCCCATCAAATCCAGGTCACGAATCGTCTAGAACAACTGACACATGCAAAGTGAACTTGACGAACTTGATTCAGACTTAGTTCGTGTTTATTTAGTCTTGCCTTGAGGCGAAACACACTTGCTCTTGTTTGAGGTCGTTTCTCTTAATGTGACGTATTTATTTGCTCATACTTTCCACAGTATTTCCATTGCTGTAAATACCGAGTGTGGTTTGAAGTGGATAAAAATAGTTTAAACCCCATAGTAATATCAAGGTACAAATTTTCAACTGCTATCAAAACCGACGGTGCGCACTTCACACCTTCTCTCCATCAGTGCTCTGTTTTACGAGTATTCAAAGCTGAAGCTATATGGATTAGAGAAAAGTCAAAACAGACACGAAGATCCTTAGGATCGAACCGTGGACGTCTAGCACGGAAGGACAAACTAGATCTACACAACCCATACCACAACCATACCATAAACATGAATGACCAACAATATGAACTAGCCCTTACCTCACCAAACCCGTCACCAACTACCTCTCTTTTTCTATCTTGTCCCATCCAGTCTCCCTCGGGTATCTCTACCATCACTAAAGATACCCTTCCAACCTTTCCTCCCCATCCAATGAAGTAGATGACCCCGGCTATCCCATCTTTAGACTGGTCAGTCCTATTTTGAGAGAACATTTCGTATTTTACTCAGCGTGATTAGTTTGATGAAGAAATACTAGTGTTTGAAGTGAAAATATTCATTTAATGGTATTAGCGCTTCTTTGGTCACCTCTAGTTGACTAAACCAACAACCAGAGTAATCTCTGTCAATTCTGTGTTTACATAAGTTCATTAATGAATGTGGTTCGCGCAAAACGTACACATTAGTCTGTAGACATTGGAAACATAAATACTTAGCATTGTTTGTTCTTCCCTTTATTGATAATGCATTAATAGTTTTAAAGATAGGTTTGACTTGAAGGCTCCTGTTATAAAATGTATTCCCTTTGATTAATTGATAATATTGCTGATAATAAACCTTATACTCCTCGACTTAATGTATTCGTTTGGTTGTTTTTGCAGCCGGTGGAAGATTAGAAAGAGAACTGCGCTATACCGAAGCTGCACTTGGTAAAGAATTCGGTAGCACAAAGGAAATCGTGATTCAAACACCAAACTCTAAGGGGACAAATATTCTTACGGTAGAAGCCATGTTGCTGCATCAAAAGGCGCTCAAACAAGCAGCAAAACTTAAAGTCCATGTTGCTAATAGGTAAAGTGCTTCTATGTATTTATATACTGTTAGGGCATATTTAATAGTTTGTCAGTATTTATCTTCAATATTGACGCACTCATTTATTCTGTTAACCAGCATTTTGATATTTGCAGAGATTGGTCTCTAAAGGATCTGTGTTATGCCCCTAGTTTCCCACTATTTTACAATAGTATGTTAGAGGAGGTGAGTGAAGTGTAGTGTAGTGTGTTCTGTAATGTTGTAGCTCGTGGTTTGGTAACGTTTAAATAAGTGTTTTTTCTGTTTCAGATAATGCACCATCTAATACCATGTACCATCATAACGCCGATGGACTGTTTCTGGGAGGGCGCAAAGGTTCATGGGCCTGAAATAGACATGACTTTACCGTAAGCTATTGATAGATTTCATTTAAATCCTATCCTTTTACTCATATTCTTCCTTTCTTCTTTCCTTTCTTCCTTCTTTCCTTCCTCCCTTTCACAGTTTCCTTCTTTCCTTCCTCCCTTTCACAGTTTCCTTCTTTCCTCTTCTGGTCTTACTAGTTTCTTTCTCAGTTTTTTTCATTTTACTTTCCTTTTCTATCGCCATTTTTTTTCAATTCTCGTTTTGGAACTTTTCTTGCTATTCCTATTGTGTAGTGTATCTTTATGCCGTTGAGATGCCAATCACACGTGAATAAATCCACCTCTCGTTGTCTACTTCTTACAGGGATGATTCACAGAGAAGTTACCTCAAATGGACCGATTTAAATCCAATCGACCTGCTGAACAAGATCCAAGAATCTTTTAGCTCCTGGGAAATGAAGAAATTCCGTACGTTGTTCAAGGAGGTAACGAGATAGAATAATACAATTTCATCAGTAACAATTCACTGGCATTCAATCGATCTATCATCTCTTTCTGCATTGTCGTGGCACTATTGAGATATTCTCAAACTGATTTCATCTGTAACGTCTTGTACGATTTCTTCTGGGTATACCTAGTACGGAGGTTCACTTAAAATCTTCGGTTTCGTTTTCCCAAAATAATCTTAACGAATAACAGTTGGTGAGGAATTCGTCAGCCATCAATCAACGTTACAAGGAAAACCTATTCGTGGTTTTTAGCTGTCATTCGAGCATTATCAAAGATTCCCTTTATTTCGATATCACGTTAGATTTTATCGTTCTCTCGTTCTCTCGTCTCTCTCTCTCTCTCTCTCTCTCTCTCTCTCTCTCTCTCTCTCTCTCTCTCTCTCTCTCTCTCTTCTCCAGAAAGTTCAGCAAAGGCTGAAAATAATTAAATTGTAATCAAAAATCGTTTTTCTTGGAAAACAAAGATAAAATTCCAGGGATTATGGTCCATTTCCTTTGTTGATTCTCCAAAAGAATGAAGGACAGGGTGAGCGAGAAGACTGCCACAAAGATTATGACGATCTATCTGTAACATTTTTCTTCCATGCATCGTGGTAATTCATGATCATAATGTAGTCAGACGAGGTCTTCTTGCAAGGTTAACGGGTTTTTATGTCAACAGGCTGGTATCAGTACTGGATATTTAGAGAAGCCGTGTCTCAATCCTAAAGATCCCGGATGTCCCAGATTAGCACCGAACTTTCATTCAAAGGAGGTATGACTAGATGGCACTCTTAATGAACTCGTTAATTCTTTAAACCTTATGCGTACATAGTTAAGCCATGTGTCTCAACTTCATCCTTGGCTTCACGTTAAATCTCAGTTTTTCCCGCTCTGTGAATCGCCCCTACCTACCCCCGCCCCCAGACTTGTATAGCAAATACTAATATATGCAATAATGTATCAATATTAGGTTCCAGACATCGGTGCCGAGTTAACAGGTGGTTGCCATGGTTTCGCTGCTAAATTTATGGAGTGGCCTGAAGAGATTATTGTGGGTGGGGTCATTAAGAACCGATCAGGGACGATTAGAAGGTAAGGTGTTCAGCTTCGTTATTCCTCCAATGTCTCTCAGTCATTATCTTCTATGATGTAATGAGAGTCAGACATACTACTGCTTCTAGTACATATGTTTTGTTGGACGCGCAGAACACTATGCATCACTGTTGCTTATTCTTCCCATTCATCTTCATGAACAAGAGAGCACCAGCGATAGACCATGCTGGATGCGCAGATCACAGCATTAATATTTAATGAGTATTTTCTTTGTGTCTTCAGTGCTTCAGCTCTACAAAGTGTAGTGCTATTAATGGGAGTAAACAATCTTTACGACTACCATCAAGATAGATACTGGAAGGGAGAGGGTTCTTATGAGTGGAATGTTGAAATCGCAAGGGAGGTTCTGGAGACATGGCAAAAGAATTTCACCAAGGTATTTGACCAGCTCAAAAAAATCCCTTTGACTATGAAAACACGACACGGTGACGGTAGGGAAATAATCAATAAGAAATAACCAATCACATTACAGCATACCGCAACGTCATAGTCACGGCACGACACCCTAGACCTATTAATTATTTTCTCAATTAAGGAAAATCAGCTCTACTTATGATCAAATATCTTCTTTATTTATTGCTGCACTTTCCAGGCAATGAACGAGGTGACCGATGAGACCGAGGAAGAGTTCAGTATTCTGGCCTTCACGTCAGCATCTTTCAACGAACTCCTGAAAGATTTCTCCAAGACAAGCACTGTCCGCCTTGCCATGGGATATGTGCTGATGGTAAGTGGATATTATGATATGTCTCGTATTGCAGCACCTTTGAACTAGAACTCGACTATAACTAGTCAAAGCACCTTGGCAGGGAAAACGTGGATATTGATACGATTCTCTAGACTTTTTGAACAGTTTGATGAAATATGTACGGGGTCTACTGTACATTTGTAAATGTATTGTGACGTAACAAGTTTTCACTTCACTTCCAGCTCATCTACTCGGGCTTGACTTTAAAGAAGTGGAATAACGCAGTGCAATCCCAGGGTGCTTTAGGGGTTGCTGGCGTTGTCTTGGTAACCGTAGCTGTTGTATCTGGACTTGGTTTCTGTACATTTTGTGGAATTGCCTTCAATGCTTCATCCACACAGGTAACCCACGCACTATTTGTTAATAGACTCTTAGTATCTAAGAGTTAAATTGAAACATTGTGATTGGTTGATGTACGATATCTCGTTATTGGATTGGCTCATTATGTGTTATTTTCTTGTCGTTCCTCTTATTTGTTTTCTCATTATTTGCAGGTTTTGCCTTTTCTTGCTCTCGGTCTTGGAGTAGACGACATGTTTCTGTTGGCTCATACTTATGCTTCGATATCAGAACGTGGTGAAATCCATCCTTCAGTAAGTCTGACACGTGATACCATGACACTGAACACTTTCCGCAGGGTATTATGGGCTATGCTTGCTCGTGTTTTATTTAGTTCTACGATTTTTCGCCGAACGAATTCTTCACCAGTCTTCCTCGGCCCACATTTAATCTAGGGGACTGTGGCGAATATCTGCTCTTGTCTAAGCGATACAACATGTTAATGACGATGTATTTATTGTTTTATTCCAGGATCAAGTTGGATATACTTTAGGACGTACTGGGGTCAGTATCTTCCTGACATCCTTCAACAACATGGTGGCGTTCCTCATGGCTGCTATCATCCCAATCCCAGCCCTCAGGGCTTTCTCCTTCCAGGTAAAATATTTAACTTTGCATCATCGTCACTGTTAAATGGCTTCCAAATACAAGCGCAGTGATTGGTTTGGTTGAGATTTTTTATGGCCTTGGATTGTTTCAGGGTGGAAGCCATTTCAGTGCTATGGTATCTCATCAGTTTCTCAGTCAATCTTTTAGAACAGTCATCGACAGCTTTTTCTTTGTTCTTGATGACATGCATATATCTAGCACAGAATTGACTTATCATATTCTTGTTTTACAGGCAGCTGTTGTCGTGTTGTTCAACTACTTTGCGATTACCATTGTTTTTCCTGCGATGATCGCCATCGACGTGAAAAGAAAACGAGACCAAAGATACGACTTATGCTGCTGCATACAAAGGTACAGTACTTCCTCAATCTGTTAGCTAACAACAGGTCTTATTCAGTGACACATAATTTATACTTTTGACATTCCTAATAACCGTTCCGACTACTTATTCTGTCTTAGCGCATCACCTTTTGCATTCTAAAACAAGAGCTTGTTAGTTCTTTGGCTTGAATAATCAGTCATTTTCAACTGCCTTGCCATGCGCTCCTGTCGATCAAGGAATGTGTACTGCTACTGAGAAGTAGATTGTTATATGTCTAATCTGTATGATTCCTTATTTGTCCAGGGATGTACCTCAAAGGATCTCAATCACACCAAGCTCAACAACAGAAAGTGCAATGGTCCTTCGTAGATTCCACAACTCGTGCAGCTCGTTGTCGTCGGTAACGAATTCTGGTGTCAATGCGGGCGCGGTTGTATTACCTGGTAATATGCAAGCTACTGCGCTTGGGACAGTTTCTCTTCCTGGGGCTCTTACAGTACAGGCTTCTGCTGTTGCTGAAATAAGTAATGGAGGTAGTTCAGTGTGTAACACGATACTTCCTTTATCGGTAAGCGGACTGAACAGCCAAGATATTTTGACTGTAAATACAGGAGATGGGCGGACAGCCGTGGGTGCTGGATGTCGCGTTGAAAGAAGTATATTACGTGAACATCCCACTGACACAGACATAGACGTTGTAGTACCAAACAGAACCAATACTATACGTTACGATAACAAAGAGAAATCCAAAAAGCATGTTTCAAGGAATAATAATGTAAATACTAGAACAATAGAACACATTTCAAGGCCTGTGGGACGTAGTTCTGATCAATCGATACGCGATTCTTCAAGGAATTCATCACATAACAAAATGATGGACTCAAAATGGGTGAAAATGAAAAAAAAGTTACGGGTTTTATCTCTTGCATACTTCGCAAAACACTACTATGGACCCTTCCTGCAGAAGCCTTCAACAAAGGTTTGTAACATTCTACTTGTCGTCGTCTTTTTTTTCTTCACATGATCGTTTTTCTTGTATACTGATGTGTATTGTGTTTTCTCTTTGGAGCAGACTGTTGTGATACTACTGTTTATCACTATGTTAGTTGCTGGTGCTTACGGGTGTCTGTTGGTACGTGATGGACTGGACTTGACAGACTTGGTCCCCAAGAACAGCACAGAGCACAAGTTTGTTACGGCTCAGTATATGTACTTCTCCTTTTATTCCATCTTTGCTGTCACGATGAAAAACTTTGATTACAGCAAAGAACAGAAGCTGATGTACGAGTACCATGATGCTTTCAAGCGAGTAAGTACTGGTCACGTCTATATCAATAGCTTCACCGCGATATCATTGCTTCAGTACTTCAGTACATACCCGCCATGTTGTTCTTGCTCAATACCAAGATTGTTTGGTGTTCCAACTCTCATTTCTTTTCCTCTTCACATTACAGGTATCAAATGTATTAAAGACACCCGAGATGGAACTGCAGCCATTTTGGTTGATGTACTTTCGTGACTGGCTTAAAGGTATTGCTGTTAACCATTGTCTTGTGTTTCCTGGACCAGTGCAGGGAGCTTCCCCTTAAAAACAGTCTTATAATTCAGTCATATTTTCTTGTGTTGACAGATGTTCAGACGTCTTTCGATGAAGAATGGGTATCAGGAACCATAACATACTCTGGTTGGTACGAAAATGCAAGCGATAGTGGTATCCTTGGTTACAAGATGCTGGCACAGACAGGCAATGAAAATTATCCTGTCAATAGGTCTCAAGTTCGTTCTGTGCGCCTTGTTGATAATCAAGGTATCATACGCCCTCAAGTGTTCTATCACTACTTGACTGTATGGTATAACGTGGATACCATGGGGTACACGGCGTCACAGGTAGGTTCTAGATCTTCTATATCCATCCTTATGTATTCTTGTTTGTGGTCAGAGGAAATTAGAATTGAGAATATTCAAGTGTTCTAGTGAAGGTCCGTGGAATTTCAACATGTTTGTATTGTTGAAGTTGTGATTTTTTTTTACTTTACTGTCGGGGTTGCCCTGAGTCTTTAATCAAGGAACACAGTGGTGATTGGGGAACTCGAAAAAAAATCTAATAGCAAACTTGCCAAGATGCAAGCCTATCAGTCTCCTTTGTCTATCTTCAAGGTGGGGAGCGGAGAGTGAGTTAAAGAACGGTGTTACGAAGAGCAACATCTGGATAATCTTTATTTACTGCACTTGATTTTAGGGAAATGTTAGACCAAAGCCAAGCAACTGGAACAACAACAGGGACTCAAAGGAACCTCGAAACATGAAAAGTAAGATTCTTACTATACTTCTTTTACTATAATGATTGACTACACCATATAGGCATTGAAGGTAATACCTATGTTGTACTTATGGCGGTTCCTGTAACCAATCAATCTAATTCTTTTCACCAGTTGAGCCTGCCGAACCATTAGAATTCTCGCAGCTTCCATTTTACTTGGTCAACATGAAAGACACAGCCGATTTCGTCAGGGTTATCAAGGTACAGTTAGTCGAAGTTACTGATATCTGAATGAAATGGATGGATGGATGGGAGGGAGGGATGGGAATGGAAGAAGGGAGTTAACCCACAGGATGAAGATAATATAATTAGAATGAATAAAAATAATGCATGGAATGGAAGGAGAAAAGAAAGGTAACAGAACAAAAATAGATGGATGGAAAGTAGAGAAATGAAATGGAAGGATGTAAGGAGGGAGTGAACATGTAGGTTGAAGATAACATGATTGGATTGATTAAAAAGAATGGAAAGAAAAGAGGGGAATGGAATGGAAGGATGACACACGATTATTACATTAGAGGAGAATCCTTGCCTTACAGTCAACTCATAAGATGTGTTATTGATGTGTTACAGGAAGTTCGTGAGATATGTGACGAGTTCAAAGAGAAAGGTTTATCAACGTATCCATCTGGAATACCCTTCACCTTCTGGGAACAGTACGTCTGGTTAAGACACAATCTTATTATCGCCATCATTGTCATCCTTGCAGTCAGCTTCATCGTCATGGTGATCGTCCTATGTAACCTGTGGGCTGCTGCCATTATCGTAAGTTATCGAGTGTTTTTTGGGAGTTGCTCTCCTAGGCCCAGTAAAAGCTCTAAAACACCCGTATTGGTTTAGTTCAATAGTCTATTGTTTTGGAACGATACTTACAGGTACTCTTATCCAAAGAGAGTGTTATGCAACCCATATCTACTTACTTGAACTTCTGATGGCCATAGGTCATGACGGCGTCGAAAATACAACAGAACTCTGACTTAAGGACAGCAGGCTGAATTATTTTTGCTTCTTTGTGGTTTGGGCCCTTGCTTTGGTGCGTTCTTACCATGATAATATGACACAAGAAAGTGGTTTTATGGATGTCAATGTTGTATGTTTGTTTTCAGGTTCTCGCTATTACCTTGATAACAGTACAAGTATTTGGTTTCATGGGTTTGACTGGAATCAAACTAAGCGCAGTTCCTGCCGTCACTCTTATCCTTTCTGTGGGAGTTGGTGTCGAGTTTACTGTTCACATGTGTCTGGTGAGTAAAGAGAATTGGTTCCACTTTCAACTAATCAAAGAGCGATAATATATCGTTTGTCCAATCACAATGCTTGAGAATCTGTCAACACTAGAATGGCTTCCTTATCGAACCAATTAAATTGCTTGAAATAAAACATGGGGGCATAATTTTCCCGCCTTTTTTACCTGAGCCGCGTAATGACTTGCCTGGATGTAAGGCTCATGTTGTGACTGACCACGATTTGTTTTTTTTCAGGCATTTTTATCTGCAACAGGAGAAAAGAACATTCGAATGCAGAAGGCAATTGAACAAGTGTTTTCTCCTGTAATGGATGGAGCCGTTTCGACCTTCTTGGGTGTCGTGATGCTCGCTGGTTCTGACTTCGATTTCATCGTTAGGTCAGTAAATATACTCATATAGTTAAGCAATCACTACTCTCTTGCTCTTTTTCTTTAGTCAGTGTAGCTGTGTTTCTAATATTTTTTTTAGAAGAAGTAGTGTTGGAGCTAAGGGATCCGACTATTTATTATTTATATAGTGCAAAGTATTTACAAAGATAGTTACTCCACCTTATTTACCATACTTATAATATACACAATGATTTCTTAATGAAACTAAAGTTTGAAATTTGTTCTCTACAGATATTTCTTTCATCTTCTTTGTGCGCTGATCGTAATCGGAGTTACAAATGGTTTAGTATTACTTCCTGTCTTCTTGTCCATGGCAGGACCTGCACCAGAGGTGAGTATCCATGGCAACATCCTCCTTTAAAAATACTGCCCTTGGTATCATACAAATGATATGGACTTTCTTTTAATTGACCTGAATAGGACTTGCACGTCACGTGACTGGAAAGGACTTTCACGTCACATGACCGATAGGACTTGCACGTCACGTGACTGGAAAGGACTTGCACGTCACGTGACTGGAAAGGACTTGCCCGTCACGTGGCCGATAGGACTTGCACGTCGATAGAACTGATATGGACTTTCTTTTAATTCACCTGACTGTTATGTCACGTGACGGATGGGACTTGCACGTCACGTGACTGGAAAGGACTTACACGTCACGTGACTGAAAAGGACTTAACATACTTGTGACACGATCATAACAGACTCAGGCTGACTAGTTTTTGAATTCATTTAGTCGACCAAATACTCCTTTGTACTGGAGTCGTCTTTTGTATACTATCCAATATACTATCCAATATACTATCCAATATACTATCCAATATACTATCCGATATACTATCCAATATACTATCCAATATACTATCCAATATACTATCCAATATACTATATAATATACTATCCAATATACTATCCAATATAACAATAAGTTAAAAAAAACATTGGATGTAAATGTTGTTTGTTTGTCCCTCCAGGTGGAAGCAGTACGCCCACCAGGCACCGCATCATCAGCAGGATCCCAACGTGAACTTCTACCAGTGTCATCATGTAGAAGAGGAACACCTCCTACTGACTCGCAGGTTTGCATCCTGGATACCTCAGGTTACCATAACAGCAAACAAGACGATAAGACTGATAACAGCCGGCATCATCATCGTAAACGACCAAGAGGCGAAAGACATTACAATCGGCGCGTTCATGCGTCTACCGCCAATAAATCCAACAGTTCACCGCGGGCGTCACGAGTGACGTATGATCTAGAATCTTCTAGTTCTGTTGTTGCTAGGGTAACGGCAACAGCTACGGTTACTGTTCAGGTACATGCGGAACAAATTCCGAATGAAAGGACGATTTGTGAACATGTTCAGGATAATATACAGTCGTCGTCCCATAGATCGACTCAAGCAGCAGGTCATGTCCAGTATGGAGAGATAACTATTGAAGACCTAGAAGAACACACCCAAGTCAAATAGGTAGGTACTTCTACAACACGTCCTAACGGCTTTACATTCAGGGCTTCCCGTTTCATTTAGTATTAATTCTTGATTTACCCAACTCTTGAGGAAAGGGCAGTGACAATCTTATACTTGAAAGAGAAAATGCTTAGCGTAAATAGAAGGTATTTTGGGATTTTAAGGGTCGCTACCTGACATTACGATTTTAGGTCTTTTTCCTTGAAGTTCTTCATTTCCGAGTTCTCCGGTTTCCCTCCCTCTGTAAAACCTAACACGCTATCGATCTGTTAGTGAGCCGTGCCCTTACTTTGATCAGCCCAGAAGTTGTTTCAGAGTACCGATAAACTAGAAGGTTTGAAAATCATCTAGCGCAACTGAAGTTACTGTAAAGATAAACTCTACTGATAACTTACTGAAATAAGTTTTTCCCTAAAAGTATCTGCTTTTATAACAACCAAGTAAACTATTTTACAGGTTGGAACAGAGTCGTCCAAAAAGGATTAGGAAATAGCGAATGAAGAAGCGGAGGGCACAGCTGGACCACCTCTAGTCCCTACGAAATATAAAGTGTTTCCCACAAGTAGAATACGCTTTCTTGAAGGGTGAAGCAAGTTGCCATGTACGATAAACTACAGTGATGCAACAGTACATACGACATGCATGGACGTGTACTCATATCATATATATACGTATAGACCGGCGTCATTGGACGAGTAATGCATGGACGTGTACTTCATATAAATTCGTAGTATTGACCAGCTATGCAAGATAGTCGTCGTCTTAATGGCCAGCATCATTGAACAAGTAACATGATACTTATTATATTATACAATGGTGCAATATCTACAAAGATGGATAGAAACTTGCAATGAAACTTACAGATCAAGGATCAGATATTCTCAAGGCAAGAATATAATGGAAAACAGAGAGTGTTGAATTTATTGAAGATGTGTTGACTTGTGAATATAAAGTGCAGTAAGATGAAAAGCACTACAAATACTTATCTTTCATGTACATCACATATACTGTTGAAGGATTCTGTATGGTTACATTATTTAGCAATCAACAAATCTTATCGCCACTAACTGACATCCCGTTCTGTTAGTAACTCAATGGCATTATTGGAGAACATGACAGTTTAGAGTAACAGATGGTAGGAAAACACCCATCTATCGTTACATACTAGCCTAATGAGTAGAAACAAAATATTATGATTTATGAAGCAAGCATAATTTATTTATTCAGTGGAATGTAAATAAGTTGTAAAAAACTGATCACATATATAAAACAGCTTGGACGAATCGTTTAGATACTCAACACTGACACAAGTTTGTCACATCTATAATGTTTATCGGTATGGACCAAGAGAAAAATGATTAATTCCTACAATAAAGAAAGAAAAATACGGGAATATCCAAAAATGATATTGGCTGAAGCGAAAAGGAATCATAGGACGGTATCAGGATGCCGGGTTACATTCTCCATAGTCACTCTGTGCTGAATGTGACGTCATCGCCGCCATGTTGGATGAGGAAGACTTTTCATAAGAAAAACTGGTTTCATCGAATATCATATTTGAAATAGCTAAAACTATTCAAATTACATCTCACAAATATATATACCTCAATTATTTTTAACTGTATTTCAAAATTTAAGAGAGAGAAAGTGCAAAACAGTTAATATAGGTAAATTCGAAAACAATTTACTAGTGGATAGAGTAGTTTACTAGTACGTACAGGAGAATTTTGGTTCTCAGTCGTAGGTCTGATTCAAGAAGATTTCAAAAGAGATTTCAGACATATTTCAAAGTTTAGTGAAACAATTAGTGAGTGATACCCCAAAGCGGAGAATCTAGGGCTGCTTGGACCAATGAGAATTCAACAGCCTTGAAAGAAACCCTTTTCTGGGCTCTCTTCCTCCAACTCTAGAAGGAAATATAATTAGTGAATGTTTGTATTATCCAAGTGATAGAAGCACGAATGATTTCCTTTCAACAAAGGCATCAGGTATCATGTATCGACTGTGAAAGAGAAGGACTGACAGATAGTTTGTTAGTCATACGTTATTTATTAAGTACTGCAGATCATCAATATATCATCTTGTATACTCTTGAAATATAATTCATTGTTAACTTATTAAATGGTTCCCTACCGATATCATTGCAGCCCTATAGTAGTAACACATATTTAATAAAAATATCAACATTACAAATTAGGTTGAATCATATTCTATTTCTATAAACTACGAACGGAATGACTGACTTTCTTCCGGCAGCACTTGCTTCATGCGTTGAGCAGAACCAAGGAACCATGCAAAGTCCTGTTACCATGAAAATCATTGTGTACAAAACTGTAGATACCGTCACAAGAAGGTGGGAGGAATGCTGAGGGTATGGGTAAGGTGTTTGGACCTGGCAGAAGCCAAGGTTAAGGAGAGGAGTGTATTTATATAATCACCATAAAAACACCCACGACGACTAGTACAAGACGTTTGAACCAAAAGGTAACGACTGCAAGTCTCGGCCATTGAGAACGATAAAAAAATCGGATGTTCAACTTTTCAGGGAGAAAGTCGAAACTAAAACCGAACTTTTTACAAGGCTGGCAAAAATTTAGATATCTTAGCGATTTTTGCCTAAAGTGTTGGAATATTTAGTCGTGATTGAATCAGGAAGTTCTTGTTCATTGATTGTGTAGGTTATTAAATTGATTGTTAATTGATAATTAAAACAGGTGAAACTATAAACCAATACACATGAAATACTACACATTTTTACAGTGCAATAATGATTGATCCACACGAGGACGTAACACACAAATATTTACATGATGCCCTCTTAGACTCGATTTCATGCAGACACGTGACTTCAGGATCCAAAATCAATGGATGTCTTGTCCATCGGGTTGAACTGATAACTACCACGACCATCCATGTACAACACGTACTGCAACAACAACAACAAAACAATCAAGGCAAATGTTGCTTAATGCCTTGGGAATACTCAAGGGTATAAGGGTTAAACTTTGGATTGTAACTAATATAGATAATTATTTAGTAGAATCCTCATCATCATCATCATCATTGTCACCATCACTCGTCATCACCATCATCATTCATCTTATCATCATCATCACTACCATCACCATCATCAAAAATCATCAACGTTATCACCATCATCATCATTACCATCATCATCATTACCATCATCACCATCTTATCATCATCACTATCATCATCATCATTGCCACAATCACCATCATTCCCATCATCACTACCATCACCGTCATCACCATCATTCATCTTATCATCAACGCTATCATCATCATCACTACCATGACCAACATCATCAACGTTATCACCTTCATCATTATTGCCACCATTACCATCATCATCATCATCTTATCATCATTACCATCATCATCATCAATGCTACCATCATATCCCCATCCTCCATAGTTGTACTACATACCTCGTGATATTTCCATAAAGACTTCCTGTGAGAGACCGTGAACAATGAAATACCAACCTAAAGAAATAAGAATTATTTAACATCTAGTGTTATTAGTTTGAAAATCTGTGTGGAGAATTTGGTGATAAATACTAACCTCCCTACAACGAGTGTACATGAACCCTTCCACATCTACACTAACAGCACTGGTACATTCATCCAAGATGGCGAACTGTGGCTTATGGTAGAATAACCGCGCCATCTGAAGACATGATGACAAAAGATCGGTCAGTAATCTTATTTATAAATGCATCACCATCTTTCCCAGTCATCTCTAGCCTCTCCCCCCACTCTCTCTCCCACCCTCTCCAGCCCTCTCCCCCATCCTCTCCCCCACCTTCTCCCCACCCTCTCTCTCCAACACACATACAAATAATTTTGATGTATAACTCAAGGTATGAAGATAAGTTTCTTACAGCTATTCTTTGTTTTTCTCCTCCACTGAGCACATCCATCCAGTCCTGAGAAAACAAGACCATGTTACTCGCGTCAGAAAACAGTGATCAATGAGCTGTCTATAAATTCTACCCTTTGATCGTTTTCGTCTTCCCAGAAAACAATACAATGGGTTGCCCTGTGCTGATGCGCAACACTGAGGACGATTAGGAAACACCGAGTGACATTTGTTAGCATTGCGCGACATTTGCCAAAACTATTCTTTGAAATTTTATGCGACACTTGGGCGACGTTCCAGTGACCTTTCATTTTACTCCCTAATTCCGGAGTCTATTTTCTCGATCTCTCGACGCCAATGAACGAAGGATAAACTAGTCAATATTATTCATTATTGTGCTACGTACCTGTATACTGTTCCATCCTCCTTCTCTCTCCAGTATGTAACTCAGTTGAACCTGGAAGAAATTGAGGATACAATCATGCGCGTCGTTACACGAACAGTGTGCGACAAGTTAATCCTGTTTCATCGACAAAAAAACGTTTTTTGCATAAAATGCGTCGCTAATCAAAGCATCTTCATAGCAAGATGACAGTAGAAGAGTATTTTATTTTTATTTTATTTAGCTTCGCCACCGATTGAAATGAGATTAAATTAATTGACAGATAGGCTGGACCCCAAAAAGTTGTTGTGAGTTTTTGGGAGGCAGCGCTCTTTATGTTTGATTGGCAACAACCCGGCGATTAATGATCACGTGGTTGGTCCATATATCAAGCTCATGACTTGGTTGGTGAGAATCGGCACATTACCAGTACGCAGCACCTTTCTATCATCCCGTAAGGATGTACATCTAGTATACATGTGGGTACTTTAGATTTACCTGAGTAAGGAAGTCTTCTAATTCTTTATCAGATATTCCTTTTCTATCCTGATCTGCCTTGGTATCAGGGTATATCACCTGGTCACGTAGTGTACCTAACGTCATGTATGGTCGCTGAAGTAATACAAACACAAATAACATCATCAATAGTTCATATGATCATGGTGTATATATGTAAGCTTGCCGATACAATGGCCAGTGATCTAAAACCTTGACCGTATCTAGTATTACCAGAACTATAATATAGTTATATGACATCCTTTCAACAAACATCCTTGCCGCTAATACAACGCGCAATATCAATTCTCGTCCAATGAATAATGCTCGGATACCGTATCGTCAAAGTCACGGCACGGCACGGCACATCACAGCAAGTTCGCCCCGTACGTTTGTTTTACAATCAGATATGGTTTAATAGGACTACGAGGCATACCTGGGGGATATAGAATAATTTACTTGGATTAGGTTTGGTTACTTTGCCTCCAAATAATGGCCAAAGCTAAAACAGATCAATAAAAACATTTGCTGTTAGCTAAACATAATCAATTTATCAGACTTTAAGAGCTCGATAACATTTTCATTTTGATATACATCCTATCTCTCAGTAGTCGGCTCTTTATCACACTGATATAGACCCGAAATGTAAAGATAAATGCCAACTCGATTTCTGGTTGCAACTATATGTACGTTATAATCTCAGCATGGCACAAGACCCACCAATGCGTACAATAACATACGTTACATTCCTGATATCCACAGGAAGGCGGCTCTCTTACCTCTCCTAGTATCCTAAAGAGAGAACTTTTACCACAGCCGTTTGGACCACACACTAACACGTTCATACCAGACCCGACCTGACAAAGGAATACAGACGTTAGGGAGCTAGACTACAGGAAAATAGGGGGTGAATAGAAGAGTATAGTGAAATAGGGAAGGGATAGCAAATCATAGTGAAATAGGAAACGGATAGCAAAGCATAGCAAAGGGGGAAATGATAATATAGAGATAATGAGGCACAAAGAGTGATGAACAACAGAGGAATTCAGGAACATGATGGAAACTAGAAGACAGGGGACCCCATTAGGAAAAGAAAACCAGGCATTAGGGGAGATAATACCTAGAGGGGTGTAGCTGAGGGAAACAAAGGAATACAAGGAGATGTGAGAATATCTGAAGAATGAATGAAGTGTGGAACATGATGGTATATTGAGCAAACTGACCTCAAACGTCATGTCATCTACCAGTACATCACCATTAGGAGTTACAAGAGGGACTTTCTCAAACCTGAAAAAAAAACACAATTAAGTATGAGATGAAAGTGTATTTTGTATGGTTGTGAAACGGCAAGGTTCCTTTATGCATTTTTCACAGTCATATAACTTTTCTGCCACCCAGTTGGCTTAGTTGCTTGAGCACAGTGCCTGTTATGTGAGGAGGTCATAGGTTCAAGCTTGGCCAGACGAACACTTAGGGTCTTAAAATATCTGAGTAGAAGGTACTGCATTTGTAATTACAGTACAGTAGCTCGGATGACCATCTTATCATAAGATAGAGGGGGCTACATATGACTTCATCTTACCTTATAAGGTAGTCTTTTTCTATGATCTCGCCCCGTTTTCGTGTCAACTCAGATGCAGATATTTTCTTTCCCACTGAATCAAGAAATCAACATTTCAGAATAAGATATTTCTTCTGTTGTTTGCTGTACACATATTACAAATACTGTACCTCCCAACTTCTCCTCGTCATCTGTTCTTTTACTTTCAATCAAAGTCCTTTGATATACCCCACGATTAAGGTCCTTCAACACATCCATCAGCTCTGACACTCTGGCAGTGAACCTAACAAGACAAATAAGTACAGTTAATGTCTATATAATTTAGCTGTATTAGCTAGTATGCAATGCCTTCAACCAAGGACATATAGTAACTTACCCAGCAAGCCTTGTCATCTCTCTGCCTGCTAAAACTAACCGACCAATAGCTTCAGCCATTTTGACCAACATACGACCACTTCTGTAGTAATCCTGGTAATCATAACAACAGACAAGCCATCTATACATGTAAGTTTCTATTATTCCATTTTCAACAAGAGAAATGTACAGACATGAGCGTAGACAATATTTAACTTCATTGTGTAGGTTGATAATGTGTTCTTCAATCACTACAATTGGGGAGCGGGGGAAGGGGAGGAGGAAGAGGTTAGCTAAACCTTACATTTCTATTCTCTCAAATATTAAAAGGGGAAAGATACAATGTGGATTATTAAAAGAAAGCCTCCATACCTCCATTCTGACATCATGAGCACTGTTTCTTAGTTTAGGGTTTGAATTTGACAAGAATGGTCTACTGACCACATAAAAACCACAGATAGTAGCAACATCTGTAAACACCACAACAATATTAGAACAATGATTGATGATAGTAATGATGGTCACTATTGATAGTGATGATGATGATGAGTGATGATGGTGATGATTATTACTGATGAAGTGATGGTAGTAATAATGACTAATGTGACCATGAGGATGATATGCTATGCTAGCATGGTGACTGCTGATGATTAATGATGATAGTGATGATAAAAATGGTGCAGGAGGATGTGATGATCATTGATAATGATTATGATAATGGTGATACATGTAATATTAATATTTCATAACAATAAAAAATACTAGAATGCTTCTTACATTTGGCAATGATGTTATCAATAATTCCCATGCTAAACCGAAACTTGACAAAATCTTTGAGATGTTCAACCTATGACAGACAAATAAAACAAGTCATTCAATAGAGGTTCAATAGAAGCTGCTGACTCAAGTGCTGGGATATTACCAGCCTTCCAAAGGTAGATTCAATGGTGACTTTCTCTCTCTGGTTGCCTTGATAGAATGCTACCTCCTCACTGAAAAGATAATTAATATAATATTGATCAATAATATGCATGTAAGAATGGTGTTGCTAATGTTGAAGATGATGTTGATGATGCTAATATTGGTCATGTTAATTATGATGATGATGGTGATGATACTGGTGATACAGCAGCTGCTGCAGCTAATGATGATAATGATATTAATGTTGATGATTGCTATACACTAATAGTTACCTATTTGTTATGAGTCTGGAATTGACATATCTGAACTCTCCTTCAAGATGTTGTTCCTCTACTGTCATTTTACCAACAGGACGACGAAGTCTAAATAAGTACCCATATATCAGGGTTAATAACTGATAGAATACTTAAACCATTGTTGTAATATGCTCTAACTGTATACAGCAGTATGGAGGAAAGATTTAGGACATACCTTGTCAGAATTATACCAGATAAAGCAAGATATCCTAACATCATTGCTGGACCCTGAAATATATTAAAAAAACCATCAATACTTGGATAAATGAATATATAGCTCTAAGATACAGCTACATGTATTTAAAAATAATGTCTTTGAAGGTTTTGTTGCATGTTGCATGTTACATGTACGTGTTGCATGTTGCATGTTGCTTACGAAACTTGAAATGTAATATATTCATATGTAAATAAGGACATCACAGGAAAATGTACCAGAAAAACATGCAAACAAAAAACCTTTTGCTGATTGTATTCACACTGCACATAGTTAAGCTCTCTTTTGGAATAGCTGTAAGTAAATATGCTTTACCTGCATTCCAATGGCTCCACTCAGCTTGTGAACATATATTATGATATCAAGCAACGGCTGTCCAAGATGATAAAAATAAGTAAGATCATAAAGAATGACCAGATATATTCCATATTAGCGCAGAAAGTTCTGGCAAAAGCCAAAGATACAACACAGGAATAAAACAAGCTGATCAAAGTTTGGTCAATTCTAACCCTAGGATTTGCAGATGGAGGAAAACTGAAGAAGAGAATGTTATATCCACCCTTTTCTAAAACAAGAAGTCTAGATGTTTTAACTATTTTTTACCTTGCTGAGATTAGAATAAAGCTCTGCAAGACAATTACAAAACTTGTCCACATCCTGAAAATGAAATAACCCTAAAAAGATTAGGACAGGAAAAATATATGCTTGGGTTTCCTGTGTCTTGAGGAATGGAATACCCACCACAGGCAACCCAATCTATTTATTTTCAACTAACCTGAGTAAGAAGCTGATCAGCATTGGCTATTCTGTTGTCAAGGTTACTCATCTTGTAATAAGTGAATCCACTGGAAAGATAATGTAGTTTAAAGATTTTTACATAAGTTTTACAATTTATTGAAGTTAAAATATAAATTATACTGAAATGTGAATAAAACAAACGTAATATCATTAAGAGAAATGAAAAACTGTCACATACCTTAAGTACTTGCCAGTAAGATGTAATGTGAGCTGTGTCCTGAATCTCAATTTTAACATGTTAGGCCATACTAGAAGGAATAATAAATATTCAGGAATTGAAAAACAAAAACTACTAGAAGGAAATCTGTTAAATATACCATAGTGGGTAGACAAGAATGTTGTTTACCTTCAACAGATTATTGACTATTGATATCTGTAAGAGAACAACATTACATCATGAGTACATCAATCATATATGTGTGTGTAGACTATAGAAACACCAACAATAGAAGTCCTGCCAATTGATAAATGGTTATGTGGCATAAAGAAGTGAGAAACAAACAGATTAATCAATTAATTTATATATATATTTCAGTTATAGTTTTAAGTCTGATAACAGCATGTTAACCAGCATCAACATCATATTATACAAACTTAGCAACTTACTAAAGGCATCGCATATGCAAATTCCAAAAGATTATCCTTGAATCCTGTAAAATTCCCACTAATAATTGATCTAAAAAAGAAAATTACACAATGTGCAGCATCTGTTACCAAGGATTATAGGCTCAAAACGAAGACAACATTTAACAGTGGTCATTTAAGGAAGTGTATTACCTTTCAATAACCGTTCCATTATGGATCATCCATACATCGCAGTATGTTCTTACAATCAGAGAACATGCCACAAGCAACAGATATCCCGTCTGAAAACATAGCACAACATAACATATACATTTATGTTCCTGTGTAATATATGTATTCATGGGAGCCCTGTGGGATATTGGGATCCCTGTGTTGATCTTTAAGAGAGCAGCAGTCAAAGCAAATTTGTAAGCCATGTTGTCTTTGTAGTGTTTAGAATAATAAGAATCCAGCTCAATCCAAGAGAATATCCAAAACTGTATTGTAACTAAATAAGACATTAATAATGTTGTTTACCTCTGGTGTGAGTAGTTCAGGAATAAGGATCTTCAGTATTCTCATCAACCTCCTGTACGTTAGCAACCAAAATTGAAATTGAAAAATAGATCATGAGAACAAGATGGGAATGAGACAATCAAAAATGGCAGGGAGAAAAGACATTTAGAATAATTTAATAATTTTCATCTTTCTAAACTACATAAAATTCCTTTTATTTCTTTTCATTCAGTTTGTTGAAGCAAAAGGTAATGTTGATGTGAAAGTACAATCATCTCTCTCAAGCCTGGTTTTAGCGACAGAAGCAGAAGTGAAAGCAGAAACATAAGACGTCTTATATTCCTGTGAAAATCAAAAAATGGAGACGTAAGTAGAAGCAGAACATTGATGGAAGTATAAGCAGAAGGAGCAGAAGGTTTCCTTTTTCTTATGCTCTGTTTCCGTCCTTACGTCGCTAGTGAAAAAAGATTCTTATGCTTCTGTCGCTAACATGCAGAGGCAATCTAATTCTCGTACTCAGTCCCCTGCACACATTGGATTTTTGCATAAACAATGGCTTCTTATTGTTTTTCTTATGCTTCCATCACATTCATCTTAACTCGGAACATAACAATCTTATGCTTATGCTCATGCTTAAAAACCAGCCTTCATTGTTTTCCCTTTCTGGGTATAACATAGTTGATAATTACAAATCAACTGTTCAATACCTAAAGAATACTCCATCAACTGCAGCTCTCTCCTTTTTAGCAGCCTTGTCCTGAAACCATTAGAAATTAGTCATATAATCAATTTTTTTGCAGCCTTGTCTATTGCCATTTGTTGCATACACAAAAGACATTGAACTTGCGGTCAATTCCACACATCACAACACTGTCATTATTGAAATGAAATTATTAATGTAACCATATGGAATAAGAGCTCAGGAAATGTATGAGCTCCAGATGGGATACAAATCTGGCACAAGTACATAAATGCTTTGAAGATTTTTTTAGTTTCAGAGTCCTCTGCATCCCAACTAAAGACATGAAAAATTTTGATATCCCCCCCCCCTCCCCCTCTGAAACCGATTGACTGCCCCCAGCCAACCACCACCCCCTTTTTCCTATATTTAATAGAGACTTGTCACTTAAATAAACATCACTTATCAAACTGTGAAGCTAACCTGCTCTAATGATATGTGTAAATCCAAAGCATCCATCCTGAAAGACAAGAAATCAAACATTATCAACTTGATATTGATAAATATATCAAAGGTCAATATTGATCGAAACATCATACGATATGCTAATCATAAGCTATAGCTTTCCAATGTGCGATAAAAAAAATATGGTCTTATTTGCTCAGATAGCTTAACAAAATAGCATGTAATATAGGTTTTATCCTAAAAATTAACTTAAGGTTTTTTAAAGAAAGCAAGAGAAAAAGTGCAGCAAAACTTATTTCATAAGTTTGCATCACAATACGAAGCAATTTCGTCTCATTCAACATACTTTTTCTTTCTTTTCTCGTGGTCCCTGAGTTGTTTCTTCCATAGTAGAAAGATTGTAGCAGCAGCAGCAGTAACAAGAGCGCCAGATACTTTAGGAGTGATGAAGGAAGAAGGGTTAGTCGAGAGGATCTTACTGAAAGCCACCATCTTGGATCGCGTTATCGATTGATCCTGGGACCAAATGTTGAAGACAGAGAAAGACTGGGGAGAAGACGAAAAGTTACGCAAGCCAAATCGCAAAGTGCGCGCATCGAAATAAAAAGTCAAAATCTGTTTTGTGTGTGTGTGTGTTTTGTTTCCTATTCTTAATGTAACTTTTCTTCTGGAAGTTATTCAGTTAATACGCTGGGACACTTGTAAATCGAGCG
Source organism: Actinia equina (assembly GCA_011057435.1). Classification (NCBI taxonomy): domain Eukaryota; kingdom Metazoa; phylum Cnidaria; class Anthozoa; order Actiniaria; family Actiniidae; genus Actinia; species Actinia equina. The sequence continues at coordinate 306,598 of WHPX01000145.1, forward strand.
CCGATGTTTGTGTGCGAGGCGCCGGCAAATCTAAATTTTCTCCTGATGCATATGTAGTTTACTTTTCCAAAGCGCGTCCCACATGGAAAAGAATTTCTATGTATGATTACCCATCAACGATAGAATTATCTATTAGAATTATAGAAACATGATAATCGTAACAACATTGCCATGCATCATACCAAGACTGGCCATGCAATTGATTGGGAATCTAGTGAATGTCTTTGTTTTTGCAACAATAGAAAGCAACGCCTCGTGCTTGAGAGCTGGTTTACAAAGTTTGAGCTGAATCCACTCAACCGCTCAATTAAACTACCCACGCCATATAATAGGCTATTAAACAAAGCCGAAATGACGCCAATTAAGTTAGCGACGCGAATCATCTCTTAACTTCACCTACTGTTCTATTTTTTATTGTGGCAGTATAAATAAGACCCATATCTGACTTTTTTCTTCACTTGACTCTGAAGATGACTTCCGCACAGGTTGTCGAAACGTCAGTCACATCAAACAGTCCTTCTAAGGATTACATCCACCCGGATGATCACAACATAAATATTATCTCTTCGAGAAATATTGTTACTTCGAAAAATAGAATTATCTCATCGGGTATGCTGGTCATAGCGAAGCTAAAACAAAAAGGGGTTAACCATCTATGGTCTAGGGGCCGACCAGTGGGGGCCGACTAACCTAACCTTAGACTTCGGCCGTGCTTCCTGATCAGTCCTTAATTAGTCAATCAATAAAAAGAATCGAATCCTTTTCAAATTGCTTCCAAGCTAGAATATATTTTAACTTTTAACTAATACACCAATTTACAAAGGACAAGACAAGTCTTAAAAGGAGAAAGAAGTAGTTGCCTGACACGTCATTTATTTATGCTCCAGTGTAATGCAAATCGATCAAATTCTGTACATTTCAAGTACCGATAAAAGATATATTGTAAAAACTTCTATACAATGCTTGAACCTGCCTATGCATGGATTGTCTTTCTGATAATACCTTAAAGAAAAGTAGTAAAACACATTAAGACGCCTTTTATTTCAGTAGTATTCATGAAGCTAAGTCTAGTTTTTCATCATAAGTTGAACCCAAAAGCCATGATGACTCGAAGCTCTCGTCAGACAGAGGCGTGAATCCTCTCAGGGGTGTAGTGAGTCGCTTTTGTTTAGTACTAATAAGTAGATAACTTCTATCATCATGTTGCTTTTTGTATTTCGTGATGGAGTATTTTCGTTTTTCTTGTTTATCTTCTTTGTTTCTCAGCGGAAAACAGTTGCTTTCACCACTGCGCCTCCTGCAAGTGCCATCACCTTCATTATGTCTTGGATCCTTTTTGCCAGAATTCTTCACCAGTAGCTTTTTATTCACTCGTTTGTTTTCTGTTTGAACTGATTGGCTTAAGGTATGATGCTCAGTATAGATAGGAGGTAGGAATGCGGACATCTTCTCGATGTGTTTTGTTTCTTGCACTGATTGCTCTAATGCCTTTTCCTCCTCGATATTCTGGCGCGCAGCATTGTCGCACGAGGTACTGTAGTTCTTTGGGCTCCCCCCTGTATATCTAGAACACAGGCTATTGTGAAAGCATGCTACATCATTTTGGCCTTCAATTAACGGTAATTTAAAGCTATCCCATTCTTCCCGTACAGAAGAAATCTCGCTGTACCCATGACGAATGTAAACTTGACGTGCGCTTGTTAGCGGTAGGCGTGGAATATCAACCTTTATTGCCATATCGTTCTCTCTGCAGGAACCTGACCTCTGCTTGTACTGCAAAAGATAATCATAGAATGTATTTGCTGAAGTTTGATTGAATTTCTTCGATAAAAGACGGTGTTGTATTCTCCATGGTTCTTGTCCTTTTATCGTTTCTCCGATTTTTGAAGATGCGTTGACATCTGTTTCATTATCGCTGCAATGATTTTCCCTCTGTTTTGTTTGATCAGTTTGACAGTCATGAAGTCGATTGGCATGTTTCTCCTCAGCCCTACTGCTAACTTCGGTCTGGTTGTCCCCAACTTCAGTCATGTCCGATCTTTGTCTCCGTTTGGTCATTTCTTTAGTGATTGTTGAAGATTCCTTTCTCTGGCGAACTTTATTGCACCAAAGGTCATCTAAAATTTTGCGCTCAGCCTCCTTGATTGCTTTCTTTCTTTCTTGAAGAAGCGAAAGAAGATGTTTAAATAGCCTTTTCTCTTCTTCTTTCGTTATGACACCATGTCCAAAAGTTCTTGTCAAATTTTCAGGTTGTAAGGTCGTCTTTAATGCGATGGCATGACTTGCATCATTTTTTGCCTTTCTGATGATGTATTTTGAGTTTGTAAGGTTGCTTGATTTCCTTCCTTGTTCAGAGCTTATCAACAATTTCTCATCTTCTAGTCCATTTACCTTTGTTATCTCATTCTTCCTGAAGGTTTTTACCTCCTTTAGCTTGTTAAAAATGGGCTTTAACTTCTGTTGCTGTACGCATCTTTTCCTGATACGACTTGTCAAGTTCTTTTGGTAGTTGATCTTAGCACTAGTATAAATTGATGGTCTATGGCACTTTGCATTCTGTAACGCCATCAGAGCTTTATGTTTCTGGTCAGGATTAAAGTCACTGGTGTTAAGAATACCATCTCGAAGGCCAAGAACTTGGTACTCTTCAATGGAGCATTTTTGCTGACCCATTATCTACAGCCTGTGTGTATAAGATAAAATGTCTGAGGTTCCCTATTCTTTTAACACACTTAGATTACAACCAGTTGCAGCTAACACTTGTTTTGTCCAGGCGGAGTTGCTAGCTCTGTTTTATCGGACTGTTTCTTTATCTTGAGTTCGTACTCATTTTATGACCCTAGCACCTAACGTCCTTTGTCAATATTTTTGATTGGCATCCAGAACTAAACACCATGCTGCCTGGCCAGTTCAAACTAACATTCTCTAGATTACTCATTAGTTAATTTGACGAAGCACGCAGAACATGATTCCATGTACAAACCAATCTTGATCTACTGTTTCCAGGGTCTTCTATAGACCTTCAGATTATCAGTATGACAAAAGGGTACGTGAGTCAGGTATATCATATTAAGAAGAATGACGCGTTCTTAATTAACAATCAACGATACAATGATATCAATTGGTGCGGCGAAAGTTAAGGCATCCACAAGACAAAAGGTCCATCGAGTGATTATATTATCTTATTTTGCCCAAACGAATTAGGTTTATGATAATCTGTTTGCCACGAAACAACACTTATAATGTTAGCTTTTATACAGCCCGATAACTCTGGATCGTCCTGATGGCAAGAAAGAAAAAGATTCCGCTTATTCAGCGATAGGTCGTGACGAATTCACCAAACAAACTAATCATCACTTGAGTTTTTAAAACATAACCTTTTTTAATTTCCCAATAGAAGTCAAAAGTGATTCGGCCTATAATTAATCTAACTGGGATTAGACAAGACAATAGGAAGTATTTTGAGCAGTGTACAATCAAACATAGAAAATCCAGCAATAAAACACAGTGCTAAACTGATTTTGGCACATGTTTGATGTAGATGTAGTTTTAATCATTTATTACCTTTGAAATAAAATATTCAAATTTCTGAAAACAACAATTCTATTTTGGGCTCGCTGTGGTTTTCAGACAGAAAGGAATTGGGTACTACCAGCTGATATGTAACAGTTGCTTAGCAACCATTATTTTCTGAACGCCATTTTATAACAAAAGGATTCAGTAGAACATGAGACAAGACTTGTTCTGTCTTCTTTGATTGGAATTTTAGTATTGATCGCTGTAAAATATGGCATCCAAGAAAGCAGAGAGACCAGAAATTAACTTCGTGCATCAAAATGCGATTTTATGCGAAACAATCCAGAAAGAACAGCGTAATCAACAGCTGTACACCAACTATAGCGTCAACCCGTTTAAGAAAAGTAAGTCACTTCGTTGTATCCTTTATGAACTCTTGCTTCGATACTTTGATGTTTAGTAGAATCTGGAGATTAATTTGATATCGTCTGTTTTATTTTAAGTGTACACATTAACTGGAAAGCCGAATTCAGTGCATGATTCTGCGGACGGCGAGGAAGATGGTAAGGTTATTTTGTCTTCTTAGAATCCAAGGAAGATGAAGAGATTTTGAAAACAAATTAACACAATTCGTTGCTAAAATTAAAGTACTGTTTGATGATTTCAGTGTAAGTTAACAGAGAGACATATTTCTTTTTCTAGATAATTTTTTAAAGGTAATCAAAAGAGCACACCAGACTCCCGTAGAAAAGTTTGAATTCCCACAAACATCGTCACAAGAATACGGATGGAATACTGCACCTCTGGTACGAATTTGCTTTTTATACAGATTATGCGTGATGCAATGTGTGTCAGTCAAAAGGAAAAGTCTGGAAATAAGATGTACCATAAGATCCTTACTATTATTGTTATTATGAGACAGTAATCCCTGTAATTTACTATAATAACTTTCCTAGCCCTGTGATTGGTTGATCAGCCAGTCCATATTCACTTCACCTTCAGCAATATACTCCATTTTACAGTTGTTGTGATAAGTGACCATGAATAATAGTTCCAAGTTGAGGTTGGAGTATCCACTCATAGCAAAACTATACTTCTTATTGGGCCTGGCAACTCCAATCTTGGCTTAGAACTATTATTCATGGTTACTGAATGGAACTTTGAAATGGAGTAGCGTTAAATTTAACATGGCAGTTAAAGATGACATAAATATTTCTTTGAGTTGCTATAGCAACTTACTAATTGTTCTTTTGTTCTCATTAGATTGACAAGACATGGTATGACGAGCGTCTTCACCATCCACGTACACATTCTGAGATCACAAAATACATGGATGCCGCATGGAGAGTAAAAGAACAGTCTGAAAACATGAACTAGAATAATTAAAGATTTAATATTTTATGTGATATGCTATTTGTTTGTACAGCCATTATTCATACCAAGTGTCATTCATATGATTTGTATTTCATTAGGGTTGAATATTGTTTGTTTGTTCACCAAAGTAAAATATGAAAAACAAACTGATTGAAGCTAATGGCTTGACAAAGCAACCAGTGCTAGGATTTGTTGAGGAACAAATTGAAATTAAGAAAAACAGAACAAAGTTATTAGAAGATTGTTTGAAAATTGTTATGTTTTGAACAAGTGTTTATGTCAAAAAACAGAAGATATTTAAAAACTTGTTTTGTGTGAATGGTTAGACTTGTCTTTATTCTTTTGACTGAAATAGTTAAAGGCAAACAAAAGTAAATGTGCAGAACATTGCTCTATCATATTGTATATGTCAAAAGACAGAAGATATTTTTTTTTTTAAACTTGTTTTGCATGTATGGTTAGACTTGTCTTTATTCTTTCAACTGGTTAATAGTTTTAAGAAGTTAATCAAAAGTAAATGCACCATCATTTTCCTATCAACAGAACATTGCTCTATCATATTGTATCCACTTGGTAGCCATAGTTACCATTACTAAATACAAAATTATGGAAAATATTCTTTTGTTTGTTAGTTTTGGACAGTTTATCCTTTCAATTTTTTCTTCTAATAAGCTAATATTGAAGCACAAACTGAAGAAGTTTGAAATATTAGTATTGAGGCTGTCCTGTTTCAACATTAAAAAAAAAATAAAGATAAGCATATAGGAAGCACTTCCCCTTGACGTAATAAATGTTTTTCAAATTTTGAAGAGTTTTTTAAATTTCTCATAGGGACGAACAATACCTCGTTATTTCAATTCACATAGAAGAGGTTTCGCTATTTGGCCTTCTTGTGTTATTATAATAAATGCTGGATTATTTGTTTTTGTTGCGTATTTAATAAAGTGCATCCGAATAAAAGATTCAAAGGTAGGTCTGTTATTCCACGTACCAAGATGGTCCATTCATTTCAACTAATATTGGCTGCTGTCTTCACTGTCCTTCTCGGACAGTCTGAAGGTTAGTGTTTTTATTGAGAGACTTGATCAAGAGAAAGAAAAGGTAGAGGCTAGGATGTACAAATTTGCACAGGAGACAAGAGAAAACGAAGTGGAAAACAAATAAGAAGGAAGAGAATAGAAGTTGTAGAATGTTCCGCCAACTACAGTGGGATAGTTTAAAAAAAGTACCTTCTGAAAAATGCGGGAGAAAAGGTCCCATAAATGAAAGAAAAAGCAATTCTATTAAGTTTCAACTAAGAATCTAAATAGAAGAAAAAGTTTTAATGAATGCTTACTTTCAGGTCAAACACAGCCAACTGGAGATGATTTATGGCAGAAAATCAACCTTCTTCCAGTGTGTTTTGAAGCAAAAGGGAATAAACCAGGCGAACTCACATATCTCTCTAGTGATGTGTTAGTTGGTGCAATGAAACTGGTCCATCAAAGTGGCACTATACGATGTGCTGCTAATCCAGCATATGACAGCAAATGGGGCTGTAACGTACCCGGTATAGTAAGACTTCATTTATTTTAGTTAAGCAATTGGCCTCTTATTTCTTTATTTCCAAGTTCAGTGTCAGATCCAGGGGTGGTACCGTGGGTTCCATATTGAACTCCCTTTTGAATGAAATGGAAAGAATGAAATTGAATCCACATTTTGAGAAGTCAATTTTACCAGCAATTTCTTCGTGGCTGCCATTTTGGAACCCTCCTTTTTCAATTGCTGGATTTCCAATGGAAGTTAGAAAAGAACAATACGCTTATATAGGATTACGTACACTATTTCTTTTTAAGTCAAAACAAATTTTAGTTTTAAATTCATTTTTCTAGGTACTCTGAATCTTCTCAATGTGGTAGTCACAGACAAGCATAACAATGTCGTGTACCCACTACAAAAATACATGAGTAAGAACCATGCGGGCGGTCTCTGGTACAACCTCCCGTTCATCCATACTCTCTACTCCAAGGAACTGGTATTCACCAATTATCTAGACCCATTCTTCCTCCCTCAACACTCGACGCTGAGGATCTGGTACGGAGAGGATTTGAAAGACTATTACGAGAGTGACAACTTTGGTCGGGTGTGTGTAGATGTGTTTATACATGCGCTTTGAGCGGCCACCCAAAAGGCACTGGGCCCGAGATTGTGGCAGTCTTGTGGCCAAAATTCTACGATTGGGTACGATCGTTAATTAGGGGTTGTATGTCGTGTAAGACTTTGAAAATATTAAGCAGCCAATAAAGAATATTCAGGCTTGTTTTTCTGTGTATCTTAATTTTTAGGAACCTCGCGCAAGGGGAACATCCAATGGTCCGACATTTTTTTAATCCAGCGCAGCGCATTGACTTTAACATGATTTGAAGATAAGCTATAGCTTTTGCTCAAAGTGGAATATACTTTTATGTACACCGTCCGGCAGGCATTACAGACTATCAGTAGAAACTGTTGATATCAGACTGCAAGTCTTCAATCTCTTCACTGCTCTCCTCTTCCAGGTACACCACATCATCTGGCGTAGCTTCCTCGTACTGTTGGTACTCAGAGATGAGATCGCCAAGGTTGGAATCAGCCTAAAAGAAACAAACAATACCTTTATCACTATCAAATAAATTTCTAATTTTAAAAAACAGTTGTTGATTGAAATTGATTTCAATAAGAATAAAATCACCACGGACACTGTGGCTTCGATAATGCCTTGAAACTCCACCCAGCTCCCCCTCACGCCTCCCCTCCTCGGGTCACTCCTCGCGTCATTTACCCCGCCTAGCTTTCTTTGGGGGTAGGTTGGGGTTGATACAATACTTATATAGTAAGTGATACAAGGTTATTTGTGAGACAACTGGCATGGTACCTCTGTGAATTCCATGGCATCCATGCCCTCCGCAGTGTACCAGTGAAGGTACGCTCTCCTCCTGAACATGGCAGCAAATTGTTCAGTAAACCTTTTAAAGGCTTCTTGAATGGCTGTGCTGTTGTACAGAAATGTCGCTGATGACGTCATTCCTTTTGGTGGTACGTCACACACGGCTGTCTTCATGTTGTTTGGGATCCATTCCACGAAGGAAGAAGAATGGACGTTCTAAAAAATGAGATTGAGAATGGGTCAAGTCTTTCTAGCTGATGACCGCTGACTTACATCAACAGAGGGCGTCCTACACGGAACTTGGATCCTAACCATGCATTTATTATTTTTTGGTGAAATTATAACAAAAAGTCCCTGATTTTAGATTTACCTGCATTCCTACCATTGCGTTCTCCACGTCACGCATGGACAGTTGACCTCTAAACATCGAAGCTACAGTCAAGTACCTTCCTTGACGAGGATCACATGCTACCATCATCCCTTGCGACGTAAACATCTGATTGGTCAGTTCAGATACACTGTATGATCTGTACATCTCAGACCGCTGACTAGTGAGCGGCGCATGCGCAGGGATGAAGAAGTGAAGGCGGGGGAAAGGAACCATGTTTACTGCCAGTTTACGAAGATCTGCGTTCAACTGGAAATGAAATGGAAAAAAAACTAGATTATCTCATCCCTTTCTTATTAGTTATTGGATCACATTGAAAAAAAGAGATTGTGCTACCTGACCAGGAAACCTTAGCGACGTAGTAACACCACTCATGGTAATGGCTACCAGTTTATTCAGTTCGCTGTACGTCGGAGTCTTCTTTCTCAATACATCAGAATAAATACTATACAAAGCCTCGTTATCAACACACACAGCAACGTCAGCCAAGTCTACTAGGTGATGGAAGCTTAGTGTCGCGTTATACGGCTCAGTGACAGTCTCCGATACCCGGGGAGATGGGAGAACACTGTAGGTAGATATCAATCTATCAGGATATTCTTCACGAAGCTTGGATATCAGAAGTGATCCTAAACCAGACCCAGTCCCTCCGCCGAGAGAATGGGCGAGTTGGAAGCCTTGGATAGAGTCACAGAATTCTGCTAGTTTTCTTATGCAGTCCATCGCTGATTCAAGGAGTTCTGAGCCCTCGGTGTAGAAACCTTTTGCCCAGTTGTTTGACGCACTGGACTGACCTGAAAATAAAAGACAACTAACTCAGCTTGTATTTATTCTATATCAAATACTTGATGATTATTCGACCAATAATCGTTACCATAGATACAGTTATCAGGACTGAATAGCTGTCCATATTGTGATGATCGTAACGAGTCGATAGAGCCTGGTTCGAGGTCTATACAGGCTGCACGCGGGACGTAACGACCATCTGGGCAAAAATGAGAAAAAGAAGGAAAGAAATGAGAAAAGAAAAGAAAATTTATTAATAAATGGGAAAGAATAGGAAGGAGATTTACAGACAAATTTTTCTTACCTCGTTTCTCATCGAAGTACACGTTGACTTTATCCAGTTGCGCAGGAGCGTTTCCATGGTAACGACCTTGTGGATCAATCCCATGCTCCTCTGCGATAACCTCCCAAAACTATTTCCAATATATACGAAATTTAAAAGTATTTATAGTGATAATAAAAATTTACAATGTTTTCATCATGAATAATCGAACTTTAACTTAAGAGAGTTTAATTTATTCATCCAGCCCCTGATTCATGTTGCAGTTTTGACGGGTCACCCGCAGATACTCAATCTGTGTTAAGCCAAGCTATGAATGCTTTTTAAGTCGACGCCCCTAGATAAAAGACAGCCCATTTCTGGTAGATGCTACGAAGCACAATTTTAGCCTTTAAAACATAATAAATTTTGCAAATTTCTTCAACAGTTTATTATGAATTAAAGGGATTCTAAACGGTCCAAATATCTGTTCTGACATAGACGTTGAACGCGTGTTACATCCCACAGCAGGCAAACGATCAAGGACCTGCTGTGGGGTCTCAGATTTCTCAAGCATAAAATATTACGCCAAGAAGAAACGCCTTCTATAACAAATATTATAAACACGAACAATACAACTCCTCACTCCTATCCCTTGAAACAGTACACCATAATAGTAGTTTTGTTTCTAAACTGAATACTAAATCGTGATGCTCCCCCGACGTTACACGCTTTGTCTGGTTTAAAATAATTTTCATTCAAAATCTTGAAAACAAAAACTGGTTACCACTTGATTCAAGTATGTTCCTTCACACTAAGTTGAAATTACAATAACCGCAGTTGTAGACAATAGAATTATTTTCAAAATATCTAACGAATGAATGAAGAAAATATAACATTTATGAAAAAATTGAACGAGAACAATGTGATTGTGTTCAAACAAACCGCAGGGAGATTAATCGATGAAAAACGCGTATTTTATTCCTAGAGCTTGTATGTAACTGTTTTCAGTTATTAAAAGTTAAAGTTAAAGACCATTTTCTACACTTATTGTATTGTTTACCATGCTGGTTTTAAAATGTTACTGGAACAAAGTCTGTTCGTTTATGCTTATAAAACGCTGTTTATGAGTAAAACAAACTAAAAAAAATTTATACTAACTTTGGTGCTGACTTGATTCCCGCACTGACCAACTTGCAGATGGACAATGTCTCTCATATCAAACTTATTTGAGTCCACAAAGATTTGATGTTTGACTTGTTTTCACAATAAACAGAATGAAGGACGTCCAAGTTGATTGGGTCAGTTGATTTGAAGGCTATCATACTATAGCACGTGTAACACCCAATCAGTTACCAATTACATCATGGGCTTGCCTTAACGGTTTGGTAGTTCCATGGTGTCAGTGATAGGATGTACGCACGATCGATTCGCTGCTAGGTGCGAAACCATGTTAGATTCCAATAATATTTGCCAAAACAATATTCGTCATTTCAAGTAGGAATAAGTCAACACAATCATTTGCCCTCAATTTCTGTTCGAAATATTTTGTTGCTCGATCTTAATTGTAAATGATATCAGTCGATATTTGTTAATCGGATAACACTGATCTCATGATAAGAATATCCATTGTCAGTCAGTCAACGAATGTCTTCGTGATGTTAATGTTAAACCTTTATTTGTTTATTAGAAAACACGAAGCAAAATAACAGATTACAATATTTGATTGTAGTAAAAATGCCTTTGGCGGAATGAGCTTTTTTTTCCAAATGGGCGGAGTTAATTCTTTATGAATGACATGATGTTCCGCCAATAAGCGTGCTAATCATAACTAGTACTTTCTAATGGAGTGTAACGTCACGACAAGATATTGACAGGAATGCCATAAGCTTCAGTGGATTACGTTCATGTTAACCTGAGTATCAACTCAGATAACGTTCATGTCAAACGTCGAATTTCACATGAGGCGAACCTAATGGCATTAAAGACCGCATTGTTATCCACTGTTTCAATTAGGTTCGGCTCATGTGCTGTTCGACATTTGACCTGATCCTTACTTTGAAGCTTTCCTTAAAAATTCGACCTAAGGATAAAACAGTACTTGCGTTTGACACGATACCAACCTCTTGTGATGCGGAACGATTCATGGGTCACTAGAAATGATAAGATTTTCAAGTGATTTCAATTTCCACCTCTCCCCTAACGAAGCAGGTGATTGAGGAGAAGTCATGTGAACCAGTCACGATGATGATGATGAACCCAGACATGCAAACCCCCTCCCCCCAAGAATTCTATCAAACCTCAAACCGTTCTCGTACTTACAAAAGATTTTGCACAGTTTATTACAAAAGTATACCATAAAAATACAGTACAAAGTGTACGCCTCTCAGATATAAACAAGTGGTACAGATATCCAATATTTTACAGTTGGATATGGGGCGATATTTACCGAGGTTAATTGAACCAAGTGCACGAGACATTGAAAATACTTTCTCTGGTTATCAAAAAAAAGTAGTTAGCGTTATTCACTTATGAGTTGATATCAGTATGAGTCAATAAATTAGGACTCTCTGCCTCAACTCAGGTTAATAATTGTTAAATACCCCTCGTAAAGTGCGTAAATGCAGGTGAATATTTGAGTGAAAATAATGGCTGGAACGTGAAACAACTATGGTTCGAAAACAATATAGCTCAGTAGCTTTAGCCAATATCACTAATAAAATACCTACACTAGGCTCTTTCTTCTTTAGCTGGACGTGAAAGGTAAAGAGTCTGGGAAGATATCGATTTCATTATCAAAGTTGCATGAGACGGTGGTGTTGTGCGGAGCAAGACTACATTAAGGAGGTACGGCTAGCAGTGTTCCAACTGGAACATTATTGTAAACACATTTTCGTGAATAATAAATGGGAAGAAAATAGCTAGCAAAATCCGTGAAAAATGCGACTCACCGACCAGCAGGGAGGTGGCAGTGTTGAGAGTCTCTATTGATATCAAGAATTACTTAGTAATATATCATTACGTTACAGTGCGACCTCAACGAACATTGAAGTTCATAAAGAGAAAGAAAAACTAGGACGAGGAAGCCTGTTTTACTAGTATTATATCCTGTTTAGCAGGCTTGAGGGGCCGATGTTTCTCATTATTTTCTGGTGTCAGATGCTGTGTCAGACGTAGTGCTCTTGAATGACTTTTCGATACCCAATTACTTGGAACGTCGGGTCGTGCTCGCTTGGGGACTGGGGCTCAGAATTATGCCTTAAAATAAATAAATAAATAGGTCATTCTTCTCGCTCTGACGAACGGGTGGTAAAAAAAAGTTCTAACATGCAAACTAGAAGACGACCATCAAAGTGCTGTGCTTGTAGACACGAAAACAAGTTGCAAGTTGCAAAATAAAAGACAATGCACTGTGTTGTTTTATAGACACAACAAATACAGTACACGCGGTACAAAGTGCTTCACATAGCATGTATGAACATACATGAAGTACCTGCGTGGACACGATACTTGTAACTTCATTACTCTTATGTCAAAGTCACTGCTTGTACAATTTGTAACAACACAGCACCTATAGGCACGTTTGACGGTGTTATTTACGAAACTTGCACCTTTAACAACAAGCTTATCCACTTGTAACGTACTAGCCGCCATGTTGGACGACAGCAATGATCATAATTGCAAGAATAGAATTATTTAGCAGTGATTACTTGTGAGCAAGCTCTTTTTGTTGTGCTGGTGACGTCACAACTGCCATGGTGGACGACAACCTTTTCTTATATTATTTCCTTTTCTTGGGAACAATTGCACAAGCAAGAACATGCATACAAGCACAGTTTTATCAGTTTACAAACAATATATGCATTTTTATCAGCAAGCACACACACAAATTACAACACCAAGAATACTATATAACTTACCCCGCTTCTGAAGATCGTTGTCCTCCATGGCTTCGCCTCCTCTCTTTAGGAAACGAACTGTAATTAGCGTTACTCCTTCTAACCTCTTGTCTATCTCCCACAGAACCAGCAACAACAGTAACAACTGATCCACTTTGTGGTCTTGATTTGGGCCTGGTCTCAGATGTACGTCGTGGTCTTCCTGGGTAGGGAGGCAGGTAACGCTCGTTTTGTTGATCTCGAATCACTACATCATCCATTGACTTTCTCTTAGTCATCGGGTAGGGAGGTGGCTCTATTGGAAGGCCGTGTCCTCTTCCGGCATAAGGAGGAGGCCTTCTACCTTCAAGATTTTGATGCCGAGGACCGGAGCTTCCATGATAGCCAGCCTGTGATGGATGTAATGGGTGTGGTTGAGCAGATGACGTACCAGGATATTCTGATTCTACACTCTGTGCGTTCTGTGCCATGATAGATTCAGGGGATATACGTGGTGAAACAGATCTCGCTGGAGAAAGTTCACCTAATTTTTTCCTAAATTCTGAATTTTCTTTGTTTAATTTTTCGATTTTTTTCTCGTGGGCCCTTTTTGTTCGTGACAGTTCAACAGCTTTCTCCATCGCCATATCATTAGCTTTAGCACTTTCTACCAACAATTCTTCGGACTTTTTCTCTACGCCTTCTAATTTTTCTTCAATATCTATCTTGGATTTCTCCAATTCTTCATTCTTTTTCTTCAACTCTTCAACATCAGTTTGTAACTTTTGAATGATTTTCTTAGCTTCTTCCTCATCAGGTTCCAGATCGGTCTCCATTCCCAATAGTCCCCCAATTCCTTTCAATTTATTCTGTAATCTATTCATTTCCTTGTCGCCTCCATCTTTCATACCAATCAGTCTCCTCTTTTCTTCTTCATGCTTTTTTCTCAGCAGTTTTATTTCATTACTTTTGCTGGCCACATCTTTACGCACACCTTCCATTTCTTTTTTAATAGTTTGCAAGGCTTCCTGGAACTCCTTTCTCTCCGTCAACAGTGTATCCTTCTCAGCAGTTGCTCTTTCAAGTTGGTTATGAATCATTGCATTATTGTCGCTCACTTTTTCCAGCTCAGAAGAAACTTCTTGGTGCCGTGTTTGCAGTTCCGCATGATTCGTATCCAACTCCTCTTTACGTGCTTTAATAATCTCCAGTTCTCGTATCCTGAACTCCAAATCTTTGACTTTTTTTTCCAGCTTCCCTTTTTCGTTCGTCAAATCTTCTATTTCTTTTTTCATGGTTCGTTTCTCGCCAGCAACCTTGGTAACTGTTTCTGACAGTGCCAGACATTCACTTTCCATGTTGAACTTGTTCTTTTTCAACATTTCAATTTCATCTTTCAAACTCTGCATATCTTCCTCGTTTTCATCGCTTTTCTTGTCTTCTTTAGTCAAACTTTTCTTTGTTTTCTTTGCAGTTTTGCCTTTTTTCGTTTTTTCTGCTTTAGTTTTCTCATTCTTTTCGACGGCAACATCTTCGATAGTTTTAGTAGAGCGCTCTTCCTCTAGACATATCTTCAGGGCATTTATTTCCTTCTCAGCCTTTTCCAACTCAAGATGTAGCTCTGAATTCTCTTTATTTAGTTTTTCCAGTGCTGGTCTCAGTTGTTCACTTGCTGCTTTTGATTCCCCTTTTTCTCCATTCTTACCTTGCTTCAGTCCCTTGATTTCACCTCGTAATTCTTCTATTCGTTTCTTTTGTTCAGTGTTCTGGTTTTCTAATTCTTCTCGTTCATCTTCATTTTTCTGTAGTTTTTTCTGTAACATTATCTTTTCCTTTTCTAGTCTGCTACTTGGAACACCAGAATCCTGAGAAAACAAGACAATAAACAGTTTATCGTTTTAAAAAAAAATCGATTAAACGAGTGAATCATGCTCGAATTGTTCGCTTCTCCTGAGTTTTCAATGCATTCAAACTAGCTCAAATCTGCGCAAGGATGCCATTCATTTTCTTTGATATTCCTATTTAAAATAAAAGAACGATAGTAAATATTTTCAGGAATTCGAAATTGCTCCGGAAATACTCTTCCTCTAAGAACTGCGAATATTGCAGGAATACTATCTGAAGGTCACGTTAGCACAAGCTATACAGCCTGCAACACGATCCCTGACACCTTGGCAATGGCGATTTGAAAACAATGCTGCGAGAGAAGTTGCAGCAAAGTCGTCGCAAACATTCGAATTCGTTTCTGCTTTCAGCAACGATTGCGGCTTTGTTGCACCATGTAATACCTCTTGCAAGTTGGGTGGCAACGCTCTTGCAAGACGAGTTACAGAGAATATTACTCCGTGTAATTGCGCCTTAAAGTGCCATGTCGTAACGTTGTGTGCAATAGATAACAAAGTTATATTCTTACCTTTTTGATTGTGTTAGCATTCTGTTTATCTTGTGAATCGTGTAGTTTCTTCAGTTCTGATTCCAGTTCGCCTTTTTCAAGAGCAATGCTGTTCTTCTCCGCTTCAATATGTAGCTTTTCCTGGTTTAACTGTTCATAATCTTGTTTCATTTGCGCCATTGTTTGATGACACGTTGCCAACTCCTGAGCGATGTTATTTTCGGATTCTTCAGCTGCTTGGAGAAGTTTTTGTAATTCTTCGTTTTCTTTTCTCAATTTTTCAACACCTGCTGAACCTTTGCTTGACTTTTCTTTCAAGTGCAACCGTTCATTTGCAAGTCTCAACTTCTTCACCTCTTTCTCCAACAACTGGTTCTTCGAATTAGCATGCGCAAGACTAGCACGCATAGAGTCATCTCCGTGTAATATATCGATATGATTCCACTGTTTGTTACCTTCCTTATCATCCAGAAGAGCGCGTAAATGCTCAACCTGTTTTTTTAATCCCTTGCATTCATTTTCAATTGCTTTTTTCTCAATTTCCATTTCACGTGCGTTCAATACATGACTTTGGATTTCAGATACTGTCCCCTCGATTTCTCTTAACAGTACGTTTCTCTGTTCTTCTGCCGCGTTTTTTTGTTCTTCGAGTCGTGACGCACTCACACACTGGTCATCCATTTCAGCCAAGCTGCTCTCTAATTCCATAATCAGTCTATCTTTTCTTACAACATACGGTGCAATATCTAAATTTTCATCATCGTAAGTTTGGAGGTTATTCTCTGCATGAGTGACAATTGTCTGGGTTACTGTCCCATTCTCGTGCAAGCCAATAACCTTACTCTTATTAACAGGTTTGCTGTTTTTAAGGGAGCTAGGATGTGAGGGACCATTCACATGTCTTCTCTGCATTCCTTACTGCAATATTCAGTCTTATAACCAACACCACCTCTTGCTTATGACTGACGACAGACACACCATTAGATGCTGGTAAAGTTATTTTGGCATTCCATTATCGTGAACACCAATATATCTTGTAGTTTACCTGCGAAAATTATAATTAAGAAAAAAAACAGTTGTAAAAAAACTAACGTTATGGACGTGCCGTGCCGTGAATGAACATTCTGATTGGACAAATAGCTACTTCACAAACTGTCATTGGTTTCACAGATTTTGTCAATTCTGTACCCTGCAGACCAGTACCATGTGAGGTTATAATACCTTTAAAGTCATATGAACTAGTATTATTTATATATATATAATTTTAGTATAAATACACAGGTGATTATTGAAAATCTCGCGCGCTGATTGGTCGAGAAACCCACACTATCACACGATAATCAACTCCAGCGATAATCCAAAATGGCGACCAGATGCTTTGTTGCTGTTACCGGAAAAAATGTCTTTTATCTTCTTTTTTCCCCTTTTTTTGACGGGATCACCTGTGTATTTATACTAAAACAAGTGTCTGACTGCCTCAGTGTCTGACCTACACAAATGAGGTACTGTTATAACACCATAAAGAATCCAATGGTGTTGGTGTTTTATACCATAGAAAAAGAAGAAAATAATGGAAATGGTGTTTACTAATTTCTATTGAACTACATGTAATTGGTATCTTTAATATTGTAAAAATAAAAAAGACCAGTTAGACCACTCAAACCATGAACACTTTGACTTTTTTTTTACCAGGATATTATTTCCTGTACTTTCTACTGTTTTGAATCCTCTAAAATAAAACATTCAGTTCAAATTCACCTGACTTTCCTATTGGCTCAAGGGATGATTTACAGTTTGCATTTTCAAAATAAGAAAACAAATCTCAAATAGACCTCCTCAGCTGTGATGTAATGTTTTCCCAGTTCAGACCACATGTCATTCCCTAGAGTATCATTTCTTTGTTTAAGGTTTGCACTCGGTTGCACATGAGAAGACACATAAATAACTCAAACAAAGAATATTATTCTCAAGAGAATGACACATGGTCTGAAATGGAATTAGATTGCGCACGAGCGCTACAGAGCCGAGGAGGTCTATTCTTGGTTTTCACCTACGTCATCAAGAATTTCAAAAGCGTAAATTCGCATTAAAATGAAATAGAAGTTTTATATTCTTGTAAAGCGGTCCAAACTACATATTCTTGCCAAATTGTAAGGTTGTAAAGCATTTAGTTGGGGAACTATAGGCGAGTAAACATGAAACAATTTTTGGTTAAAATGTATGGAGCGGCCATCTTGGTGTTCCAAGTTGGTACACCATCATGGTGGACGATATTCCAAAGGCTTCAAATGATGGAATATTAAGTATGTTTGATTATTTTTCACTTACACATACTTTAAATAGATATTTAAAACGTGTCTAAGGGAAAATCTTTCAACTAGAGTGAATTTTTTGACTATTTTGATCGCTATTTAGATAGACGTGACGGTATTGCGTGACACAAACTCAACCTTTATAACTCGGGAACCAAACATTGAAATGACTCGAAATTTTTTCTTGTGACTTATAACATTGACTTCTAAAACATACTTGAGAAGTGTCTTTGTACGATCTATAGTTTAGATTTTGATTTTTTGATGACGTCATGTGAAAACCAGCAATTGGACATGGCTTGAGTTGCCTCTCTTTTTAGACTAGACCAGACTAAGGAATGTAAGGTTATAATTTTCCCACTCATGCAAAGGTGCCTCTGGCATATCTTCTTGGTTTCTCTTGCTGCGTCTTAATACAACTACTATCCTCTTCAAATTCTTTTTCTTATTCAAATATTTTTACCCTTCTGTGGGTTGCATTTGATAAATGAAACCATGAAAAGGAATTCTGTTAACAAGTTGTAATAAGGATAAAGAAGAATTAATTGAAGTGAAAATGGGAAAGACCTGGCTCAATATTACTCCATAAACTTACAATTTCCTAGGAATATTAAAAACTTAACACAGTTTTGACCAGGAAAAGATAATCCCAAAGGAAAGTCAGAGTTTACAAACCCTTGTCTAAATCTTAGTCACGTACCCCACAAGTCTTTCAGGTTGATTTTTCATACGATTACTAAAAGATAATACACGAAACAATAGTGGCAACTATCAAGTATTGGTAGTATGAGTCTACATGCTCAAACTGATGGAAAAGATCAGACTACAAGCTGAATTCTTTGATGAGTTTTTCATATAACTTTAGATATATTAACTGTCATACGCATTCAGACATAACAATAATATATTTTGCATTAACATGACACTGCAGGCTGACAGACAATAATATTAGGATAGTTCTCGTATCAGTTCACAATAATAAGGTTAAAGAAACCAAAACATACAAGCTTTATCATCCTGTGCGAGTAAGTAGACAATATTGCCACCCATCAGAGTGGTGGGTATAAAATTATGAAACTTTATCCTGAAATTCTTCTTGTAATAAAATTAATACTCCAAGCTGTCATCACCACTGTCAGTTTTGTCTGAGGATTTTATTACCATTAGAAGCTGTCCAGACTTTCAACCACTCTGCTCATGTTTAAACTGTGTTTTGCTAATATTGTGCACTAAAAATCTTATATTGGAACTTTCTTACAAGTAATATTAACATCAAATAATAGGTTATTTCAGTTAAGAAGGTTGACATTTAATGCACAAATAATAAACAGGATTTTCTTCTTCAGACTTCAATTACAATGTCAGAGCTGCAGAAACTGTCATATTGTTTAAAAAATCTAATAAAAATTAAATTATTTTTTCTTGTTTAGCTAACATGTATAACATGATAGATTGTATCAATCAATGAGGTCTAGTAACTTTTTTATATATTCCTATGTCTGGAATGCCTATAAAGGAGGATTTCAGAAAAACAGTGAAAATGTAATGAATTACAAAAAAACTAGATGTCTAAGCCAATTAAAGGTGATAAAAATATAATACAAAGACAAAAACAAATTCACAATAAAAAGAAAATGATCATTATATAAATTCAAAGCTAAATAATGTTTTAAAAGGTTGTTATACAAATATATAAACATATACAAAAAATAATCAAAAGATTGATTCTTTGCAAGGAGGAGATCTAGACTTTTCATAGCTAGATAAGTGGTTCGTTAATTGGAATTTTAAAAGTAGTTGAATAAGGTCCTTGGCAGAATGATGTAAGTATGTTGCACACTAAACATGCCAACATATTACAAATTGATATTACGAGATTAAAATACTCATTAATATCCAAAAATATTATCTAAAATATTCCCATATTAAAATTGGAAATATTAGTATGAATGATAGTAATAGCTATAAATAATAATCCAAAGTACATTGATTGGAATTTAGCTTAATCACTGAACTAGATTGCTAAGGAAATGAATTTAATATTTTCCCACTCACAAAATAATAAATATACTATTCTAACTAAACTATGTAAACAATAACAGGAAAAAGGTTTTGGAGGCTAGGCTCAGAAGATGAAATTTCTAAATCTGGTTTAATTATGTGAAACATCTGGATATTATATCATGAAAAGGTGATTGATAAATTAATCCTGTAGCAAGACTATTGAAATATATAAATATTCTGTATAAATAATAAATTTTCTGTATAAAATACAATAGATTTTGAAAAAAGAATGTTGTAGAAAGATAATTGATAATCGCATGCCGAAATTATGCAGAATATTCATGATAAAGTAGAGCAGAAGACAATATTTAAATTAGTACTGATATAATATTTCAAGAGAGGACTTTAAGCTTATATTATGAAATATGAAGAGTTACCGGAATAGTAATTTCGTTAGGACCTTTTGCTATGCAAATGGAATAAAAACATAATAAGCTGCAAGGTTATTGTTTGTAATTGGAGCCAAGGGCCGGAATCTAGGATTTATCTTACTCCGATCACGACACATGGGAAAGATCAAAAGAACTATAGGACTTGGGTCAGATATCTGGGTTTGGGACGCTTTCTCACAAAGAAAAAGGCGCGAATAATAGATTTTCTATTCCGATCTTAATCTCAACTTAGATCTGCACTCACAACAAAAGCATCATCTCTTCAAAATTTGTCAAATTTCCAATCAAATAACTTTGACGAGTTTTATCTCGTAGTGACCCGTACTTGTTGGACATGTAAACAACTCTTCGTAGAGCTAAGGATAGAGTTTGGATTATTAAATTCTTCCTCTTTTAAGCCCTTTTTTCCTTGATTCGAATCAGCTGCTAAATATTTAGCTTTGATTATTGGATATCGTAGGACATGACGTTTCGATCCAAAATCCTCACGAACCGTTATCACAAGCGACTCTTTGGTAATTTGTCATAGCTAAGGACCCAAGAGTAGCTTATAAACAAGTGAAAATGATAAAGGATTAAGACAGATGGAAAACGTCTGTGCGTAAATAAATCGAATTTTTTCTCATCTATGGTTGTCATGCTTGATAGTTCACTAACCACTGAGCCAAATATCACCGCACAAAACACAAACTTTAACTCCGCCAAAAAGCACTAAAAACTTACCTTAATATGAACAAAATACCTCAGATTGATAGCACAATCTTCTATGAACTTCGAAGGACTGTTAAAGTATATCTAGTTCTTTAGATTGCTGGAAACATAGCGAATAAAAGAAGGAGTATTTATGGTTCTTGTGAGTCGGTGTGTATGTGAATCTTTGATACGATAGCCTTTGGCAATGATTCGTAGTACTCGGCGGTGATTGGTTTGTCAAACAAAAAGTTGATTGCTATTGGTTAACTAAATGAATACGGACATTTGAACCCATTCGAGTGCAACCGAGCGAAAAGAATGTATACTCAGATTTAAACCATTGTAAGGTATTGTTCCTGTAACTAGCTAATTTGAACACAATTAAGATCCTTATTGTGTCGGCACGAAGCTTTAAAGAAAGTTACTTAGAGATGCCGTTTGTGTCCTTTCACGAGATAGCATTGCGCTGCAGGATTTCTGATATATTTTTGTCTTGTTAATTGCAATTCCCATAACCTTAGTTATCATTCCTTCATGCAATTCTTTAATAATTTACTAGCTTTCCTCAGATAGTTACCGAAACGGGTTTTCTTCGCCTCAGTTTTTGCTTTTTTTTTCACCTTAATTAATTCAAAAAGACTAATGTCCCAAAAATGTTCAAATTTACATGATATTGTACAAATTCACATACCGAATTATGACGTTTTCGGAAACGTAGGTCGAGCTTCCATGTGCAATATTCTATTAATCAAGAATACAGAAATTCTTTTCTGGTCTTTTTTTTGGACGTTAATATACAATGTCTATTTTCCGCCAAATTAATTCCACTGTGCAAGCAATACAGTTTCACAGCATTTGGCAACTTGTTACATGTCGTTACTGTAAGGTACGTGACAGGCATAGTCTGAGCCAGATACATAAATTTCCAGATAACTGGTTGTCACGGTCAAATATATATAGGAGCCAAGAGCGCCGTAGTTCGAGAAAATACCGGCAAAAACATTGATTGGGTAAACCAAGAGAATATGAACTAGTTCATTTCTCTTGGGTAAACTCATTTGCAAAATATTAGAAGAATTGTAGGGTCAGATTTTTGAATGAAATTTATATGGATTTATATAAATTCTCTCATCAATGCTTTATTGCGCAGCAATGTTGGCTGTCACGTAAGAAAAGTTTAGTGTTCATAGTACTTACTAAGGACTATTTATGCAATGGTTAATTATGTACACGAGCTCAAATCAGTGGCGCAAAGCAGGATGGGAAATCGAGTACTTGATCAGAATAAGATTTGTGCTCGTGCACATTGGCTATAACATTCCATCATGACTTCATTAGGCTTGCAACAAAAGGTGCACAAACGGGAGTGTCATTTCCTCGAGATATCCCATCGGAATGCACTGCTTAACTAAAGAACTCGAATGATATGGAACACATATCTTTTATAGAAGCATTTATTTTTTTCTTGCTATAGTATTAAACAAAGAAAGTATTTCGGCTAGTGATTAAAACTAATACATAAAAATAATGTTTAAAACAGGTGTAGTGAGTTTGGAGCTCTTAGAGCTTGTATGGGCTTCCTGTTGTCATATAATCATTGCCTCTGGCCTGCTGGGAGACTGGGCAAGGACTCCCCATATTACATGCCATGACAAAATATAAATTGTATTTGTTTTCTTTCGTTACATCAAACAAGATGGCGGCACCTATTTGTCTTGGTATCTATCAACTTAGTTCTCAGGGCCTTCTCTTCTTGATTCAAGATGATCCAAAAAAGCGAGAAGAGAAGGCCCTGGGGAAAAGGTTGGGTATCTATATTAAAAACTATACTTAAAAGTTTCGTAAAAGCGGTTGTTAGTCTAATATGATGCGTGCACACACCCTAGTCGTCTGTTCACATTATGAACCATGGGTGATTCAGTTAGTTACTAGTGGTGTTACATAACAAGATGATCAATGCCACACATGCACCGCTGACCAAAAGCACTAGCACGCCAAACACGATCTTCTTCAGAAGAGTATTCTGAAACACAAACAAAAATCTTAATTTGTCATTCAGTCGTTATCATACAAAACGGTAATACCAAGTAGTCAGTACCTTCTCGGTAGGTGCTTTCGTATTTACTTGGCCTGTTTGTTTGGACATCACCTCCACTTCTCCATCCTTTAACTTAACTTTGGGCTCCTCAACGACGTCAAACGAGTTTTTGTCTTTTCGAAGAAGCAACACAAGTTCAAATAATATCACCATGACGATGGCAGCACAGTAGACAATCAGAGGATATACGCCGGTATTTTGTATTCCAAAGTGAGGCATAAATACCCCGAGAAAACAATTTACGACTGGAAAAAATACAGAATAAAATAAAGATAGAATAATTTGTTTTCAACGGAGTGTATAACATGCATTTCTACTGTTGTTTAGGGTACTTATTACGTACCTGGCGAGGACAAGAGCTGACAGACCAACAGAACGGTGAGCCCAGTTAAAGACGAAGCGACTGAAATAGAACATATATATATTGATCAACATAACATCATATCAAACAAACAAGCAAATACAGCAATTCCAAAAAAAAGTTGTTGCACGTGCATACCAACCCCGAAATGCACTTTGGGCAACGTGAAACCAATCAGCGAAAGGTCACGACGATTAGATATTCATTGAGTTTTTCTAAACTTCATCTGCGCACGTTTTTTCCGGCATACTTTCTTCTGTGCTGATGTTATTTCCAAATGATCCAACATACGATGATTAAACCTTACCAAGTGTGTGATGAGCGATAATTACGACTTGTTAAATCAATAGTAATTAATTATGATTAATAATAAATCATATGATATACAATAATAAATGCATTACTTGTCTGCGACTGGTCCGGGTCTGAAGAATGCCATGACAGGTTGAATACAGGTCAACAGGAGGACAAGAATACCGATGATAGAATGCAGCATGTAACCCTAACGTACAGTAAAAATAGTAACGTTAACTACTGTTAGCGGAGATACACAGTTAAAAGACATGATAGCAGATGAAAATAATGGCGTACCTCAGACCAGCCTTCAACGTAAATAAAGACCAACACAACACCAACGATAGTAAAGAGTAACGTAAAAACCATCAGCAAACGATGGACCTGAAGATTTTACAATGCTTACTTAGTGACTGGTAGTTGTTGATATACCATACCCCTCTTCCCCATAGTTGTTGATATACCATACCCCTCTTCCCCATAGTTGTTGATATACCATACCCCTCTTCCCCATAGTTGTTGATATACCATACCCCTCTTCCCCATAGTTGTTGATATACCATACCTGGAACCAGGCCTTCAGACCCAGTAATTCTCCCCAAACAGGCTTCATGTACCGAGCAATAAACATTGCAAGGGATGCACAAACCAGCCAAGCGAGGGACATCAGGATGGCTGGAAAGCAAATGATACATCAACACTAACTGGGTTTCCTGTGGTACTTACCACAGGTATACTAACACAGATGGTTGCTAATGTAATTACCATGAGCTCGTAAAAGACGCATGTTTTTGCCGCCAACATCGAGGTCTTCAGTAGAGCTGATGTCAACTGTCTTTAACGTATTAGACTTGTGAGAATGTTTCCTCAAACCTCCAGCATCTGAAATATGACCCAGAAAGAAGTTAATTAGGATATATATCGACTTGATTATTTTACGACTGACTTTTGCGACTTGTTATCCCTGCGTTGCATTACTTTCTTGTTCCATACACCCACCAATCCATCCATCTCTCCATCCATCCATCCATCCATCCATCCATCCATCCATCCATCCATCATCCATCCATCCATCCATCCATCCATCCATCCATCCATCCATCCATCCATCCATCCATCCCTCCGTTCATCCGTCCGTCCGTCCGTCCGTCCGTCCGTCCATCCATCCGTCCGCCCATTCAACCATCCATTTTCACTTACTGCCGACTGGTCCTCTAGCGAATATCAGGAACACTTTATTATTCAGGTCCATCATTTTAGGTTCTTTAACAAGTCTGGAAAACCTTTAGACAAAACAAGATGGTTCAACTTGTGCATGAGTTGGAAAAGTAAGAAAAAAGAAGTAAAAAAAGAAGTAAAAGTAGTAGTCCCTACCTGCACTGAACAACACCTGCGCTGTTCTTCCCTGAGATGATATTCAAACTACTAGTACCCTGAATATGTAAAGGAAACAACGCGTCAAACTAACGCATCTTCGTACCTTGTTTCTGTGCTGGCTCAAATGCAATGTTTAAAAATGTCTTGGACGAGACTAACATTTGTTTCACGACTTTGAGCACTCGGCAACACAAGTAGAACCGTAAGTCTCTGAAGACAAGGTTTCGCGCGCACGTCTTTAGCTGGAAGACAAATGATTCTAAAATAATTTCTACCCATGATGGTGATCACTCTTGTGTCCAGAGTATTCCGGCTTCCGTTCAACGGACTGGCGCTGGAAAGACTTTTCGGGCAGCCAGGAGCTGGGGACATAGCAGGGAAGAAGCCGAAGGTCTCCGCGTATACGAGATTTATAAACAGATCACGGTATTACCTGGATGTTTTTAATAGGAGCTCCGTATCCTTTGATATTATAGTGTGCAACTATGACCTGTGAAGACTTCAGGGAACATATGATAGCATCGGTTCCATCCTGACGGGATAAAGAACGATATATATGACAAAGGTAACCCAAAAACCCATTTTATGGTCTGAGAAAGATTACACGCAGGTATCCCAACAGCTAATGCGGAAAAAGGGAAAAATAAATACATAGCCCGGCCATAAAACGCATTACTAAACCTTCATAGAGGGATACGACTTGATCATGCGTTATGAATGGTGATAAATGCGTTAATAATGGTGATAGCATTTGCAATCATCTTTATGATATTCGCAATAACGATCCCACCAAACCAGTTTCCCGCCATTTTAATCTAGCTAACCATTCTCTTCATTGTTTTCGGTCTTTCTTTGATTAACGGCAATAATGATTGTCGCAAGACCAAAGAAATGCGGCTTATTTACCTATTGGGCACTGGTAGTCCCAACGTCTTTTTCACGGTGTATAATTTACCTTTTTATCATTTACTGTTTCATTAGAAACACCGACGCAGCTCACACTAGTTTTTAGCTAGTTATAACTTCGTCATAAAAGAGATATCACTATTTATTAAAGTTTACCATTTTGCCTTTGGAGTTAAATCCAATGGCTCCCCAACCCGCCTTGAAACTCATCTCAAAAGTGACTTTGTCCTTGTCAGCCTTGTATGTTACGAGGTACTGACAATCATCGCTTGATTGACAGCTACTGGGTTCAGAATAACAACCTTTGGTTTTGCCGCAATCAGTCTTGATGATCTATCAAAATAATTGCAAATGAAGCTAGTCGACATCAGGACCATTGACATGCATATGAGCTGCACAAGCTACAGGAGAATGCGACATAATAATGGCAGCAGTCTTTTTTCATTTCTGATCCTCAGCTGATAAGACTCCAGGGGAGGGTTGGGTACAACGTAGGTCCTTAATACAGGGAGGGAGGGGAGGGAGGGGAGGGAGGGAGGGGAGGGAGGGGAGGGAGGGAGGGGAGGGAGGGGAGGGAGGGAGGGGAGGGAGGGGAGGGAGGGAGGGGAGGGAGGGGAAATAGTGTAGATACAAACTTCATCCAAAAAGGGGACTTGGTAATAGAGTAAATAAAAAATTTATGCAGGGAAGAGGGTGGGTGAATAGTGTCGATACCCACTTTATGCAGGGGAGGGTGGGGTTTAGTTTAGACACTAACCTTATCACCAGGCGATGATGTAGGAGCGGGAGGTGTTTGTCTACCGTTCGTCAAGTTGGCAGGTTTTTGTACATCTACTGTGGTCGGTGTGTAGGAAGCGTTTGGAAAATGGTAAGCAAGAACGCCTGTTGGACCAACCGTGCTCCACGCGAAGATCAAGTACCAATTAATATTGAGGTTGCGCATTTTGGGTCCCTGTGGAACTTTCTTCCGAGAGAATCTGCAATAAAGTTCCATAAAAAATCCAACATGTGATTGGCTGTAATTGCTTACTTGAAAAATCATGTGATCCGTATCGTATCTTCTCGAGCGTTATCGGGAAAAGAAAGAAAAAATACTCAAGGACTAGACGACATGCTGAAATTAAAAGGACCTGTAGGTCCTTAGTATATCATTTACTCGTACACGTTACCTGCACTTAACAATACCATTGGCATAAACACCCTGATGACGAGTGATATCACTAGAGGAACGCTGAAATCATTAAAAGAATAAGGATCAACACTATTAACTGAAACTAGGGGAGGGGAGGGTATGGCAGAAGGAGGCAATTAGAGAAGAGAGATCTTACCAAATCGTATCGTATGGGTTGGTGATCGTCTAAGTAGTACCGTCTGACTTCGACGACGCTTGTAGCTGATGTAGAACAAGTGATGCTGTCCGTGCCATTCTGAGATATACAAAACGTGAGATGTATGTATAAATAGATGTGTCACATGGAATGACAAGCTAGGTAAGCAGATGTGGACGACGGCTTCAGATCAAGAGGCGAATGAAGGAGTAGACTATTAGGGAAGATGCAGGGATATCAGGGACTGCGCGCATCTTTCCTATTCATTGTCTTCCCCGGCCATCTGAGCCGCAACATGACCTGAGAATAAATACCAGCCCTTAGGAACCCAGGATGCTACTTTCTAACAATGATTGAAAACCACTGCCTACCATGGCTTGTTTGTCATTGAATCCTACAGAACCATAACCCAGTTTCGAGCTCATCTCAAAGGTAACATTGTCACCATTTTCTTTGTACGTCACGAGAAAGATACAGTCTTGACTGTTGGAACAAGATGAAGGTTCCGAGTAACAGCTCTTGGTAAAACCACAACCTGTCTTGCTAATCTACGATAGCAATTCATCAATTTTATTTAAGTACGGTTGATTAAGTAAACGTAAAGTGACGTAAAGTTCTAATCGATATAATCCTAATTACGACATTAGATGTACCTGGAAATCTCCTTCGAGTGTAGGTTGAGTGGTGGATGGAGCAGCTAAGCCCGTTACTATACTGGACTTCTGTTTATCCCAGAATGTCGTATAGTTATGGACGACAGTGACCCTAGAATGAATGAATGATAAAAAATCAACACAGGGATCCCATACCATCAAAACCCAAGCTACCTAGCTATACAAATAAAAAAAAATCTCCCGTAAGAGTAACTTCCAATATCTATCATACTTAGGTGTGACGTCGACATTGGTGTAACAAGTGACGTCATTAATGACGTCATATCTTACCAGAAGGATATATCTCCTGCCGATACTGAAGGTGCTGTCCATTTCAGACTGATTGAAGTGAAGTTGACCTTGGTCTTGTGTTCATGCCCAACTGTGTTCTGTTAAAAAAACAAAAGTTTTAAGAAGTGATCATTTCTGGCCTCAAGTGTTTGATTCATGAGACTTTAGCTTGGGAAACTAAACTCTGAACACCAAAGATGCCCCGTGTAGAGTGGTAAGGGGTCTTAGAAAGATCACATATATATTATAAGTCTTTACCTTGGGCTCCCCCCCTGAGCACCAAAGATGCCCCGTGTAGAGTGATAAGGGGTCTTAGAAAAATCACATATATATTATAAGTCTTTACCTTGGGCTCCCCCCCTGAGCACCAAAGATGCCCCGTGTAGAGTGGCAAAGGGTCTTGGAATGATCCAACAGGATTAGCAGGCTTGCCTTCACTTCTCGCTTGGACCATGAACCCCTTGAAATACATGGATCCTGTGATGATAACAGTGACCTCAGCTCGAGGGGTGTAGTTAGCAGACGACACTGTTATGTTATAAGGACTACTTGCTATGGGTTGGCTGTGGGAGCTATTATGATGGGGATGCATTTCTTCACATACAGTTGTTGGCACGTGATCAGGAAATGCGTGGGATGATGGGAAAACTAAAACAGCCAATAGAATCACGATCATCTGCAAGAAATTAATATAGCTCTATTTAGAATGCCTGTTCTGATTTAGAAAAATAAATTGTCTGGAACATCCGCTGGAAAAGAAGCATCGAAAGCGCTTTAATTGTAGACACTCGTACTCAGCCATTTGTTAGGAAGGTGCAAGAAGAAAACACCATCATTGTTGGGTTTGGCCACCGCAAGCCACTGCAGAAAGAACAACAAATGAATAATAAAAAATCTCACAGAGCGGATACCATCAAATGGTCTCCATGTCCAAATGATTCAAAAGTAACCTGGCCTCTTAATGATCGGCGATGGACTGAACGCTACCAAAACTCGACCTCCTTGGCATTTTAAAGCCAGATGCACTGTAGAAAAAATCACGTACTTAATTAATTCGAGCGAAAATTTTCTTTTAATGGCAACTAAAGCATAACAAAGTGACATTCGTCATTAACTTCAGGCAAATTGAGGGTTTTTTTAACCTGAACTTTGCGTGATTATTGCCAATGAATATGGACACTAAACAAATAAGTGCAAGGCGTTATTCAAAGAAACTGAACGCGTATATAAAAAAGAACAGACAGTACTTAATGTTTTTTTTATGACTTTATTACATGTCCGCGGGATTATCTCCATACGACATTTTAATTATAGAACGAATCGAATGTCATCATTATTTTATATCGCAGGAAACTAATGCTCATTTCGTTGACATGGCTTGCAAATACTTTATCTTTTATTCGTTTGAATTTGCAAGCTCAACGCAATTTCTAAAAAAATATTGACTAATATATCATGGTAGTTGTTAATAAAGAGATGTCATTTGAAACAAACAACCAAAAAGTATACATATATATATTCTGTTTTCTGTTCATTTGGCTCGGTTACCTCAACGAAGACTTGTTTTTTTCTAGTTAGGTTTCTTTTCAGTTGTTGAAGTCTTGCTTGTAAACACCAAACTTGCCCAAAATCCTTTCAACGAAGCCGCCCGTTCGTTTCTAATCCAGTGTACGCACAAAAACGCTTATAATTAAAAGATGAAAAACAAAATGCAGTCGCTTGTAGGAATTTTCAGGTTTACAGTTCAAATTAAGTTGGGAAAATATCGATGTCAGCTCCGAGCACACAGAGGCAATGTGCAACACACTAGAAAAACGTCTCCTCCAAACTTGACAAGTACAAACCATGCATCTGCCTTGAATACGTAGGGTTTGTTTTCGATATTGAAATTAATTTCCATATTCCGCCTGCCCACACGGAATAAAAGCAATTTATGAGGTCATTACATGAATGTTTGTTTATCGAATGTCGTCTTAACTGAAAAAAGCGGCATAAGAAAAATATTATCTATTTATTGGATTAACTATCATATTATTATTGTTGTTATTATCATTATTGTTATTATTATTATCATCATTTTAAAGAGGATATGAATATAAAATAACAAATATATGTACAAGCTCCTTATTTATCGATAAAAACATATTTATAAGATTGAAAAAATAATATATTTAAATTAATATATCTAAATTAAGAAGATATAACTAGCTAAAAACTAGTGTGAGCTGCATCGGTGTTTCTAATGAAACAGTAATGATAAAAAGGTAAATTATACACCGTGAAAAGATGAAAAAACTTACTGACGTTTCGGACGCTAGTCCTTCGTCGGAGTTTTATTGAAATTAACATATTTAAATTATTAAATTATTATTATTATTATTATTATTATTATTATTATTATTATTATTATTATTATTATTATTATTATTATTATTTAAACACACGTTTATCTACAGTAAAAGTAATAAATATTAATAAACAGTTCATATAAAATATAAAAAACTAGAAAGCAACAAAGCAAAATTTAGTAGGGACACACTTAGCGACTCTCGAAAGAGAGCTTCAAAAAGGGAACCGATATTACGATGACTATTATCGCACTACAGTGAGATCAACTCATACAATCTACTGAAAGGTTTAAGGGTGAGATTGGAAAAAGGTTATACTTTAATCCAGTAGGGCAAATATCTCGCACAAATCTCGTTTTGCCGGAAGCGTTGCTAGGCTTTTCATATACGTATTTAGTATTTATGACGAATCCCTAGTCTAAAGCAGCTCGGCTTTTATCATAAAGATCAGTAATGTTAGGTTTTAATAGGATTCACACTGCACTATAATTCAAAGCGATTCTCACAGGATTCGACTGAAGTATGTGACTCGGATAGTATTAAATGGTATTAACATCAAGATATCCGGCTACATTAGGGAAAACAATTGGAACTTGATAAAAAGAAAATCTCAAGAGGAGAAAAAACAAAAGAATAAAGAAAAGAAAAAAGAAATAAAAATAACGAATATGAGAAAAAGAGCACATCTAGCCGATATTGAACATATATCCTTTTCTCTTCCCTTTCTTCCTTCCCTTTCTTTCCCTCTCCTTAACTTTTGCTCTGTCCATATGGAGTGTTAGACTCTGAGGTTGTGCTGTAAGTGTTTAACAAGGCTAATGTGGCAAACCATAGATTCAACATGAACACACAAGGTGTCCTTGATAACCACTACAATGATCCAGCGATCACATGCCCCTAACCAGAAGCTTCTGATTAACACATTTGTTTGATAATTTTTTTTAAACTATGTTGCGAAATCTATCTTTATTAGAGAATTTTAGATTTACGTTCACGGCAAATCTTGAAACGTCAGTTGACCATTTAAAAATTATTTTAAACAGTTTAAAAAGAATCGCAAAAAAGTCCAAGTAGTAGAAAAAGAAAATAATATTTGTCAATGGTGAGAGGGTTGGTAAAAGGTGAAGTTAAATACAGAAAAACGATGAAAATGTGGTCACGTTCGCCGTTTGCGGGGAGAAAAAAGTCAATCTAAAACTCTCTATTAATACACGGTAGACTTGATGTATGACGTATTATTTCCATAGCCAATCCATATACTAAATCTTTATACTTAAAGTACATACAGCAAACAGGTAAGTCACATGCTTTTTGCGAAGGGATGAAAACTGGAAAACCCAAAAACCCTCGAGGCAAGCGAGAGAACAAGACATCAAACGAACTCAATGGCACCAGTCTAAAGTGATCTCGGTCAGGAAACGCACCCTCAGGCGGAACGTCGATCTACTTGATATCACGAGGCATTGCTGAGTATGTGACAAGACAAAACGTTTTCCCTGTAGAAAAAACAGTACGGCTTAAAGTGCCTATCACCCTTCTGACAATATTCACAGTATTGATTCTACATGGGGTAAGATGTGGAAAAGCCCGAAAAAATTTCATAGTTTGAGTGCGGCTTCTTGAAGTTATAAAGGTTTTTCCATGTCATATCTTATGTTGTGACGTATGAGGAGTAACCATTTAATATACAAAACATTACTGGCAAAGATAAATCAAATTTGAAATACGTCATTGTTTTGGGCATTGCTCTTATTAAATTATTTCAAGTTAGTTTTCACATAGAAGCCGGTGTTTCGAATTACAAGGAACAACAAATAACCATAAATGCCTCCTCATACGTCACAGCATTAGCATATGGCATGGAAAAACTTTCATAACTTCAAGAAGCTGCACTCAAACAATGAATTTTTTCCGGGCTATTCAACATCTTACCTCATGTAGAATCAATACTGAGAATATTGTCAGAAAGGTAATAGGCACTTTAAAAGGTTCAAAAAATTATTATGATTGTGAATGACATAATTGGAGCTGAGTTGTTGTTTGATACCTGCGGACACAGAAATCGCTTCCACAGAATGTAAAAATTATCCGTAAGTCAACATATCTTTAATAATACATGCTAAATGCTTTGCATGCTAAATGTTTTACAACTCGAAATGTTTTTTTAAAAGTGAAAAATTTACGACATACGCACAGATGACATTACAAACTAATTCAGTGGAGTTTTTCAGTTACGATTCAGTTACGAGATATTAGAAGTGACACACGGCTAATTTGATATATCGTTGCGTTGCCTAGAAATATTAAGCATTTGGGATTAAATAAACAGTGCAGTGAAAAACTAAATAAAATAAACAAACCCTAAAGTAAAAAAGCCCTAAACCCTAACCCTAAGGAAATAAAGAATACATAATATAGAGTCAGCAAAGATATACTTGGGCCACATATCAGTCAGTAGCTGTTGTGCTATCTGTTGTTAATCTCTTACTAAAAGAGGCTTACAAATTCGTAGGAGCAACTAAAAAAGAAAAAATCCGCCAGGATACTAAAATATTTTGTTAAAGACAGCCAGTATATATAAGTGGTTCAAACTGCAGACGATGACACACGAGAAAGATTGACCAGAATGTGACCAGTTTAACTAACGAATAACAATCAATTATATTAAGACCTGGAAAAAAACCCATAGTACACCAACTGGCGGAACGGCGGCTGATCGCCTTACACAACAAATTAACAATTAATATTCAATCAGTTATCACCACCTTAAGATACATCACGAACCAAGTAACATATTATATTATTAATACTGAACAAAGCTAGATTTGGACATGATGTACGTCGTCCAGCGTATTTTCAGTAGCCTTGCAGTCTCTTACATAACTTGCAAAGACAATCAAACTTGACAAACAACCAAACTTTATATAATACTTGGTTTTTCGAGCAAAGCCTGCTTGGAAAACAGTAAACATTCACGCGAAAGCTCAAGAAAATGACCTAATTATATCAATAGTAATCTTTGCAGAAAGAAGACTGGTGTACTGAACGTGTTAAAATATTTAGATATCTTAGGACCTATTCTATTACCACAACGTCCAAGTTTGATTTATCAAGCGTTCAACTATGATCTTCAATCATCGCATAATGAGTCACTGAGGACTGACCACGATATCATGAGGTGACCAAGTCAAGCAATCTTAAAATAATATTCCCATCGATAACTTCATGTTTTTACCTTCATGTTGCATGTGTAGAACCAGGGTGGCCGTGGAGCTTACTTGTTTTCTTCTATGATCTTCGAGTGACTGAAGTTGACTATGCAAATAGTCAAAGATACATGCAAGATACTTCACATGACGTCACGCAAGGCTAAAAGCCCTTCTACACCAGCCCCCCCACAGGATAAGTCTGGATTTGCAACGACCAGAAGAAAAAATAATTGCAAACGAACAAATTTTTTTCTTCAACATTAAAATAATCGGTTGCTGTAGTCAAGAAAAGCTGGTTCTCTTTTTACAGGCGGATATTTATGAAGAGGACTTCGGAATGCTTCGTCATTATTGTTATTATGAGTCTAAATTCCTTTTCAAACCATCTTTCACGCACTAAAAACGACTCAATTACTGGTAGCAATTACTGGCTTCAGAATGGCTCTTTATCAAGATAATTACTACAATAATACCTTTCGGGACAAACTGTTTTAATCAAATAGTTTCTCCTTTTAAGGTTTCATTTTAAATATTACGTTATAAATATAATGTCTTAGTGGCTTGTGGCTGATATCTGTTGACCTTGATAGTCAGCTTACTGCTGGGCTTTGTTACGGCACAGCATGGCACTAGTGTTTCTGGTCTTGACATCCATTTTCCATATTTACTTTTCTACTTGTTTTTCAATTTGTTTTCTTGTTTTAAACGATTCCCATGTGAGCAGCTGGATGACGGACAGAGATAAAAAGTTACGCCCGTTTGCGCAGCCAATCAGAACGCACTATTCATAAGATACCGCAAAAAAGGCAATACCACAGAAAGTGCTATTGACCACATCATAGTTAACTATGACCACATATTACTACTTGTTTACAGATTCATTGTGTGTATTGTATTTACATAAAATGATGGTCCAGTGTCTTTCAGATACGATAAGAACTGCTAAAATGAGACTGTAACGTCTCACCCTCTCTTAATAAAGTAAATTATTATTATCTATTTATTCTTGATAATTATTTGTCTTAAAATGTAATATTTTTCAATGCCGATTTACACAGTACGATTTTTCCTAAACCTATCGCGTCCAACGTGCTGATGACACGAGTGCATTATGTAATTCCAGCGTACAACTCGCTTACGACTGTAAATGGCAGCTAAAACGTCAGCCTGTCACGCGCGGCAGTCGTGAGGAAAAATCGTACCGTGTAAATTGGCTTTAACAGTGAACTTGGCTTTCCCACGGAGATCCTAGGAAATGCTGCTGCAAACCATCAGGTTATTAAGTTGTTGGAGTAGTAATAGTAATAGCAGTTGTTGATGTTATAAATGTTGGTGTGGTAGTTGTTGGCGTTAGTCGTAGCTCTGCTGGTCCATGAAAGAAGTAAAGCTAAAATGAAACAAATGTTGATGGTGTTACTGGAGTACATTCGTCATTCATCAAACATTTAAGCCTTCCCCCCTTCCCTGAGAAGGCACAAGTAAACTTTGTTAAGCATGTAAAAGCAATCATTTTCTTGCGGTTGGGAGATCCTTTTAGGGTAGTTCTGCTTTGTATAACTTTACTCACCTTGAAACCAATAGCAAGAAGGCCATGAAGAATAAAAATAAAAAGCATAGTTGGCATAGCAATCTGTGGGAAAGATTAATTAAGCAATTACTTATTGATCACAGAAACCTTGTATTAGAAAATGCGATGGCAAAGACTATGGTTACATAAAAAAGGTTTGATTTATCTGAGGAGGAAGGCAGATTCAAAGTAATAATCTAAAGAGGATCAAGGTAAACTATCTGAACAATGGCTGTCCAGGTAACAACCTGGATCTACCATCATGTCACAGAGGAGCAACATGCAGCAACTGAATCATATACAAACGTTTTATTTCTACCTTCTTGTTGTCATCCTCTACAGCAGGCCAAAATGTGAGAAGCAAAACTGACCCTGTAAATGAAAGGGATAATGAAAAATCATATATTCAATATTCATTTCCTTGCCAGGTGAGAAGCAGATACCAGACAATTTTTGTTGTGAAATTGTAGTTTGTGTGAATAGTGTACTTAATGCCCTGTTGACATCCCATTGATACTCAGCCCACCATCACCTGACCGTTGTGCAGCAACAGTTTCTAAAGATGCTAACAGTTTGTGTCATATTTCATTTAGTTTCTTACCAGACAGGACCATTCCAATGACTACGAAGATCCATCTTAGCCAGTCAAAAGGTATCGTCCATAATATCTACAATACAAATACACCATGAGGCATGCAAAATACAGTTACGAGACTGTCACTATACAGGCTGCATAAATATTCAGGAAGCAAGGAATTCAGGATACTCTGAAAACCTTAGTCAAAGATATTCTGTGACCACTGCATTTTGTTTTACGACCTCAACCCCCCATCCCCCCTCCCCCTCTTTGTTAGGTCAGGTTTAGTTTAAGTATTAATTGGAAGATCAATCTATTTAATCCTTTGTATTGGTTTCTAAATCAGTTAAGGTAAAAAGGATTTTAAAAATAGTAAAGGATACCCCTCTCAAGCCAAAAAATCATATGCTTTGTGGTAGCCCCTTTCAGAGCTGTCAAGCTATGCACTCTCCCACCTAAAGAGTATAACCTGACGAATCTAAAACCAGTATCAGACTTTTATGCTTATGGTAGACAATGGTATGGTAGGTATATGGTATTACTTAAAGTACTTAAAGTACTGTGTATAATATTCTATGAAATAAGTGTTTGAGGGGCAGATCCAGGAATATTAGCAGGGGGTGACTATTACAAAGGTTTTACCAGGAATTCAAGGAAAAGGGGGTGTCTGTAACTAACAATATACTGAGAAATTTGAGCAAAACAGGGGGTGTTTAGTCACCCTTTTATCACCCCTGGATCTGCCCCTGTGTTTGTAGATGTTAGTTTTTAGGACTTACTGATATGGGTATGTAAATAGAAAGAGAGTATCCATAAACACAGAGAATCTCCAGGAATGAGTATCCAGCATTGCTTCTTCTCCACATCAGTAATCCCCATAATGCTGTGGGTATGAGGAATGCATAGGTGTATATAGCTCCTGCTGCTAGCGTCACTTCAATTAAAAGTACAATATATCATGTATTAGTGTAGAATATGCCAAAAATTGACCTGGTTACCTGACATAGATTGATATCTCATCATTGCAGGATATGTACATAAGCTTTCCATGAGTTCTTGATTAGTACTGTGTTGTTCTTAGAAATGCACATAATAATCATAAAGTTGTTGTTTGTTTACATTGAGAAAACAAATTCAAAAAGAGCTGCATGAAGTGGTGTGTACTGGGGGTACTTTCCTATTATTGGGTCATGACAAGTTTTCTGCATTTTGTACATTTTGAAATACTCATTGATGTTATGAATATATCCAAATTTTTTCTTGTATTTTTAAAGTAGTTTTAAAGCAAACCTTTATGGAAGTCATAGACCCATTCATGGTCACCAGTAGTTGCCAAGTAGCTGGCAAGGTTACCAGAAATAGCCGTAGTGAAAACCAAAGTAGCACACACCCAAAATGGACCTGAAAACACAGTAAACAGCTTAAGGGACTGGTCATTATTTACTGAGAAGGGGAGCTGTTGGAAATAGGGGGTAGGTCAGCATATTTTATGCATGGGTTAAAGCAAAAATCATGGAGAGGGGGGTTCAGCAAAAATCAAGCATAGCATATTTAATATTGCACCAGCCCCCCTCCCCCTTTCAATAAATAATGACCAGTCCCTAAGAATAATCCTATCCACCTTTTTGGATTATGTGGAAAGATTGTGACACCTTACCATACAAGTCTGGGTTGGGTCTGATCTGTGAGACAAGGAAATTTTTTCTGTAAGATGGAACCATTGATCCAATTATTCTTCCCACAACCTGAAAAAAAATATTTGCATTTACATGTACCTATCAGAGAGAGCCTCCTTCAACAGGCATTTCTCTGAATCTCTCTACCTCTCTATATATAGGAGTCTGAGAACACTTTTTCATCCTCCGTCTCCTTCAATGCCAAAAGAAGCCTACCAAATGAAGCCCAAGGAGTTGCCTACAGAGCAGGCTCTATCAGAAATATGATTCTTGAATATTGACCTTTCTAAAGTGATTGTTTAAAACTTCTTTGTTCTACATGCGTCAACATCAGCTTTTAGTCTTAACCTAACCTGCATAGTGTCAACATCAAAGAATCCTTGATAATATTCAAATGTCCAGAATGGAGGAGATTTTCTTTCTCCTAATAACTGAAAAACAACATAATCAAGAAATAAGACTGACTGATAGATTGAATAAAGGGCAGAGCTGCTGCCGCACTTTGAACCAACCTCTGTTTTGTCTCCTTCATCTTCTCAACATGAAATAAATAAAAATAGATAAAATGAGTTTGGATGAGTGGAAAACATATGGTACCTATACACAAAATATATACAGCTATTTCAAAAAATGTTGAATGCTGGATAGTGAATACTGCATACTGAATAGCACAATGCAGGCGTAGAATTATGCTAACATGTAAATAAAAGCATTCTGTAGCTACATCAAATAGAATATCTTGGATACATTATGACATGATTTGCTATTCTATACACAGTATTAGAATGGCTTTTATCTGTTAGGTCCTACCCTGCTGCTTTGGTAAATATAATACAATCTTTGATTGATCTATACTTACCATCACTATCCCCAATAGAATGGGTTGGTATAGCTGTCCCCGTTGTAGTGGAAGCTGTGTTAATAGAATCTGCATCACCTATAGAACCAACACCATGTGCTCTTGGATCTTTGCGAAAATCTTTGTACATGAATGAACACAAAAAGAAACAAGAGACAAAATAAGGAAACTACATTTTACTATTTATGAAGAGTAATATTGACAAGGTAATCTCAATGGTAATAGCATTTAGGACACAACATCAACTACCATTATGCCAAGAAAAACAACAGCAGCATCAATAACCACAACAGCAACAGCAACAGCAGCAGCAGCAGTAATAGCAACATTCTGCTGTAACAACATTAGAAACACAAATACACAAACCTTGAAAACTGAATGTGTCTATCTCAGTTTCTTCTTCATCATCATCGTCCATCTTGAAAAAGAAGTTGAAATGGTTAACGAAAACGTAAACTGCCTTGGTGTAGCAGCTGATTCATCTACCTTTATAATTCTATACTTTAGTAAACGATCTTTTTATAACCTTACAAGATAATTCGTTTGATCTTTTTTCGATAAAAACCTGCTGAAATATGCTAATCAGCTACGCATGAAAACCATGATAGAAATGGTTAAATCTTCTATTTCCTGGAGTATGTATTCTTAAATTCGACACAGCAAAACCGGCAATATCTTATCAATTAAAAGAGAAAGAGAATAATGGTAAAACAGAATATTTATCACGTATTTTCACCTGGATATCAATCAGTCCTTTTTTTTCGCTATCGTCCGCCATCTTGGATAATTGCTTTCTACTGAGGATGCGCAGTGACACGTCGTACCACAGGAATACCATAACTATAGCGAGTCCTGCTGTCTTTTCCCAATAGTACAAGGGATAAGACAGGGAATGTTATAGTGCAACTGTAACGCAAAAGAAATGAATCTTACTTTCATTTAATCCTAGTTCTCTAGTGCTTTCTTTCAACACTATCGGAACTATCATTTTTAATCCATCCGTTTATGGAAACACTAAATGGCCGGAAGTTTTTTCTTCAGTGATTTTCTTCTGCTAGTTTCACTATTCTATTGTTTTGAAAATCAAAAGAGAAAAACGAAAAAAAAGAGCAAAAGCATGAGTAGGTATAAAATTTATATAAAGTTTATGTCACCCATCCAAATGCTAATCCTCCTCAGACGAGCTTGACTCAGTATCTTGAACGACAACGATTTATCCACTGGACCACGGTTCCAGGTGAATCAGCATAACAATAGCCGTGAAAACAATGCACCGAATAGACTAGACTTTTTAACATTATTTCAATCGATTCCGTGCGTGGTAGAGATGCAAGGGATTAGCCGATATGGTCTGGGGGCCGGCTGGTCTCTCCCCTGATGCTTCGGCTAGAACATTTTCTTGCGTAATTCGTACACCCAAGGGCAGAAGGATTTAATCGCCGTCAGGTCCGAAGTCCATACGACGCCCCAGCTCTGCGGATGTCTCGGGGGTATGGCAAAGTGGAATCGATTTTTTCAATTTTGTTGGTGGGTTCAAATCCCATCTTATCCATTGTTCTCTTTTTTCTTATCCATCTTTTATTATATTTAAATTTTGAACAATAAGGCAATCTTTTAGTTAATGCATTTTTTTTATTCCTAGTCGTCGGTTACTTATAATACTGTACAAGTTCGATCAGACGTTATCAGTTATACAAATGCGCGAAAAGTAGAGCTGTGCTTCCCTATCTTTCCTGGTAGTTTGCTGACAAGAACTTTTTCTGCATTTGGATCTCTATATCATATGCAGTATTTATTACTTGCAAAGGACATTGTCCATCTTAAGGTCTGCTTCTTCAGTGCTTGTTCTGTGCATGTAACAGGCAACCCAGTGAACACCTATAGTGCGTCTTTTATCAGGAAATGGATTTAGCTTTTCTAGTTTTATTTTTACTCTGAGCGGAAAGACATATAACTAGCGATAATATACAGTATCAGTTTCAAAAGACAACTAGCATTTAAAAGAGTTTATTATTGACATCATACATCCTTATAATATTAATTAACGGTGTATAGTATTACCATGGACTCGGGATAATCATCGATCAATTCTACAGTTTTGAAGTCCGTCTTCGATTCCTAAGGTCCCAGAATACGTATAGAATTGATCGGTGTGCTATAGTAGTATAACCATGGACTAGGGCTTCCATTCCTAAGCTTCCAGTAAACATATAGGATTGATGTGTACTACCGTATAGTAGTATGACCATGGACTAAGGATAATCATCGATCAATGTACAGTTTTGCAGTCCGTCTGCGATTCCTAAGCTTCCAGTAAACATATAGGATTGTTGTAGACCATATTCAGATCCACTTTGTGACCGATAAGGTCCCGGATGTTGGAAATACCGTACTTGATCATGGTGGGTCTGAAGGAAAAAGACAGTGATACAATTAATGATATCCCCTCTACAGTATTATAGCTCCCCTCGTGACAACACGTTCACCCAATCCCCCCCTCCCCTCCCCTCATGAGATTAAACCATTTCGAAATCGCCCTTCCAGCGATAGTTATCATTATGCTTTACACAATATTACTGCCCAATGGCCCCATGGGATATTAGAGGGTGTACTCACCTCTCTAGCGACAGTCCCCATGCAATGACAGACACATCTTCGGGCAGTCCCATTGGCCGCAACATTTCTGGTCTGAAAACACCCGAATTACCTACTTCAACCCACTTCTTTAGACCTAGAAACATAAACTTCCATGAGTCGTGAGGCCAAGACAAGCAGTACTAAATATATTTAAAGGGAAACACTGCTTGGCAATAGCCTTTGTGCGTACCTTCATGATAGCTGAATACCTCCATACTTGGTTCAGTGTAGGGGTTGAAAGCAGGCTTGAAGCGCAGTTTCTTGATACCTACAAAAATACATTATTCTTTGAATGAACTAACATTCTAAAAGTAAATGAAGAGTTACTATATTGAACGCCGGTGTTTCGTTACGATTTGTGAGGACTAAAGGCGCACGCTAGATTACCCCTCCCCCCTCCCCCTCCCTCCATCTGTGCTCTGTCTTTAAATCCTGTGTAACAAAGGTTGTGGCAACAGGAACGTTATCCAAGTCAAACTGACAGCTATTTGTTTGCTATTTGAGTACTTGTGGTTATGGCTTATTTCCCCAAACATGTCAAACATATTTGATGGCGTTATAAATCTGAATCTGATTCCATAGCAAACAGTCAATCTAGTCACTAATCCAGTTATACCAGGCCAATAGGACCTTACCTAGTTTCTTAAAGAACTCATACAATGTTCCAATCAGATCACCGAGTGTGATATTGCGATCTGCCACCAAACCCTCGATCTGATGGAACTCAGCAAGATGAGTAGCATCTAGAGTCTCGTTACGAAAAACACGGTCAATAGAGAAGAATTTTGCAGGAGTGAACGTTTCCTGAAAATAAGAGAAATTACCGGTTATAAATGAGATACGCAAGACTCTTTCCTATTCCTTGGTTTCCTACTTCAAATCAGTGGGGTTTTTTTTATTTTTTTGTACTTAAATTAGTTGTACTTCATTAAAGTGTCATGCCTTGCTACAGTGCGTTTTTTTTACCACAGTGTCAGTAGCTCATGTCTGGGTTCGTGGGTTGGATTCTCGACTGAACAGCATGTTTGAGTTGAGTTTGTTTGATGCGTTTTTCTCTCCTTTGCCATGAAAGTTTTTCTCCGATTTTCTTTCCTTCTTGAAAATCAACATGTGAGTTGAGTGTTGGATAACAATAACGTAGTTGTAGTGGTACTGTGTGTGCGTGTGTGTGCGCGCGAGCTGAGCGAGCGTAACTGAAAAGCCCCTTACGGGTGGTGATGGTTGTATACAAGTCTACTTCTACCACGTACCTGTTGTGCTAGTTTGTACAGCATTCGGGAGCTCACAGCGGTTGTATGAGTTCGTAATAAGTTCTTTTTGGCTTCAATTATTTTCCAATCATATCGATATCTGTAAAGATAAAGACTGTAGTTTCAGAAAACAATCATGCCTCTCCCTTTAAAAAATGAATCTACATAACTACTCCCCCCCCCCCCCCCTTACTCCCAGAGGTAGGGTGCCTCCATGGGGGACGTACGGAATGTTTTCTGGAAGTATGCAATCTTAATTCAAAACCAATTTTATTATTTTGAAAGAAATGATGATTTACCCTTGTGATCCAAAACCACCATGTTCATGAATGTCTTTAACTCCCTCGATGTATGATGCAGGAATCTCTTCAAGTTTTGCAAATTCAGGATCTAAGAAACAACAACATAACATTTTAAAATCAAAAGTGAAAATTTAGCTATCTTATCCTTATCCCTTGGATAGATTTAGGGGGATTCGCCCATGCCCCCACTTTTAGTTTGAGATTTTTTTTTTTTTTTCCTTGTCCAAAATATCCTAGAATGACCAAAAAAAAAGCATTTTGAAAACACATATTTGCTTAAATTTTCCTTGGGAACATGCCCCCAGACCTCCGCTGGTTTAATTTTGTATGGTCAGAGGTAGAGATGAATCTCCCCCTTCCTAGATCCCTAGATCCGGCCCTGCTTCTCACT
Source organism: Actinia equina (assembly GCA_011057435.1). Lineage (NCBI taxonomy): Eukaryota > Metazoa > Cnidaria > Anthozoa > Actiniaria > Actiniidae > Actinia > Actinia equina. The sequence goes on from WHPX01000145.1 coordinate 349,681, forward strand.
TCCACTCATAACTGATGGAGCAATGTCCCTGAATGAGTAAAACAGATGAGAAGAAAATATACCTGAAAGGAAGAAGGTGTCATGTTGGTCTCTCGCAGGATGTTGTTGAGGTTGAAACAATGTGTCAAAATTCCAGAAGGAACTCTCAACAAAGTTATTGGTTGGCATCTCTGTGAACCTTGGAAAGATTAAGAATGATGGTGAGTTATGGCAACCCCAAACCATATGTCATCCACCAGGGAACAAACTGACTACCCTATAGTGACCCAGGGGAGGATCCAGGATTTTGTTCAGGGAGGGGTGCTGCGCACAAAGTTAATCCAGGGAGGGGTGCACCCCTTAGAATCAAAGGTAAAAAACAGTATTGGTTGTCTTATATTGGTTGTAGGGGCACAAAGTGGAACCAGGGAGAAGTGCGCACCCCCTGCACCCCTCCCCTGGATCCACCTCTCAAATTTTACGACTGCTTGGTTTATTATGCATGACTATGCCATTGAATTGATGTAAACTAGGTACCTGTTCCATGACAAATAGTTACAAGCTAAATGTGGGTGTTTTCCACTTTTACCAAACAGAAAACTTGTTTTCCTGGCAAATGCAGAACATTTTCTTCATTACAATGGATATCGTAAATACTCACCCCATCTCCAAAAATATTTGCCTGAACTGTGATCTGACCTTCATTAAGGGGTGAAGATGGCCAGATGGAAGAGTTGCACCCAGAGCATCAAAGTTGTAAGGCTTGAAATGTAGAGTTTTCCATAATCCACTTCAAGAAGGAAAGTAACAGATTCAACAGATTTACTCAAAAGGGTTTTAAACTGGAGGAAAGTAGTATCTACTTACCTTGTTAATAAATCTGCTGTCAAATCTGCTTCAAGTCGGTGAACAGATAAACTGAAATTATTTCCTTTTGTAACATCAAAACTCTTAATAACCCTAGTATAAGAGGGCAAGTTAGAAGTCATATTGTTATAAGGATCTTTAAAATAAATCACTGACACCTTAATAACACTGATTTTGTGGTCCTATTTCATTAGGATTACCATCTAACCAATAGTGTACGTATACTTACTGTGTTGTAACTAGTTTTCTCTTTTTCAGTTCTTTGATCTTAGCATCAGAAATGTTTTTGTAGTCATGGTTAAGGATTTCTACCAAGGAATTCTGTACATTGTCTTCAATGGTTTCCACCTAATAATTAAATTACAGTATATAAAATCTTTTAGCTAGGAAATTACATCTAAGATATTCCAGTTTCAAATTTCTCAGTTGCACAGGGTTAGCCTGATTTGGTTTGGAATGATTTTCAATATTCATGTGTTCCAGTGAAGGTCGGTTGAATTTCATTTCATACCATCGTAAGTGGACTCTAATTGGTTAATTACCTTTCTATATACTCTTGGTCCTCCTTCAGCATTTTTGTCAATTTTCAACCATCCTGAAGACATAGCCTTGCTGAATCCTATGGATGCATTAGGACCTAGTTTCTATGACGACAAAGAACAGGCAGGCTAAAAAGTGATTATCTAGTGGTACAAGTAAAAGGGTATGAAAATTACTAATTTATTGAAGTCATTATGTATATTATATTTACAATATATATATATATATCAGGGCATATGGCTAACTCACAGATTAAATTGGAAGAATTTTGCTTGTGAGGTTTCATAAAGGGAGAAATACTGGATGTCCTGGAGAAAACCCCTCAAATTAAGAAGATGCCTCTCTAATATGATTATATGTGATTCTGAGTCTGAGAAACAAACCTTATACCCTAGAGGTCCACTACCACTACCTTGATTGGTTAAAAATTGAGGTGGCTTTTGCTTTGTCATTGAATCATTGGTATTCTACTTTTATTTTACCTTGATGTCAGCTTGTGGCAAGCCCTCTGCAGGGATAGAATTGAAAAGAACAGCTTCATGGCTTCCATTATCTACTACTTGAATTCCTTCATCAGTCAGGACAAGTCTATCATCTTGCCGTTGTTCTGTACTGATTACCTGAAAACAACAAAACCTATTATGGCTTTTGCACCAAGAAGCTGGCCTGACTCAGATGACCCGTCCCTGTCCTTCTTTCACATGTGTCCCCTACCCCCTCCCCCTCCCCCTCCCCCCCCTCCCACTCACACTCACACCCAAATGATATGATTATTGAAATCGCTTATATCTATTATTACAATATATTTTTGAAGAAAACATTTGGTACAAAAGTAATAAAATCTGAGCTTGTAATCAAGTTTGATCAACGGTAATGCATTTTTACTAACAATATCCACTTATTGACAACAACAACAAATGTCTCATACAATAAATGAACGTAAGGAAAAATACAAGAGGATTTCGATAAAAAAAACAGCACGTGAACATTAATGATTTTAACTGTACTCACTTCTCCCACAGATTGGATACTTTTTACCGCTCCTACAATCAATTGATGGTCTCTCTGCAGATCTTTAGCGAATTCATAAGTATTTAGTTTACCAGTATTCTCAATTTCTTCAAGAATAAGCTTCTCAAAGTCTTGTGTTAAGTGTGAAACCATGTTATTGTTGGTTCTAATCTTCCTTCCTTCTATTTCATCAGACAAAATACTCCCGTACGATGAACATAGCCGCTGACCAGACAGAAAAATTAATTCTCGACAAATGTTCGGTTTATAACTTTTTCATTTCATATATGGAACATTTTTTGAAAGAATAAGAATATAACAACCTTTACAATTCGTTTAAGATAAGATAAATATCTATTCAATATTTTTAAGGCTTAAGAAATGAGAGTGTTTAAATTTAAAAGTCGGTATATGTTCGTTAATGTCTCGGATAAAGTCGGAAATTAGACGGAAAGAAAATTAGGTTATGAACAAATCGATACTTGATCGTAAATATAAAATGGCAGACAGTATTCGTAGCATATTCACTCTTCATCATTCTAGAGGAAGTATCGTTGAAGGAGTTGGCGATGAAGTCCTTCTGGGACTCGTATCATCTTTATTATTAATTGCCGTAGTTAGTATTGTATACAGAAATCATGTCAGGACGCGAAATATTCATCCTTTACAAGAAGAACAAGTTCAACTAACAAGAGATAGATTAGGTTTAGGACGTGACGATCATGAAGACACGACTTCAGAACATGTTTCTCAACCTCCAAGGCCTTTCTCTACTGACAGGCAATGTCCTGTGTGTCTAACAGATGCTAGGTATCTAACTATGACTAACTGTGGGCATGAATTTTGTGGTAAGAGCTTTAGATAATTAATACTAGTATAGTTACTTACTGCGTGTTTCCACATCAATCATCATGATGTCAGCATAATGATTCTCATCTTTACATGTAATAGTTATTAATTTATATCGATAGGTTTATTTATACGTATTCCTGGATTTATAGTTTGCGTATTACAGTGATTTCAATTAACCCTTGAATCAAAATCTAATCGTCAATGTATAATAGTGAAAAACAAAACAAATGAAAACATTAGGTTGGATCAAATGAGTTCCTTGTCCATTTGACTCCTAGGCCTACAGCTGTAGCCCCTTGGACGAAATGTCTAATACTTTTAGTATAGAAATACCTAGTTAAAGAGTGTTAGGAATGAAGGAAAATGTGGCAAATCCTTCAGGACTTCTGCAATATTCAAAACAGCGTTTTGATGATTGTACAGAAACTACTGCTCACAATAAGATCATTTCATTAAAGACGATTTTACTTTATGGTTATAAATCAAGATAATAGGTTGAAGTTAATGAAGAAATACAAGCTAGTTGTGTTTGTGTATTTGCAGCTCCTTGTATCATCACCTATTGGCGTTATGGAAGATGGCTTGGTGCAGTTCAATGTCCTGTTTGTAGACAGCAGGTAAATAAATGTCTCTTTGTATTTATTTATTTTATTTATTTATGAACAATACTTATACAAAGGTGTCCACTTCAGCAAAGCTGGTTTGAATGGAGCTCTGTTTAGGTTAAACTTACAGACAGAAGATATAGTACAGAATACAAAAATTAAAGTTACAAAGTACTAAGATTAACAACACTTAACATGAAGTATTGCTTGGTGCACAGGGATCATTTTTCAATAATTATTGGAGGAAGGTATGCCCAATTGGTTTTCATGCACCCCATGTTTAACTTATCAATTAGTTTAAATTATTTTTGTTTGCCATTTATCGTACAATATTCAAATTACATACGTATCAGTGCTCTAAGATTAGTACCTCCATGCTAAATTATTCTGGTAAATGCAATTATATCATTTTATTCTTGATTTAGGTGACAATTCTTTTCAAGAACTTTTCTCCTGAAGAGAATGCATCCCAAGAATCGGCAGGGTGGAAAAGAGAAATTTATGAATATAATAGGCGATTCTCTGGACTACCCAGATCAGTAAGTTCATTTTGTTTCTGTTCAGTTTAGTAAATCAGGGATCAAAACTATAAAACTCAACAGAGCTGATTTCTCAGTTGCTCATTCCTCTTTTGTTTTATTTTGCAGTTGATGGACCATATCCGTGATTTCCCGACTCTTTAAGACAGTTGTTTAATGAGTTATTTTCTGTCGGAGGACTTGTTTGGGTGCTGAGGATGCGCATCATTTTGTGTTTTCTCGCTGCAGCTCTTTACTTCATTTCTCCTTTAGACATTATCCCAGAATCTGTGTTTGGATTTCTGGGTCTTTTAGATGATGTTCTTATAATCTTGTTGTTACTGGTTTACGTCACTGAAGCCTATAGACAGTATGTTGCCAATAGGACAGCAATGCAATGATAATACATGTTGTCAATAGAACAGCATATCATAAAATATATATATATATATATATTTTACAACCACCACTCCCCATGCGGGGCTCTTCCATGTGGTTCCCTCCACACACTTTACCACTACATTCTATATTTACAACTTACAACACTCAACTCACATGTTGCTTTTTACGGAGGGAGGAAACCAGAGATCCTGGAGAAAACCCTTGTGGCAAGGGAAGGAACAACACAACAAACAAACTCAACTCACATATGATCCAGTCTGAGCCAGGGCTCGAACCCGGACCACAGTGGTGAGAGGCAAGCGGTAAACCACTACGCCACCCATGCCAACAAAAACATAAATACATATATATACACATAAAATAGTACACAGTGATAATAAATAATAATAAAGTAGCTTGCAGAACAGGGCTTCTTGTCGGTTTGGGGAAAAATCAGGGTTTTGAGGTTCCTGCTTCAGCTATGTGTATGGAGAAAAATGGGACCTAGCAAAAAAAGGGAAACATGGGGGGAGGGGAAAGAAGGGAAGGTTTCAGCCCTCAGTTGTTTCAAATTTCTAAAGTTCCCACCCAAAACCACAAGAATGCCAATGAGGTACAGATGCAGATCAAGGAGTTTTTCTGGGTGCCTGTCAGCCCCATTCCTGCACAGGTTCTAAAATGAAGAAAATTACATTTCCAAGATTGGAATTGGTGCCTGGGGTTGAACCTTCAATCTGCCTCTCAAGGAAGGGATATAGATAGTTTGTGATGTCAATAAATAGGGCAGATCATTGTAGTATCAACTGAAGAAGGCAAATAGATACACGGAAATTTTGTTCACTCATGCTTTGTGCACTGTGTTCAACGCTCAGCTGGGAAAGTGTTTAGTTTCTAGCATATATCACCATCACTGGTGTCATGGTCTGGGGAGTTAGACAAGAAATAAAGGTGGCTGGTTTTATCATGTACTGTCTTGTAAACTGGGTACAAGTTGAGCAGGAAAAAAATATATTTTACAACCATCAATCCCCATGTGGGGTTCTTCCCTGAGGTTCCCTTTACACACACTACCACTACATTCTATATTTACAACACAAAACACTCAATTCACATGCTAATTTTTACGGAGCAAGGAAAATGGAGAACCTGGAGAAAAACCCTCGTGGCAAGGGAGAGAACAACACATCAAACAAACTCAACCCAGATATGTTTGAGGCGGGGCTCGAAGCCAGACCACAGCGGTTAGAAGGGAGCAGTAAACCACTCTCTTATCAAAGGAATGCTTAACTGCAATTTATATATATTTGATTATGATTGTGAAGGATGATAGAAAGGAAATTCAATAGTCAGGAGTTTATGCAGGGGCTTGGAAAAAAAAATCAAAAAAATCCAAATCCACCTGACGGGATTTATCAGGAGCAGATTCTGGAATCAAAGAAAGGGTTACCCTGAGAGAAAACATTCAAGACCGTATGCAAATATGATTATGTTTAAAGAAAATTTATCACTTATCGGTTAGATGCTCTACCACAGCTACAGAGAGACGTGATTATGGTCACTTAACTGGGTCGGTATGACAAATGCAAGCTAGGGGAGGGGGCTCGGATATTAAAGGATGTTTGGACATTGTGGAATGCGGTTACCATGGGTATGGTGTGTGGTGATGGTGTCATATTAGTGTGCACTACTGCGAGTGCCATGAAAAACACTTGAAACCGGCATGCCATACCACAACTGTGATGTTCAAGTATTTTCATTGGATGAGCAGTAATAATCTCATGGTTTAAATGATGTCGTCAGTTATTAGCTATGTCGTCAATAACATTGCCCTGCCATTTTATATGGAATTCTCTAAACAGTATCGAAAGATTGAATAAACAAGTATTAATATGCAACACGACAAAGACGTTATGTTTATTTTAACGATTAACAATTTTTTAGCTTTAAATATATATAACCTCAAACACACTTAATATTCTTTCTCCAATTTTATTTGAATTCTTCTAAATACTAGAGTACAAACACTATAAGTGTTTAACATAAATACCACTAAATACTGCTTATCCTATTGTTTCCTATTGTTTAATTAGCACTAATTACTACTAAATAGTGCAAAGTGTTGCACACTTTTAGTGTTTGTACTCTATGCTTTATTTTTAATTTGCTGTAAAACTTTTCTTTAAAAATAGAGAGAAACTATCTTTCATCCAATGAACTGAACATGGCATAGAGTGTTATAGTTCCAAAATGTCTTGTGTGGTCCATATTTGCGCAACTTTATTCTGATAATCCAACCCAGTTAAATCTATTTACAATTGAGATATATTTCTATTCATATTTTTTCTTCATCTATAAAACACATAGATTCATTCAGCGCTATATACAGCGTTATTTTTTCTTCATGTAAAGAAATTCTCCTGTAAAAATTAATGAGAATCCTTTATTTTTTCATTTAAGCCTGGTTTTCACTAGCGACGGAAGCAGAAGCAGAAGCGGAAGCAGAAGCGTAAGACGTTTTATGTTCCTGTGAAAATCAAAAAACGGAGACGTAAGCAGAACATCGACGGAAGCGTAAGCAGAAGGAACGGAAGGTTTCCTTTTACTTATGCTTATGCTTCTGCTTCCGTCCTTATGTCGCTAGTGAAAACCAGATTCTTATGCTTCCGTCGCTAACATACAGAAGCACAAGGTGGTAAGCCAATCAAATTCTCGTACTCAGTCCCCTGCACGGGAAACTTCCTATTGTTTCTCTTATGCTTTCGTCACATTCATTTACAGTAGAACATAACGATCTTATGCTTATGCTCATGCTTCTGCTTCCGTCGCTAGTGAAAACCAGCCTTTAGCGAACTTGTATCTAGCAATTTTTCCTTCAAAAAGTTTATATATGCTTCTATGATAGCATTGTTTAGGAATTCTTTGTATGAAAACTATTTTAACTTGTTGGAATAAAATTGCATCTTCGTTACTGGTGAGGGACCTACTCAGTTGAGTCCCGCAACTTTAAAAGTCTACATGATCCGTTAATTAAGTCACGACATCTTTACTAGTTAAATGTAAGACTACCGTATCTATTTTAAAATACTTTTAGAATTTTGAACCATCAATAATGCTTCGTTTCAAAAATACTTTACATCTACAAAACCGTAACGTCAATATTTGAATGAATTTTATGGGTGGCTTATTTATCACGTGATTGTCAGAAAGTAACTGTCCACGTGATACTTCAAACTGCAACGCCAGTGAGAAGCGCAGATATTTTGTCGTAAAGAAACCGAAAACTTGGTCTTTCATGAGGGACGAGATTCCAGCAGTCTTGCATAAGGTCATACAACTCCTTGGGACATTCCTTTGGACGCGGCAGAATGTCCCCTTCACGAACCAATGAGATGACTTCATCATTGTTCATCCCATAATAAGGTGTCATACCGTAAGAATAGATTTCCCATAACACGATGCCAAACGACCATATATCTGTGTTGTCAGAGAACTTCCCTGAGGCCACACTCTCAAGAGGAAGCCAGCGCACAGGGTACTTAGCCTTTTCTATTGCAGTGAGGGAACTATACGCCGTGTGTGGTCTGGAGTCATGGATACCAATATTTCCTATCTTAACCACCATAGATTTGCTGATCATACAGTTTTTAGTACAAAGCTGTCGGTGTTGATATCCTCTGTAGTTAAGGTATTGCATACCTGCAGCTAATTGTTTAGCAATACCAAGTTGGTCGAGTTTGGATAGTTTGGTGTCAGGGTCCATAGAAGAGTTGGGTCTTTCCCTGATAATATAGTGGCTGCATCCAGAGTCGCGCAGGAACTGGTTCAAGTCACCACGATCTGAGCACTCAAACACAAGACACAGCGGTCTACCCATAACACAAACACCCACAAGGCTTTGCACGTTTGGATGGTCATAAGTGGTTAGTTCAAGGGCTTCTTCTTCAAAGGCTTCCTTGTTAGCGTCAGATTGCGGCGATTCTTTAACACTTTAACATGGACTAGAGTGTCCTGTTCGCCACGTGAAGCATGCGTCATTCGGCCAAGAAAAATTCTACTAAAGGAACCTATGAATGAAAAATGATGTTACTATGGTAACCAAGCTGATGCCCACCATGCAGTGCATTCTATACGTAAACACAGCATATAAGTTGTATTATTTTGGTATAAAACATTTAGTTTTCTTTGATTCCTTATTTTCTAAAAAACCCAAGCCACTACCTTGTTTAACTGGCAAATGTTCTAAGTCCAACTGAAAATGGTGCTCAATTGGTTCCCAATTGGAAATAGAATGAGAAAAGGATTGGGGGGGAGGGGAGGAGAAAGAGAAAAATGGAGACGATCGTAAAAGAGTTAATAAAATTTTGAGGTATACAGAGAAGGCCAGAAGAAAGATAAGAACAAAAAGAGTGATTGATTTTCTTGTCAACTCACCATCTTCAATGTCTTTAATGAATTCAATGTTATTTCTATGCACGTCCCATTTCTCCAGCCTAGGGTTCACATACACATTACTCTCCTTTTCAAATATGGGGTTCTTCGTGAGTTGCTCCAGGCTGACAGGTGTTGGGACCTTGTATTTGTTGTTAGCGTAATTCTTACGAAAACAAAGGACACCAAGAAGAACCAATACAAGAACCACTGCTCCACATGCTAGGACTATATAAAACATGTTTTGTCCTGGTTTGAACGAGTCCCATGGACTGGCTTGTCGTGCTCCGACACCTGCGCATTAAACGGAACAAAATTGCGCGTTACGTCATAGCGGCCATTTTGGTGGTACTTAGAATCTATTTTTAATACCACCAACATGGCGGCCATATCTTTGTCATTAGACTCTCTTGGGAATGCTTGAAGCCGGTCAATTCATAAGAACAATGCATTCCAGATGCTTATAGCGAGCGGTGTTAACGAGCCCTGAGTGATGAGGTTTGATAACGGTATTTAAGGAATTACGGGGATTAACCTTACACGTAGTTTTGTACGACAACTGTTGTGTGTGTGTTTGGATTGCTTCCTGATTGGTTTAGAGCGAAAAACCATTTGCATGCTAAATCACGTGCTAGACTAAGTTTCCTCAGTCATATATAATCTACTACACGTCAATCAAACTCACTTGGGCTTAATGTAATGAGTCCAGTCTTGGTATCAATGCCGAACCGGTTCTGTGCTTGACACTTGATCATGGTATAGTCTTTATCAACTGTAAGCTCATAAGATGATGTGTGAAAATTTCCACGGCTAATTGGAGAGGTTTCGTGATACTGTTTGTCAATTATCCACCTAAAACATAAACGATCCAGGAAGTTTGAGTCGTTTGGGTGACACTGCCTTGCATGACTATGGATCATATGTGACCGGAAGTAACGGTGCGGTAACTCAGATGAAAAAAATTATTGCGCGTGGAGAGGTGATATCAGATTGGCTTAACGACTTACAATGCAACAATGTGGAGTGCCATAAATTCCACAACTTTGATACCAATGTGTCTGACCACCTTGAAAGTGCTGTGTAGTTATGTGTGACATACACCAACATGACATGTACCTTACCTCATAATCATGGGAGGGGTCCCAATGGCAGAACACCGTAGAATCAATTTCTGTCCTTTCTCTTCTGCAGTGAGATTCAGAGTTGCCATGGTGATGACTGCCGGAATTCCTCTGGGTTTTTCTATTTAGTAAAGGTTGTGCTTTAAAAGGTTGTTCAAAATATTGTTCTTTAAGTGTAGTTCACTATGATTTCATTAGATAGATAAGGCAGTGTGTCGTGTGGGATACACCAATGTCTTCAGTCGTTTATCTAAGGCTCGTAATTTACCTATTATGCATGTTCTTATATAATTTTACTAACAATTGGTTTTCCTAATAGAAAATCCGGAAAAAAACTGTGATTACAACTATCAAATAATTATCTGCAGGAAAACCTACAGATAATACTCATTTATTATATTATCAAGTATCAGGTATTAGCTGAGGGCTCTCGGCCAATCAGAAGCGAGATATTTAATAAAATGTATGTTGAATAATTTCCCCAATAAAATGAAATCCGTTCTGTGGTGTAAGGTACCGTGTACGTACTGTAAGCCAGTACCGCATGTTTCCCCTTCATACAAGAAGCATTCTAGTCTCACTGAAATCAAAACTCACTTGTTTTTAATCGAACCACTCCTGAACCCACACTAGACCCATATGGATTCCTGGCTTCACACTTGACATTGGTGTTCTCCTTCGATACCATAATCCTGTAAGAAGATGAATATAATCCCTTGTGGTAGGTTTGTGTTCCATTATGGTATTGTCCGTCTATCATCCACCTAAAGAAAGACATCAAATACACCTCATTCATTAATACTCATCTTTACCTATAAAGGACCATGCTATCTAAAAAACCACATATTATTTTTTGTCAGTTCAAATTTGCTGGTTGTTTTTGACCAGGTCAATAATATTGGTTGGATTCACAGTGCAGTAATGCGGGTAACAAAATCGCACAACTCATCGCACAACACTAATTTGCATTGCATGGCAAATAGCCCACCTCTGATAAATGCTTCGATTGTCACACACAAAGGTTTCAGTATGACGCTGTGTGCTAAATTAAATTAATTCTTACTGCCTGTCACGAATGACCAAGCATTTAGTATGTAGCCTCATACTGAAACCTTGCTATTGCAGAAAAAATGTTGCTCGTTTATGACTCCACATGCAACAAATTTTCATCATTGTAAAGAGTAGAGAAAGTTTCTACTTTACGCAACAATAACAAATTGTTGCGCATGGAGTACTCTGTAGTACAAGTCAGGTTGCACAATTTCATTGCCCATTAACCACACCAGATGGAACACTACAACAATGACTATCTACAATACCTCATAGTGATTGGTGGAGATCCGGTATAGACACACCATACAACTATATGTTCTCCCATCTCTGCTGTGGTATTTATCTTTGATTTTGTAACCAATGCCTTCATTATTTTTGGAGTCAATACCATCTTGATAGCAGCTGTTGGTGTTGGTACCTGCTCAGGCTCTGCTAGACAACAGTCAAAAAATATTAAATTCATGATTCATAATAATAAGAATCTAAAAGAAATATTTTATTTCAGTGTCTTGTCGTTCTAGCGCTTTCCGCACTAATTGGGGACACTTTTTTCACTCACACACACTAACACTACATTCAATGATCTATGCACACAACACTCAACTCTAATGTTGATTCTTATGAAGGGAGAAATCTTGAGAACCCAGAGAAACCCCGTAGCATAGGAGAAACAACACATCAAACAAACCTAATTCACATATGCTGTTTGAGGGCTCGAACCAGTGACCACCTCTGGAACAATAGTTTAACCAAAGCAGTAACATATGGAAAGAAATGTTTGGGGCCTATGTAGATGTCCATTTAATAAAGGTAACACTGTAAGAGGCAGGCAGTAGAGGATGGGGATGGGGGTGCTAGAGCTCCCCTACTTGAGAGTTTTTGGGGGGCTGAGACCCTCTTTTAATGGTTATTGCATTTTGCTTGTTTCATTACGTTCAGCTCCCTTCCCCTCACTTTTCATCTTGCTCTGCTGCCTGCAGTGATGACTCCCAACTTCACCTACCTTCAACATTGAGCCTTGCATACATGCTGATATGCCTTCCAAGGTAATCAACAGCATGGCATCCATACACACCCACTATCCATTTCTGTTGTCTTCATCAAATTAAGAATTGACTTCCTCTTGTGCTTTTTTATATTTATATGTCCCTTGAAAGGTTTTAGTTTCAGATCATTTTTTGTCCAAAATATTCTTATTCTTTGTTTTGTTCTTCTGACTTGGCATACAAAGTCATAGCTGTTGCCAGCAGGTATAATTATGGTAGCATTTTGAAATGGCTTCCTAAATTTTTATAGCTATTGGTGGCTCAGTTGAAATGAACTTCTGTGTGGTAGGTGGAGTTGTAATTTTAACAGTTTTAACTGTGGTTGGTTTTGAGGCTGTAGTAGGAAGAGCTGTTGTTGTAGCTTCTTTAGCTGTAGAGGTTTTAGGCTTCTTGGTTGTCATTGGTAAGAGTGATTCAATAGAGGGGGTAGTAACTGTAGAAAGATGAAATCAACTTGTGAACAATTATTATAGACAATCACATTAGAATTTTGCCTGTTAAGGATTGGGAGAAAATGCAAAGACAATAAGTCAGATGTCATGTCGACTGACTGTCGGCAGTAGCCGGTCAACAACCAACTCTGCTGGGGCTCCAAGTGCCTTATACTTTATCGAATACACTATGGTAGTCCTAGTTCACACCCACGAAGGGCGTCTAGTTTGTAATGTAATAAAGTTTGCACCAACCTGGTTTGACTGCAATATATTTAGCTCTGAATCCACTGAATGATACTGAGCCTCAGAGATAAGTCTGATTGCCAAATGATTAGATGTTGAAAGGACATCAAATGGATGCATTCCTCCACAGTACTTCCCAAGTGGGTTTGCTTTCTCGTCATCTCCCATCAAAAATCCTTTACTTTATCATTGGTACAACCAAAGCTTCTTTCCACTATTAAAATGTTTAAAACATCAGTTTAATGATGTATCCTTTTGGTACTGATACACTCCATAAACAAGTCTGCATTGCTGGGATAGTTTTGAGGGTAATTTGGAGTTTCTGATTTTGCCACTTGTTCCATTATTATGCCCTCCACATGACGCAGCTGTAATCCAAAAGAAATGAAATTAAAATACAGTTAATAGCTACTGTACTCATGCTTAAAGTGTATGCAGTGTCTTTAACACTGCTATAAGTCAAAATACTAAATCATCTATACTGTTTACAATCACTATTGCTTCAGACTTGTTTCACAGTTGAACTAATTTTCTTCATATTTTTATTTTAAAGACCAATGCTGGTCTCCACTATAAATGAACAAAATACTCCAGTTATGAGTTCTCTGTTGGTTGGGGTCAGCCTGGACTGTGTAGAATATTCACATTTAATGAAGGTCCACAGCATTTCAAAGGTTTGTTATTACTGAAGTTGTGCATGCTTTAATACAGTACCATCGGTATTAATTTGTGAATATATAGACACTGAAATGAGGAATAATGAGTCTGTAATCAAGGAACACAGCAGTTATTTGAAAATGGTCTATTACTCCGACAGGTTTTATCTGATCTATTTTGCTCAGGACCTGTAGCATATGCAATTTTAAAAACATGAGGCTGTTAGTACGAGTGGTAGGCACTGAGGGTGGTCACTGCCAGGGTATCTTTACGTCCTCAGTGGTTCTTTTACATCCCTCCAATATATGGTTAGAAATGATGAAGTGTGGAGAGACGGGACTGCCATTTAAAGTGGTCATCCGAGCCACTTGAAAGTCTACACCATTTGTTAGGCAGCATTTTCTTGCTCATTTATTTTAAGAGCATGGGTTTGGGTCTGGCTCAGACTCCACAACAACCAACCCAGTCCACACCGTCCCGCATGAAAGTTCTTGATGCTCCAACCAACTGAGCCAACTGGGTGGCCGTTTTAAATAGTATACTGTATTTCTATTTGTACATGCCGTGACCACATAAATTAAATAATACATAATATAGGGCGTGACACTAACAAAATAATGGTCATGATATATTGCCAGTGAAACTGATAAAAATGATGCAATAGTTTCACTTGGCAATAATATCACAACACAGTAACCGGTCACATGTACGACAAGCCCTTTGCAGTTTTATGTAATTAATTATTGCTAATTAACGTCTCTTTGCCAGCTTTCAGGTTAGTATTGTTATCTCAACGGGTTCACAGCTTCATCCTTCCATTTGATTAGAACCTATCTCATGAAATTTTACTTCCATATTATAAAACCAATGAGCCACCATCCCCCCCCCCCCCACCGCCCCCCCCCCCCCCCCCCCCCCCCCCCCCCCCACAACCACATGAACAACATAAACACATGAATTAAATGTTGTGGAACCAAAATAAGATTTATACTGTACCTTAACCTTATAGCAACTGATATTTAATAAATATAAATTATCATAGTTCATTTTTATTTTTGTACAATTCAATCAGAAAGTATCCACCAATATACAAAAAAAAGTGCTATGATCAAGATAAAACTGCTGTATCAATATCAAAACTTTTGATGCATGTTTATTACCAAAATGTGCTCATGCCATCTACGCATTATATCTTATTAAGCTACTGGTTTTTGCTGTATATATTGATATAATGATGGGAGTGAGGCTTGACTAAGAATATGTTAGCGTCAGCATAATTCATCCTATAATAATACAAAAGTCAGCTCTTTCAGTAATAAAGCTAGTGCTCCGTAGATACCACTTCTACATGTAAATACATTTTACAGTGTAAAGAATTACGAGATAAAGGGGGTCTTTACTTTGGG